>CM022876.1:22643720-22660980 GCA_012654025.1 Pachypsylla venusta | reverse complement strand
TACAATAACTAAAATATATAACTAAAAAACTTAAAACTTTAGAAGAACAACATCTGCATTCGGTGGTAGTCTGATGGAATGATTAAGGAAGAGAAAGTCTAGTACGGTTTTCCGTACCATTTATTTATATAGGATCCGTGTTCACTGGATCATTGGATCCATAGTGTTAAGGGGCTGGAATGTTGATATCCGTTGAATAATCAATTAATCATGTCATTAAATAATCAAAAATGAGTGATATCCCCCCCCCCCAAAAAATCCTTCATGTTAAAAAGACGTCAAGAGTAGCAATATTCCCCCAGCCCAAAATATTTCTGCGGAATTCCAATATTTAAAAACAGTATGCAGTGGTCAAACAACTGAGTATGCAGTGGTCAAGAGAGTCGTTTTCTAATCCCTGTTGTTGTTATTTTTGTAGGGCTAGAGTATTTTAAATTTGGTTTTGCAATCTGAGCTCATTTTGTTGAATTTGTAATGAAGAGTCCGAACTTAGGAGAAAATTTCATGGCACATATAATATTGACGTTTTTTAAAAATTAATTTTTGTGAGACGTGGATATATTTTTGGCTGGGGACATATTCATGCGCTTATATAGCCCTTTTGTTTTGGGGGGTACAATCGCACAATATACCTAATAGAAAATTTGGAGGGGGGAGCGACTCGTTACCGAGTGTTCGAGTCCTGGGCAGTACCTTTTAATGCAATTTTTATCGTGTTACGATAACTAATTTGTACATCTTACCACAAATACCTTTCATAAGGGTTATTTAAGCGATTTTATAAGCGTGATGACGAAAAAAAGTGCCATGACGGATAATAGAGTTTTTGTCGATTTTTTAATTACGTATTTCTATTTAGTCTCAGGATTGGGAATTATTTAGGGGCCCGAGATCCCCCCTCCCCCTTTCAGTGGGATAAAAGACACAAAGCGGATCACCATTCATTTGATTTTTTTTTAAAAAAATATTATGTGATTAGGTATAATGAAATTTGAGAAACACCGCCCGCTAAAAAAAACTGGGGGCACGTGCCTCCAGGCCCTCCTCTATATCCGCGCATGAGAATATTGCTACTATTAACGTCTTTGTAACAGTGTTTTTTGGGGGATATATATTTCCGGCCCAAACCGTGCTGGGTGAGGTCTATATGGGTAGCTGGTTTGTAAGTTTCCAGCGTATGGAGGGTAAAATCGTCTTGAATGACCAAAAGATGTTAAGCAAAAAAAATATATATCTGATTATCTGAGGTACATGACCAAATCATCGTTCTCAGCAGGCTTGTCGGATTATAGTACGGACACTAAATACACAGAATATTTTACTCTATTTAGTGAGAGAGAGAGATAAAAGAGGTGAAAAAGGGAAATAGTAAGTGAGACAAAGGGGTATATTAGAAAAATGGTTGGTGAATTTGAGGGGTAGAAAAAAACTAAAGGATGGTAGAAAAAATTGTGTTTTCTGATGCGCACGCATGTGGGGGAAAAAAGAGGCAAAAAAATATTATAGAAAAGCAACAGGACTCAAAGTTAGGGGTTGAATGTTGGGGGAGTAGGTTATACAAAAGGCTAACTCAATGTGTATTTCAGGCCCGATTTTTGTTTCATTATGAAAAAATTAAACTTCAAAAACAACCCCAACTATTGTAGAAATAAAAACAAATAAAATACAAAAGAGCCCACTTGCAAAATGGGTTGCTGGTGTTGCAGTACGACGTTCTGACCATGGAATTTTATCCTCATAATAAATTTACGAGATAATCTGGGATTATCATTAAGCTTTAAACACTTAGGTTTGGAATCCCGACACCACAGCCTCATGGGTTTTTTGTGTATTGGGTTAAGCTTATTTCTCTAGTTAAGGTTCAACTCTCCAGCGAGTTTGAGCAGTCTTCTTACCAGATTGTTTTGGACGAGTTCCTCTCTGGGGTTTAGTGACCCGATGATACTCACTCTCCAATTGAGCAGCGCATTGGAATCAAAGATCACATGAGGGGCTGTTTCCTCTTCCTACCCAAATAGTGAGCACAATGGGTTTTCCTAAAGATTCTTATATTGTTTAGGTGTTTTCTGATGTCCCGTTATTAGTCCAGTGACAGGTCTCATTTGTTTCCGACTTAAGCGAAGGGGATCAGCAGTTAGAGACTTTGATGGTTCGCAGCACTTTTTTGTAATATTGGCAGACTTTTTTTTAAAATTTGAATGTTGGTGGTATTTTATTATTACTAGTCGATTTCGAAGGTTCATTATTGAAAATAATAAATTAGTAGTTCAGTGAACTGTAGATCTCGTTGTCAATGAACAGATGAACAGAGGGATGATTTTTCTATTTGTATTATTCCTAAGTTTTGATCATCATATAACGTAGAAGCTTCATTATTGAAAATAATAAATTAGTAGTTCAGTGAACTGTAGATCTCGTTATCAATGAACAGAGAGATGATTTTTCTATTTGTATTATACCTAAGGTTTGAACATCATAAAATGTAGAAGGTTCATTATTGAAAATAATAAATTAGTAGTTCAGTGAACTGTAGATCTCGTTGTCAATGAACAGAGAGATGTTTTTTCTATTTGTATTATTCATAAGTTTTGATCATCATATAACGTAGAAGGTTCATTATTGAAAATAATAAATTAGTAGTTCAGTGAACTGTAGATCTCGTTGTCAATGAACAGGGAGATGATTTTTCTATTTGTATTATTCCTAAGATTTGATCATCAAACAATGTAGAAGGTTTATTATTGAAAATAAAAAATTATTAGTTCAGTGAACTGTAGATCTCGTTGTGAATGAACAGAGGGATGATTTTTCTATTTGTATTATTCCTAAGTTTTGATCATCATACTATGTATAAGGTTCATTATTGAAAATAATAAATTAGTAGTTCAGTGAACTGTAGATCTTGTTGTCAATGAACAGAGAGATGATTTTTCTATTTGTATTATTCCTAAGTTTTGATCATCATACAATGTAGAAGGTTCATGATTGAAAATAATAAATTATTAGTTCAGTGAACTGTAGATCTTGTTGTCAATGAACAGAGGAATGATTTTTCTATTTGTATTATTCCTAAGTTTTGATCATCATATAATGTACATAAAATTCTTAAAATCGCCCCTGTTCATAACGATAAAAAACAAACTTGTGTCTTCATCTTTTTCTCTTTATCTTTTTCTCTACGAATTCTTCTTAAGTTTTTTACAATGTACAGAACATTACTAAAATCGTGCCTGTTCAGAACCTTTTGAATTTTCGCTCTACTTTACCCTTTTCTATATGAAATTTTTTATCCTCATACAATGTACACAAAATTCTTAAAATCTTCCCTGTTCATAACAAACAAAAGCCAAGTTTTTGAATTTTCCCATCTCTTTATCTTTTTCTATCTGAATTCTTCTTAAGTTTTTGTACAATGTACAGAAAATTCTTAAAATCTTCCCTGTTCATAACAAACAAAAACAAACTTTTTGAAATTTCCCATCTCTTCATCTTTTTCTATCTGAATTCTTCTTAAGTTTTTGTACAGTGTACTCAAAATTCTTAAAATCTTCCCTGTTCATCACAAACAAAAACAAACTTTTTGAATTTTCCCATCTCTTTATCTTTTTCCAAATGAATTCGTCTTAAGTTTTTGTACAATGTACAGAAAATTACTAAAATCGTGCCTGTTCATAACTTTTGAAATTTCCCTCTACATTACCTTCTTCTATCTGAAATTTTTTATCATCATAAATGTACACAAAATTCTTAAAATCTTACCTGTTTATAACAAACGAAAACAAACTTTTTGAATTTTCCCATCTCTTTATCTTTTTCTAACTGAATTCGTCTTAAGTTTTTGTACAATGTACAGAAAATTACTAAAATCGTGCCTGTTCATAACCTTTTGAAATTTCCCTCTACATTACCTTCTTCTATCTGAAATTTTTTATCATCATAAATGTACACAAAATTCTTAAAATCTTACCTGTTCATAACAAACAAAAACAAACTTTTTGAATTTTCCCATCTCTTTATCTTTTTCTATCTGAATTCTTCTTAAGTTTTTGTACAATGTACACAAATTTACTAAAATCTTCCCTGTTCATAACAAAGAAAAACAAAATTTTTGATTTTTCCCATCTCTTTATATTTTTCTATCTGAATTCTTCTTAAGTTTTTGTACAGTGTACTCAAAATTCTTAAAATCGTCCCTGTTCATAACCTTTTGAAATTTCGCTCTACTTAAATTTTTTCTGAATTTTTTTATTATCATACTATGTACACGAAATTCTTAAAATCGTCCCTGTTCATATCAAAATATTTCTTTTGAAATTTCCTCCCGCTGAAAATTTTTCTATCTGTATTCTTCCTAAGTTTTTATCATCAATATGTAAACAAAATTCTTAAAATCGTCCCTGTTCATACCGAAAAATCCCTTTTGAAATTTCCTCCCGCTGAACCTTTTCTATCTTCATTCTTCCTAAGTTTTTATCATCATACAATGTACACGAATTTCTTAAAATCGTCCCTGTTCATATCAAAATATTTCTTTTGAAATTTCCTCCCGCTGAAACTTTTTCTATCTGTATTCTTCCTAAGTTTTTATCATCAATATATAAACAAAATTCTTAAAATCATCCCTGTTCATACCAAAAAATCTCTTTTGAAATTTCCTCCCGCTGAAACTTTTCTATCTTCACTCTTCCTAAGTTTTTATCATCATACAATGTACAAAATATTCTTAAAATTGTCCCTGTTCATACCAAAAAATCCCTTTTGAAAATTCCTCCCGCTGTAACTTTTTCTATCTGAATTATACCATTGAGTTTTTTTTTATGTAGGTATTTCACTGACTGTTGCGTCAAAAAAAAGTTAGGCTTTTTTGTACTGTGAGGGTTCGAAGTAAGAGTATTGAGTGTTTTTGTAAGTCGGAACCATTAAAATAATATACTTATTTTTTTAAATAAAAATTATTTTTATTATTATTTATTTGTTTATTTAGCTTAACGTCTCATTAACATCTATTGGTCATTCAAGACGGATAAAAATTATTGTTTATCAGTATTAGTATTTACCGATTTTTGTTTAAAAAAATTTGTGATAAAAAATTGTGTTTCTTTAAAAAATTATTACCTAATTAGTTTAAATAAATAATTTTAAATAATAAAATCGTTATTATTTCATGGTTCAATTTTTATAGAGGAAAATTAATTTCATTCTACAGGTTTTTTTTATTAGATTTTTCTTTTACGGATTTTTTTTTAAATAAATTTGGTATGGTCATACATTATATCCTTAGAATTATCTGTTGCGTTTGCGGCCAGCCGTGGTCAAATTTGGACCATTTAAGGTCTAATGTTGACAGAAGAAAATTAATAAATTACAAACCATAACCAGCACCGGTAACTCAGTGGTCAAAGCGTCTGTCTGGTAATCTAGGAGTCGCGGGTTCGAAAACCGGACATAGTATGTTATCTATACTTATAAAACGCATGGCCCAGACTGACATACCGATTATCAACGTAACTCAACAAAGGCTAAAATGATGCCAAAAATGGCGTTTTTTATGTAAGTTTTCTGGGCAAACTAAAAGAGATAACGAAAAATAACCGAGAATGGACCCTCCAACGAAATAGTATATAAGGACCCCATAAAAAATATAAAATTTCCGGTTTTCCTTCCGATTTATGAACGCTTTTCTCCACCAAAAATCGGGATTGAGAAGTACCACTTCGGGATGAGCGAGAAACCTGAAATTTGATACAACGGTGTTCTGCAGTACAAAAAGTCATATCCTTGAATAAAATATTGAATTTTCTAAATGGGAGCGGTGCTCACTCTGGGGTTCGTTTCCACCAAAAATCTAAAATTGAGAAGATTGTTTTTGAGAAATTGAGAAGATCTCGAAATTGTTGTTGAATTTCGTAACCGTAGCGAAAGCACGGGAATACAGCTAGTATATACATATGTAGGTGTATAATTTTTTTGTATTATATGTCACAATGTTTTGGGCATCATAACATTACAAGTTCTTTTTAACAATCTCGCCAAAAATATAAGTCTAAGCTACACTTCACAATTACCTTATAATGTTATCACTTGAATAGCTACTCAATTGTCCTCAGGAGGATAAATTACATCCATTGAAATACAACCAGATCAAATAGAAAATTCGAAAAATCCTTTCTCAAATTTTCGACCCCACCAGGAATCGAACCCGGTACCCCCTTCGTACAAGCCGAGGGTGATGCACACTCTACCGCGGAGGGATCAATATATTTTTTTAAATTAACATCAATTAAAAAATTATTTGTTTCTCTCGTGTGAATATTCTAATTCAATAATTATTATCGCTCCTTTGTGTTCTTCATTCTCTTTAAATGTTTTATTTGTGTGGACAAATAATTAAATAATATCTTTGCGAATAATAAGCTCTAAAGGTAAGTTGTCATAATTATGTATATGTGCACGACGTTCACAATTAAATATAGGGTGTCCATAAAGTAGAGATGGTGGGGTGACCACCATCTCGAGAATGACTGAAAATATAAGAAAACGCAAAAACACGTATCCCTTAGATTTTAGGGGGATTAATTTTAGACTAAACAAATTTTGCCACCCGTTTAGTGTTAGTGTAGTGTTCTTTTTCACAGGGTTTGAGCTTCTTAGACCAAAATTTTTAAAACAGCTGGATAGGTTTGGTCTAAGAAGGCACGATTTCTGCGGTTAAAGAAGGGCGGGACAACCATCTTTTTTACTAAATTACTTATTTGGGATCATAAAAACTTATTTCTAGCCATTTTTACTTACCATTTCGGTGCGGCCGCAAAGGGAATGGGTCACATGTTCCAACCTGTAATTCGTGAACGGTGGATCCTAGAGAGCTCTGATTTTATGTAAGGAACTCGTATTAACGAGACCTTTAAAACAAGGTGTCACTTGATATACCTTCTCATTTCAGATTTTGAATTCAGTCGGTGCCCAGTCTAAACGGCTGGCCGAGGCCAAACATTTTTTAGTCTAAAATTAATCCTCCTAAAATCTAAGGGATACGTGTTTTTGTGTTTTCTTATATTTTCAGCGATTCTCAAGATACGGGGGGCTGGGTGAGACTTTATAGACACCCTGTATACTTACAGGGTGACTCAGTAGAATATTCAAGCTTTGGCTGGGGTTCGGGCAGAGGGGAAGCACACAAGTGCTCTCCTCTAATATGCCAAGCTTTACTAACTTAAGAATTACCTTGTAATGTTGCTACTTGTCGCTATTACCATAGCTACTCAATTGTCCTCAAGAGGCTGAGTTACCCTCAAACACAACAAGACCAAGTTGAAAATTCGAAAAAATCTTTTTCGAATTTTTGACCCGACCATAAATAGAACTCTGTACCTCCCTGGTGCGAGCTGAGTGTAATGTACACCCTGCCATGGAGACGTCTAGCCTTTATACATAGATAAAAAAATAGTATTTTTTTTTTTTTTTTTTTAATATTCTTGCAAGTCTATATTTAGGGTGTCCTTATTTTCCCCACCGCCTCCCTCATCATCAGTCTCCTAGGATATATCGCAGGAACCTTAAAACATCTTATCCCAGGATAAAGGATTTATGATTAATCAAAATCTAAATTAATCTGGCCTTGATACACAATCAACAAGCAGAACCTTTGACAGGCCCGAACATAGTGGTCCACAAAGGGAGGTCAAAAAACACGTTCACACGAATAAGAAATATTTTTTGTGGAGCAGATTAAAAAAAGTTTAATTTTTCAGGGTCTCTTTCATTTTTCAGGTTGAAGTAACGTAGCCACCGAGGGGAGCAAGTCAGCTTCATTAGGTGACGGTCCTAAGCCCGTGTAAATTCAGTAGGTTAGGTATTAGAAAGGGCATCCAGCCTTTAAAAAGTCTGCTTCAAACCAATGATGATAGAGATTCTACGCAATTTCTATTGATACTGTGAGAAGCAAGAGAGTTGTACCGTGCTAGGAAAGAATTTTAGCTAAAAGGAGTAGGCCAAGAACAAAAGTTTGTAGTATGGTAGAATTAAGGAATGCAATGCTATTATTGGGAAATGGTGAAGAAGAAGGGAATGCTTGTTGTTCAGCTGATGACTTTGCAATGCCGACCACAAATATTATTGGAAAATGGTGAGGAAGAAGGGAATGCTTGTTGTTCAGCTGAAGACTTTGCAATGCCGACCTAAAATATTATTGGGAAAGTATGAAGAAGAAGGGAATGCTTGTTGTTCAGCTGATGACTTTGCAATGCCGACCTAAAATATTATTGGAAAATGGTGAAGAAGAAGGGAATGCTTGTTGTTCAGCTGATGACTTTGCAATGCCGACCACAAATATTATTGGAAAATGGTGAGGAAGAAGGGAATGCTTGTTGTTCAGCTGAAGACTTTGCAATGCCGACCACAAATATTATTGGAAAATGGTGAAGAAGAAGGGAATGCTTGGTGTTCAGCTGAATACTTTGCAATGCTGACCACAAATATTATTGGAAAATGGTGAAGAAGAAGAGAATGCTTGTTGTTCGGATGAAGACTTTGCAATGCCGACCCCAAATATTATTGGAAAATGGTGAAGAAGAAGGGAATGCTTGTTGTTCAGCTGAAGACTTTGCAATGCCGACCCCAAATATTATTGGAAAATGGTGAAGAAGAAGGGAATGCTTGTTGTTCAGCTGAAGACTCTGCAATGCTGACCCCAAATATTATTGGAAAATGGTGAAGAAGAAGGGAATGCTTGTTGTTCAGATGAAGACTTTGCAATGCCGACCCCAAATATTATTGGAAAATGGAGAAGAAGAAGGGAATGCTTGTTGTTCAGCTGAAGACTTTGCAATGCCGACCCCAAATATTATTGGAAAATGGTGAAGAAAAAGGGAATGCTTGTAGTTCAGCTGAAGGCTTTCATTTTTCAGGTTGAAAAATTATATTTAGGGTCGACGTTATCCTCCTTGATCCAACCATGCCATAACCTTCTGTTTAATATTTCTTCTTTCTTTAACGGCACCTTTCCCCAACTGTATTTAGGGTCGACGTTTTCCTTCTTGATCCTGCCAATATTATCTAATAATTATTGATACATCAAAATCAGGTGAAATCTATTCAAGGTATGTCGAACACAACATATACAGACCAGTAGCGCACCCAGTATTTTCGGGGGGGGGGGAATATCCACTATACATTTTTAGTAGTAAGATGTGTGCTAGACGTCAGGGCTATAGGCTCGATTGAAATTTCTGGGATGTTGACGGTATGTTTGTTAGTGGCAAACTGTATCTGGTTCGGTCAGAACATGAGAGGAGGGTGAATTTAAGATCCTCCAAAAAATAATTACCTATGAATTCCACTAAAATTGTTTCAAGTAATTTGATCTACAGAGGTGAAACGGTGAGGAAGCTATTTTAACGTATATATATTATTATTTGTTTATTGTGTTCAACAACCGTTGTGGTTGTTGACACATTACAATGATTATTATTATTTGTTTATTGTGTTCAACAACCGTTGTGGTTGTTGACACATTACAATTATTATTATTATTTGTTTATTGTGTTCAACAACCGTTGTGGTTGTTGACACATTACAATTATTATTATTATTTGTTTATTGTGTTCAACAACCGTTGTGGTTGTTGACACATTACAATTATTATTATTATTTGTTTATTGTGTTCAACAACCGTTGTGGTTGTTGACACATTACAATTATTATTATTATTTGTTTATTGTGTTCAACAACCGTTGTGGTTGCTGACACATTACAATTATTATTATTATTATTATTTGTTTATTGTGTTCAACAACCGTTGTGGTTGCCGACACATTATAATGATTATTATTATTTGTTTATTGTGTTCAACAACCGTTGTGGTTGTTGACACATTACAGTTATTATTATTTGTTTATTGTGTTCAACAACCGTTGTGGTTGTTGACACATTACAGTTATTATTATTATTTGTTTATTGTGTTCAACAACCGTTGTGGTTGTTGACACATTACAATGATTATCATTATTTGTTTATTGTGTTCAACAACCGTTGTGGTTGCTGACACATTACAATGATTATTATTATTTGTTTATTGTGTTCAACAACCGTTGTGGTTGCTGACACAATTATACCTGAAAAAATAGTGTAGGTAGGTACAAATTAGAACACCTGTAAAAAATATATAAATTGGAATACCTGTAAAAAAAATTAGGTTAAAAAATAAAAAAGTAATAGGTAATAATATATACAATACGTACATAAAAATCTGTAAAAAATCATATTAGGACGTCTTCTATGTAGAAAGGGGCTGATTCCGAAAGATCATTTTTTAACCGAATTTTAAATTCCCTCAAATTTCCCTCTCGATACCCCCGCCCAAAATGGATTGCCCAAACAGTGGGAGTGACGATGAGACCGACGTCGGGATAATCGGCAGTTGTGTTTTATGTTTATGAATTGGGCAACGTATGTCCAACACCAGTTTTCCATAGAAGATCAGAATACGTTTTTCTTTGAATAATTCTCGGCATGACACAATGTTGTCAAGACCATACACGGCACGAAGAGCCCTTTTATGAAGAATAAAGACCTTTTTCGAAAGTGCCGATATCAAAAGGTAATATTGGGATCGACTACTGTATGCGTAAAAGAACTTCAATATTATTCTTGATTCTAGGGGGGGGGGATCCTGACCTGGAACCCCCTACCCTTGTGTGCGCCACCGCTACAGAACCGATATCGAACAAAGTGATTTCTTGATTTCTCCAAACTTGTGTGCCATGGTAACCAATGAAAACAGAAGCACATCAGATATCAAATAATGAATGGACATGAACAAAATAATTTTCCGAGCATCAAGACCTTTCTCACAATCAATAAAATTAGAAATTTAGATAGACCTTTGTTTGGAGCGTGCAAATTTAGGAACAAACAAATAGAAAAATAAAGATTTCGCATTATTGTTTTACAAATTTATATTAGACATCCTAGGTATTGGTAACTTTAAAAAACACAGCCGTTATTTATGACGAGGATTCACTTACTTTTTCACTTCCGACTCGAGTTTCGTCTACTTCGTAGACATTTTCAAGGAAACTGACTGTTTGTTGTTGTTGTTGTTGTTATTGTTGGGTGTCCGTTTGTTATTGTTGGGTGTCCGTTGGTAACTCAGGATCCACGTGATCAGTCAGCTGATTTCTCTGATACGCAAAGTTTGGAACAGTGTCGACGATCGCGTTGATGCATTTACCTTCACTCATTGACAGTCAGTTTCCTCGAATCGGAAGTGAAAAAGTAAGTGAATCCTCGTCATAAATAACGGTAGTGTTTTTTAAAGAATTCTCAACAAAAGTATTGAAATAAGACAAGCTAAAGTTATTAGCAGTACGTAACTGATTACCCATATGGACGATTTGGCAGCTGCCAAGGGCCCCGCGCTTCGGGCAACTTACACTAGGTATTATGAGGTTTTGACCAAGTGAATCCTCGTCATAAATAACGGTACTGTTTTTTAAAGAATTCTCAACAAAAGTATTGAAATAAGAAAAGCTAAAATTATTAGCAGTAAGGGAGACTGGGGCAAGACGGGATAGCTAAGGTTTGAGCGGCCATAACTACCAAATAAAAAATTATACAACAAAAAGCAATATATTAAAGAAAAGCAAATTTTGTTTATTTTTAAAAAATCAAAGAAAAAAAGCTTTAAGGATAAAAAGAAAAAAGATAAAATGCTTTTTGTTAGAAAAGTAAAAAATCCCATCTTGCCCCACCGGTGGGGTAAGATGGGATACCTAGTGGCAAGATGGAAAATGTCATTTGAATACGTAAGAATATATGTAAGTTATCCACACAGCTCACAAACAAAGATCGACTCAGAATCATTGGTGCCATATATGCGCCTATTGCGATGTAACAAATTTCAGCTCTGATGATATTCCCTCTCTCTGCAGAGGTCAAGACCTCACTTGTTTTCGTCCTTTGAGAGATGGATCTTTGATCGGTGTTTAGGAATGATAGTTACGCTAATTTCATCAGCCGTGAGTTTTTGTTGATCAACAGTCCAGAGAATTTTCCAACACTTATCCAACGATTGAAAGCAGCTGCTAAGCAGCACTGGTCACTTCCGGTTTACGAAGTGATATTTGGGGATGTTGAGCTTTGAATTCAAAGTACCAATCCATGCCGGGCCAATCTCCTTACTCGCCTTGGAAAATGAGTGCGCCTTTCCCAATTTTTCATCCCACGTATAAGCAACAGATCTTTAGTATGTAATCCAACAGAAGATACAACATTTGAATGGACACAATGTCTTATGTGTTGTTGTGGGAGCACTTGCTGCTCTTGAATCTTTGACTCTTCTTTCAAGACTAGATTTTGGGACATCAAGCTGCCTTGTCGCTCTCAAGGACCACATTTCCTTTTTCAGAACCACCCTCACAGCACGTTTCATGCTTTCAGATGACCATTATCCCCTCTGCGTCTTTCAATGATAGTACCATCTTGGATCCTCCTGTAACACAAAAAAATAAAACATTTTTAGAATACTACATAAAAGTTCTATTGGGGCAAGACGGGACACTATCTCGTCTTGCCCCATGTGGAATTTACTGACTAAAATAATTAAAACAAAATAATAGGAATGCACTGGTTCTAAATATTTTAGCACATATTATTTAAAAGGAATTAATGTAAAAGACTACATAGACTGAAATAAATTAATAAAACGGTACTTACCACAAGAGCTATTCAAAAATCCTAAAAAAATTTGATCACACCACCAACATATCACAAATTTCGATTTAACTTTTCTTTGCTATCTCACTGCAGAATAAAACTAAGTATAAAGAAAGATCTATCAATTTCTCATCATTTGTAATAAAAATCCAACAGCTAGCGTTACTGGTATCAAAATTATTTGACAATCCCGTCTTGCCCCGGTATCCCGTCATGCCCCAGTCTCCCCTACCTAACTGATTACCCATATGGGCGATTTGGCAGCTGCCAAGTGCCCCGCGCTTCGGGCAACTTACACTAGGTATTATGAGGTTTTGACCAAGCTTACACTAGATATTCCTGGATTCAGAAAAAAAATAATAAGAAATAAAAATTCAATGGAGAGTTCTGAGGCCGCAGCGTGCTCCTTCCAAAAGGGAAAGTAAGCTATTTTCATTCCGTTGGCGTATAGTTCGGATGATCTGAGTTCTCGTGTGTGTTCCGTGCTCGTTTCCTTTATATTTTGAACTTTCTTTAATTATTATTAGCTAGACCTACACCCTTTTCTAGTGATCAGATAATCGTTCGTTTGTGAATTTGACATTTGGGTGCTTTCCGAAAAGATTTCAGTATTACCAGGCACCGCGGCCGCGGCACAGTTATATATTTTTTTTAAATTCATGTAAACCTATTAGTAGTGTATACTCTAGTGAAATTGTAATATAAATATAACCAATAAACCACTTTTTAAATATTTGTAATGGTTATCATAATATGTAATGAATAGACTTTTTCTTCAAAACATTCATTTTGGGGACCCCGCGCTCAAATGTGTCCATGGTCCCTCGCATGCTTGATCCAGGCCTGGTTATTAGCCACCCCAGCTGGCAGGACAAGTTCATTTCTAAAATAATTTTGAAAAGGAACATCTCTCTTCAAATATGTCTGCACCAGAATGGAGTTCCAAAATGACATCAAAATTCAAACACCAGCATTTGACAGATTTCTGTGGGTACAAGGAAAAAGCATTACCTTTGTCAATGATAATGCTGTGAATGAATTCAAACCTTTCCTGCCTTTGTTAGTTGCAAATGCAAAGAGCAAGCATAGGTTGGGGGAGTGCTCTCTGAATTATTAACTTTCATTTCTTTCGCCTTTCTCCTCCAATTTTTATAACGACAAAATGTTGATAAGCTTTTATTTTCGATTTCCGGATTTTTTTTTATCTCACAGGATATTTTTTTATTGGCAGCTCCAGGAAATATCGATGTCGCTTGTGACAGGATGGAAATTTTAATGACTAAAGAGATTATACGAACCCAAAAATGGTACCATTTGGTTTTGGGTTTTGGAGTTACCGATTGTAGTTATAGGGGAATATTTAAACATCTATTGGTCATTCGAGACGGGGCTTTTACCCTTCATTCGCTGGAAACTTACAAACCAGCTACCCACATTGACTTCACCCAGCCAGGGTTGGGCCGGAAAATAGTCAGCATCACGTGCTCGAGAACCTATGTGGACACCCACTTGGTAGACTCCAGTAATCTAAGGGTAACAGGTGTATTCAATGTGTACATTGCACCAGCTGTTACCTAATATTTGTTGGAGTTGTGTCAAATAATTTTAATGTAGGCACTCGCATTTCTCTACAAAATGTAGAATTGGCTTGGATAGGAATTTAAATGAGCATTCACACTAAGCAGAAATAAGGACAGTGCCGTAACCGGCAAGTGATCCGCCCGGGAAAACTAAAAATATTCTTCCATTTGAAGAATCTTCAAAATGTTCATTAGGGACGGGATTTTCGACTCACTTCGATGAATCGACTTGACTCGACTCGACCAAAAAATATGAGTCGAGCTCAAAAACACCTTATTTGATTAGAAAGACATAATAAAATTAATTGACAAAAGGGACATCACAATCAATCGTCACCAGAATAAAAGAACGTTTTCCTTCAGTAAACAACAAACAAACATATTTCTCCCTTTATTATCTTTATCAGTTAACAAAAAAAAAAGCTACTCGTAAGTCGACTCTTTGAAGAGTCGATTCCTTTCAAAAGGATGATACGACTCGTGCATGACTAGCCCCTCCCAAATGTTCATACTGGACCGGCGTGACAATAACAGCAGTGGCGTAGCCAGGCCGGGTGACACCCGGGGCGGATCTTCTTGGTGTCCCCCCACCCGTCAAATATTAATTTTATTCATCTATAGGTATATATATAAAATAAATAAATGTTTGTGTGTGTGTGTGTGTTTATGTGTATATATGTCTTTATTGTTTATGCATTCCTAAACAACATATCAGATTGCTATGGAAATTTCATAAGTTATTGGGCCTATGTCTAAGATGGTTTCGGGCCAAAAAAATATATATTTTGTGGGCGTGGCCCTTGTGAGTTCGCCATCATGGAACTTTCCCTCAATATATTAAGAATCGCTTAAATTATTGCGACCAAACTTTTGTGAGCTGATATAAGCTATAAAATTTGTGGGCGGGGCCGTATGAGTCCGCCATATTGGAAAATCGCTTTTCTTCAATATTTTGTGATCCGCTTAAGATATTGCGAACACACTTTAGTGAGATGCTATACGTATGACCCTAAACAGCTTTTGAGAACTTTGAGTCATATATTTTGTAGGCGGAGCCATGCGAGACCGCCATATTGAAAAATTGTTTTCCGTCAATATTTTTAGAACCGCTTAAGTTATTGCGACCAAACTTTCGTGATATACAACATATATGTCCCTAGCAAATATTCTTCAACAAATATGTTCATTTCTAATACAAAAAGTTTAAACGAATATTGTAACAAGTTTTATGGATAGGACGTGTCGGGAGTAATATAGGGTTAGGTTTTTTTAACCATTCCAACAGTATCCATATGTGGTATAGTTAGGTGTAAGTTAGGCTTTGCTTCGCTGACATATAGGTATTGAAGTGGTTGTTCCTAACTCAAAATCATAGAACTGAAACCACCAAGTTTGTTGTTTAGAACGTACATAGAAAGCAGTGGTGTCGCGGTCGCGAGGAACGAAATGCGACCTTAAGACAACCCAACCTGGCTTGCCCTTTTTCTATCTTCGCCGCCTTTCACCGCCGGCGCCGTGCTGAAACAAGATGCCTTGTTTCTGCACAATAGAGATCAAAGCAATATTATAGGGGTACAATAGTTTTTCAATTAGGGGAGTCTGGGCCTTTTTTGGGTGGGTGCATTTTTTGTAACATCCTTGAGTGACCAGATGTAACCTGGGGTGTCACTCCTCGTGGACTCGAGGATGACACCCCGGGTAACTTCATATAGGTGGTTGATTCTGACTCTTCGGCCACCGCAAGTTACCCCGGGAGTTACCAATGGTGTCATCCCTACCCGAAAGTCCTCTTATAGGTAACACTACCAGCGGTGTCCTCCCCGGGGGTGACACCCCAGGTAACATTTTTTTAATATTTTTGGCTAATTTTGACCGAGTGTCACCGCAAACAAGTCATCCCGAACGGGTGACACTCTTCGGCCATACATGAGTCACCCCCTCGGGATGAATGGAGGTGACTTCGGAGTCACCGTAAATCACTTGGTCGTAAAATCACAAGTATCACTCAGACCCCGGGTGTCACCCCTGCGGAGTGACACACGGGGCGGACCGCCCCTGCCGCCCCCCCTAGCTACGCTACTGAATAACAGTGCATCACTGTGAGCTCCCGGTCAGCAGCATTCACTTTACCGCCACTGTCACGGCTTAGTGTGAATTTTCCACAAGAATCACTGTGCGCCCAATCTTTTCAGGCAATTCTTTCTTTTCCATATAAGATGTTTACAAACAGAATTGAAACTTTTGCATTGAAACATAATTGATTCATATTTTTGTTGTGCTTCTTTAAAACCATTTCGGAATTTAAATTTAGATTTTAATTGAATTTGCACCAATATTTATATATAAAAGGCAATGTCCTGAGTGACTGATCAACTTAGAACCGAAACTATTAATGCTACAGACTTGAAATTTGGCAGGGACCTTCGTTGCACCATGTAAGTGTGCACTAAGAAAGGATTTTGCAAAATTTTAATTTTAAGGGGTAGAAATCGCGAAAAGTAAACAATCCCCATAAGAAATACATTGGAGCGAGAGAGATGGCATGATACATGTATATACATACATAAAACAGCAGGAAAAAAGAGAAAAAATACTATTAGCATGGGAACGGCCATTCCTCTAAGGCGCCAAACTATAGGCTGTAGCGAAGCACGGGCGAAACAGCTATTTTGGTAACAATGTCGTTATTTTTCACTTTTCTAAAAAACATTAGGGCCGGATTTCTCATCTGTTAAAGTTACAAGAAACTTAGGGCTGCTCACAAAAATTTTAATGAAAAAGGCTTTTATTATATTCTCATATCACAAAAAAAAAACACAAATTAAACAAATCACAAATCAAAAATGTACTAAAAAATAAAAAATAATTCTCACCTAATGTAAAATTAAAATTCTCAAAAAAATATTTGCCTACAAATAAATACTCATTTTAATCAATTTTGTCCAGTGTCCAGATTTATTAAAAAA
>CM022876.1:22594519-22609462 GCA_012654025.1 Pachypsylla venusta | reverse complement strand
AAAAAAAAAAAAAAAAAAAAAAAAAAAAAAAAAAAAAAAAAAAAAAAAAAAATGCGCAATTCACTTGTGTCTCAGACTCCAAAACGGGCTAGATCTTCACAGATTCATGACGCCGGCCGTCCTCTAAAGAAGTCGCTCCTAGTAATCTCTCGTTCCACATTGAGGTTGTAGGTAGTTGTACGAAATCGCTTCCAAAGAACGACATGATTAGAATAACAACTTTGGAAATCCCTTCCTAGTGTGACACTCAGACCGACTAGTGTCTGAGTCTAGTGATTGACGCCACTCAATGTTTATGATCAACATATTAAAATTAGAATGTACTGTCAGAAAGGAAGCCACCTGATGATAGAGCTTGAGACAACAAGAGGAAACGGGAAATTCCACAGGCCAACTTATTCAAAGAGAAACTTCAAGTTGAATTTAGTCCGCACAGGAGATTTGCTCTGATGTACTTTGCTTGGCTATAGGTTGCTTTTCAGAAACCGTAATGCAAATAATTATATTTCTAACTGTTTTATTATGTCACAGCGTTTCAGTGTACTGTAGACCTCGCTCAATTTCGTGGACTATGAAGAGAGCAATGGAGAATATTTTACCCATAAAAAAACATTCATGAAATAAAAATTTCAATTCCCATCCAAAAAAAAATGTCGACCCAATCTTCTGCCATTCAAAAAAATGTCGGCCTAACCTTCTCCTTCAAAAAAAAAATCGGCCTAACAAAAATGTCGGCCGATAAAAGTAGTAAGATCAAAAATATATTACGGCCAAGACCTTTTACCCGCATGTTCTTCCTGAAAAGTCAAGGGAGCGTGAGATGGGGTGTTAACATGCGCCGATATAGCCCTCTTGTTTTGGGGAGGCACAATCGCACAATATACCTAATAGAAAATTTGGAGGGGGAGGGACTCGTAACCTAAAGACCGGGGGTTCGAGTCCTTTCCAGTACTTTTTAATGCAAAAAAAGTGCCCCCCCCTCTCAATGAGATAAAAGAAACGGAGGATCACCATTTATTTAGTTATTTTTTAAATTTATTTTTACATGATTAGGTATGATAATGAAATTTGAGAAACACCGCCCGCTTAAAAAAACTGGGGAGGCACGTGCCCCCCCCGGGCCCTCCCCTATATCCGCGCATGGGTGTTAAATGATTTCAAACAAACCCCAGGTTTCCACCTTCAAAAATAAAAAATGTACAAAAAGACCTCTCTTCCGAGAAGGAACTATTAGGAATGGGAATCTCATAAAAAGTCACAAGCGGATCTTGGTTCTGATAGGAATTAACATAAAGGACGTTATGACCATAAACATTGATTCTTATATTTCAAAAAGTGTGTTAGATTCCTGGACAGATGCATCGCTATACAAATCTAATTGACCAATTTAAAGTATCTTAAAAACCTTGGTGATATAATTGAGGCTTTAAAAGACAAAGAGTGTCCGAGACTAAACATAAAATAACAAATTGACGTATTAGGTACTCATCAAGTAGGTAGAATAGCGTGACAAACTATTAAGTGTCCTTCAATGCAATACAAGTAGTAGTCATTTCAGTGATAATTTAACATTTCCTATCAGTAAAAAAAATCAATAATTACATCTTCTTGACACTCCATTACAAGCGCTCTTGATTTTTCAGGAAAGAGCTCGCGGAGCAGCATTATGTGGCCTCAAATGTTGATCAATAATATTCGGAAATCCTTCTTTCTTCTTTTATATTTTAACACTATCAGCTTAGGATTCGGGCCGTGAGGAGGTCACCCGGGTCCGAATTAGGGGAGAACGGTAGGGTCCTCGATCAAGGAAAAATTCCCACGTTCAAAATATTTTTCCCGTTTGGGGAAAAAAATTTGGCTCACGCAATAAAGACATGGCCGTAAAAGCGTTTCCTAACCTGTCGAGAGGGGTTAAAATATGTCAATAAAGCTAACAAATAAACATAAAAAGTTAAAAACAAAACAAAAGAGAAGTGGAAAAAATAAAAATTTGGTTGGTGGGATTTTTACACAACTATGGGACCCTACGGTTCTCCCCGGAGTCATACTCCCTCCCCCCCCCAGATATCTTCGAGTACTATCTTGTATAGTTCACCTTTTCTTTAATGCTGGAATGGACATTTTTGAAAATTTTTGGAATGGACATCTGAACGACAGTGTGCCTTCCATTGACATCGTGATCTCATCTCACCAGTTTGCTCGTTGATAATTTTCATATTATGATCTACATTTTCTATAGAACTTATGAAGCGTTAACAAATAACAATGGATACCAGATACCGGATGAAGTAGGTACAGTTGATTGGTATACCGGATCCTTACAGATTGTTTCAAACCAATTGTCTGATCGGCTCGTATGAGATACCATCCGAGCCGATGTGAGACGAACACTTTCACTGAATGGGGTCACATGATTTTGGGTTGTGGGCACCGACATTTTTTCAATAATTGAAAAAGAATATATTAAATTTGTCTATGGCGCGTTGAATACACCAAATACACCGCGTTGAATACGCGTTGATTTCAGTATATAACAGCCAAAAAAGACCAGTTCCCGTTAGATCACTCAAGTTAAGAAACGTCCAGTGAGGTTTTACCATGTTGGTGTCCACGTGGGTTCGCGCCCTCGTGATGCTGGCTATTTTTCCGCATCAACCCAGGCTGGGTGAGGTCAATGTGGGTACCTGGGTTGCAAATTTCCAGCGAATAGAGGGTGAAACCCCCTTCTTGAATGACCAATAGATGTTAAAGAGACGTTAAGGCAAATTAAAAAAAAAAAAAAATCCTAACTCAACAAATTGCAGTCTCAAGAATTGAATCGCTCCGGTATCAGAAAGAGCTGAGCACACATAAGTAATATATGTATTTTGCATGATTTCAGCACGCACCCAGGGGCGTAGCGAGGGTGGAAACTGTGGGGGGTAAAATGTATGAAAATGCCGACTCACCATTGCAATTTGCCGACTGCATAAATTCATATAGGAATGAAATTAGTAAAATCCTTGTAGGTATGAATTATCACCGAATTTTATTACGAAATTGGGGGGTCACCCCCCCCCCTCGGAGATGAAAATGAAATGAAGATTTAATAGTTCCCATTTTAGTGGTATTTTTTAGATTTTTTTATTCTGAATTTTCTCTTCCTATAAAAGTAGATTCCTGCAGAAAATTTGGAAATATTTTGGCCTAATAAAACGTTTGACGGGAACAGAGATAATATAAATATGTCATTTTCTATTGCTTTTGGGCCATATTTTCATTTTTGAAGTTTGGAAATATTTGGAGCCATGTGTTCCAAAAAACCGATATGTCCGACGTTCCACGTACGGCGTCGTGCGGAATCGTGTGTAGAGCTCTGGGAGCCAAACCGCTGGTCTGATCAATGGTAAAAAGCCTGACCTATATTTTCCTTTTTCTCGATATCGCCCCCAGGGACCCGAACAGATTTTTTGGGACCAAATCTGTAAAATCCAAACCACATAACCAATTATGATTAAATTTGGTATGCACAGTCACCTGAGTAATTTATTTGATATTTTTCGGTATTTTATAGAAATTTCGGTTTTGGGGGCACTGGCAGGGGCCCACAAATGTAAAAATAAAAAAGTCGTCTCATTTTGACATTATTGGGTATGGGTACCTATATTGATTCACCCGAGAATTATATTGGATAATTTTTGATATTTTGTAGAAAACATAAAATTTGTCTGATTTTGATAAAATTTGGTGTGTACAGTCACCGAAGTATTATATTTGACAATTATTGTTTATTGTTTTTTTTAGAAATTTCGGACCCTGATATTTGAAATTTGCGCCCCTGAAAACTGCCACTGCAGGTTCCAACCTACTCAGCCACTGTCTTGTATAATTCTAAGAATAAAAAAACTCTGCTAATGTCACACATGGGTATATTTTTTAAAATAATACTATCACTAAAGAGCAGTGTCCAAAGCGGAAGGCTACTAAATCTTTTTAAAATGATACTATACAGAGCATCACTACAGAGCAAAGTCCGCAGCCGAATCGACAGATTTTTCAATGGCAGATTCGAATTCTGCGGTATTTTAAGAGCAAAACTTATTCAACGATTTCATAGACGTTAATTTCGTCAACCTTATCATTCGAAGAATAGCATCATCAATGCATTCAAACGATCATCTCCCATTGTTGTTCGCAAATGATTTAAAACTAATTTGACTTTACTAAATGACCATTCACAAGATGCTGACGTTACAGGAACTGATTAACATTTATGATACAATATTTAAAATCTTGTAAGAATCAATATGCACTCTGTTTGAAATCCGAATTTCAAACAGAGTCGGCAAATCGCGGATACTTCCGATATTAATGTCGGATTTTTTTTAAAAAAATATCCGATTTTATCTCCATGAACCGAAAAATTCAAAATTTTATGGATCCATCAGTCGGCAAATCGCGGATACTTCCGATATTAATGTCGGATTTTTTTAAACAAAAATATACGATTTTATCTCCATGAACCGAAAAATTCAAAATTTTATGGATCCATCAGTCGGCAAATCGTGGATACTTTCGATATTAATGTCGGATTTTTTTTAAAAAAATATCCGATTTTATCTCCATGAACCGAAAAATAAAAAAAATTCTGGATTCATCAGTCGGCAAATCGCGGATACTTCCGATATTAATGTCGGATTTTTTAAAAAAAAATATCCGATTTTATCGGATGAACCGAAAAATTCAAAATTTTATGGATCCATCAGTCGGCAAATCCCGGATACTTCCGATATTAATGTCGGATTTTTTTTTAAAAGATATCAGATTTTATCTCTATGAACCGAAAAATTCAAAATTTATGGATCCATCAGTCGGCAAATCGCGGATACTTCCGATATTAATGTCGGATTTTTTTTAAAAAAATATCCGATCTCCAAGAACCGAAAAATTCATAATTTTATGGATGAAGTATCCGCGATTTGCCGACTGATCGATGTTGGAGAATGTTGGGGGAGTGTCACCTCCCATACCCCCCAGTCGATACGCCCCTGCACACACCTAGTTTCTCTCTAAGTTCTAGCTCTGACTCGATACACTCGCCAGTTCGGTATATAACAGCTAAATTTGCATGATTTCAGCACACACCTAGTTTCTCTCTAAGTTCTAGTTCTGACTCGATACACTCGCCAGTTCGGTATATAACAGCTAAATTTGCATGATTTCAGCACACACCTAGTTTCTCTCTAAGTTCTAGTTCTGACTCGATACACTCGCCAGTTCGGTATATAACAGCTAAATTTGCATGATTTCAGCACACACCTAGTTTCTCTCTAAGTTCTAGTTCTGACTCGATACACTCGCCAGTTCGGTATATAACAGCTAAATTTGCATGATTTCAGCACACACCTAGTTTCTCTCTAAGTTCTAGTTCTGACTCGATACACTCGCCAGTTCGGTATATAACAGCTAAATTTGCATGATTTCAGCACACACCTAGTTTCTCTCTAAGTTCTAGTTCTGACTCGATACACTCGCCAGTTCGGTATATAACAGCTAAATTTGCATGATTTCAGCACACACCTAGTTTCTCTCTAAGTTCTAGTTCTGACTCGATACACTCGCCAGTTCGGTATATAACAGCTAAATTTGCATGATTTCAGCACACACCTAGTTTCTCTTTAAGTTCTAGTTCTGACTCGATACACTCGCCAGTTCAGTATATAACAGCTAAATTTGCATGATCTGAGCATTTGCATGATTTCAGCTCAGCATGGTGTATTTGTAAATTGTCCATGCTTCAAAGACGTATCTTAAAATGAAATATATACATAATTTGTTTATGTGTTTGAGGATTCTTAGTTTTGTGTTTAGAGCTATTTTTAAGCTGAGATATTAGGTTTTTACATCTTCATAAATAACTTTAGTTTTACCTAACTACTAAGTGAGAATCTTCTGACTCTGGGTTCTTACACTCATTATTGATGCTAATATTTTTTTATATTCGTCCTTGAACAGGCAGAATATCTTCTCTTAAGGACATGAACATAGTCAGGTAGACTACTTCGCAGATGGGTAATAGGTTTTTAAAGGTCAAATAATAGGGACAGCAAAATGACACGTTATGATTGAGTGGAATGAAAAATTCGATTTTTTGATTTAGAAGAATTAAAATCATCCTCGGTCGAGTCGTCTCGTCTGCTCGGTAATCCAGTGGTCGCGGGTACTGCTAGCGGAACAAAATCCTTAAGACAGGGCCGTGCCCAAGAGTTTTTTCGGGCGGGGGGTCCGAAGGATTGACAGCCAAGCCAGGACTAACACCTGAAAATGATAATGATGGGAAGGTGTTGTTGTTGTTTTTTTTTTTTTTTTTTTTTTTTTTTTTTTTTTTTTTTTTNAAAAATAACGAAATTTCGTGTGGGGGGGGGAGTTTGGACCTCGAGGATACCGCCTGGGTACGGCCTTGCTTTAAGGGACTTGGTAAGAGTAGGTATAATAAGTCTATTATTATGTAGAAAAATTAAAAGGGCGGAAAAGTTGTGGAATCCGATTTGGAGCGATAATCGATTGGAGTTGGCTATTTTTACGATTTTAACATTAGCAAGTAGAGCAAATAATGGATGTCGAATGAAAGTTCCAAAAAAATTGAATTTACATTAACCCTTTCATGTTGGAGGTGTTTTATCGCTATTTAGCGGTTTTTACGAACGCTGCCTGAAAAGAGAACGGCAAGAGCTTGGTGCCTATGCATTATGCATGGAACGCGCCTTTTGGTTGAAAATGAAGCCTAGGCTGTTTTATTCTCATTTTTGCGATTTTCACGAATAGTACCTAAAATATAGGGACATTCCTTATGTTCTGATTAGTTTGATTTATCTGGCACTAATAGACCACCAGGGGCCTCTAGCTGACCTCTGATTTGAGTGAGGTCAACAGTTCATAGAACTACACATGAAAGATTTTGCCTCCTAAGGGACGATGCAATTTCTAAGGTAACATAAAATATTTAGAATGTGCATCAGAACTTCATAATTACTTATATGCCATCAGTCAGGGATGACCAAACGAGTGACACCTCAACTATACCTAGTCTTGGTTCAGACCTAATACACATTTGGACCGAATAAAGTCCTTTGTACCAACTATACCTAGTCTTGGTTCAGACCTAATACAAATTTGGACCAAATAAAGTCCTTTGTACCAACTATACCTAGTCTTGGTTCAGACCCAATACACATTTGGACCGAATAAAGTCCTTTGTACCAACTATACCTAGCCTTGGTTCAGACCTAATACAAATTCGGACCGAATAAAGTTCTTTGTACCAACTATAACTAGTCTTGGTTCAGACCTAATACACATTTGGACCGAATAAAGTCCTTTGTACCAACTATACCTAGTCTTGGTTCAGACCTAATACACATTTGGACCGAATAAAGTCCTTTGTACCAACTATACCTAGTCTTCGTTCAGACCTAATACACATTTGGACCGAATAAAGTCCTTTGTAGAAACTATACCTAGTCTTCGTTTAGACCTAATATACATTCGGACCGAATAAATTCCTTGTAGCAACTATACCTAGTCTTGGTTCAGACCTAATACACATTTGGACGGAATAAAATCCTTTGTAGCAACTATACCTGGTATTGATTCAGACCTAATGCACATTCGGACCGAATAACGTCCTTTGTAGCAACTATACCTAGTCTTGATTCAGACCTAATATACATTCGGACCGAATAAATTCCTTGTAGCAACTATACCTAGTCTTGGTTCAGACCGAATACACATTTGGTCCGAATAAAATTCTTTGTAGCAACTATACCTGGTTTTGATTCAGACCTAATGCACATTCGGACCGAATAACGTCCTTTGTAGCAAATATACCTAGTCTTGATTCAGACCTAATACACATTTGGACCAAATAAAGTCCTTTGTAGTAAAGTACGCGGTACAAAGTTCCACGCCAAGTCGTCAGTCACACAAAGCACTGAAATCCAAGCAGTGCCCGCTCGAATATAAAAACTTTGTTCTTGCCATTTCAACCTCCCTCTATTTACTTGCCATTTCAAAATTTTGAACCTCTCGTTCACGCCCTTTATTAACAACTTTTCACACTTTTGGCTCCATGCGCTCTTAGTTAGGCTCCATAGGCTCTTAGTTTTAATCCCTTAAGGAGACTTCAATTAAAAAGCACGTTAAATATTTCATATCCCGTCAGATCACTGAAGTTCTGAAACCTTCGAGCTTCTTAACTTCTCGGATGGGTGTTTGCTAATGACGGTCATTTGAAGTGAGTGAGGTCTACAGTTCTCACAACTAACAGTTATTTTTTCTAAGCAACCCCTAATTTTATGTACAAAACTGATTTGATCCCACTGACATACTCGTATGTGAGAACATTTTACTAAGAGACGAATTCATCAGAAATATGTTTGCCTCACACTACAAGAATATTACCACTCATAACCTCTTGCTCAGATGCTCAGGGGAGAGAGCAGATTCCCCCGGCCCAGAATGAATACACTTCAACACTGAAATTGGAGTAACAGTGACAACATTGCTCCTGCCCATATTTGTGCCAACGGTCATACCACGTTGAATACACCAGTTCTCGTCTGATCACTGAAGATAATAAACGTCGGGAGTTGTCAGTATTTGGGAACACCACGTATCATTGACTTTAAAACATCTAATTGGTATAACTGAAGACTCTACCTGCTGTCTCCGCAAAGAGGCATCGGAGACAGCAGAACATAATATGAGGGGCTAACAGTAAAAAGGGCATAAGAGAGAAAAATTGGTTTTGAGATAATCCCGTTTAAAGTTTTTGTCGTGAATTTGAAAGAAAAGTGCTGTACTTAAGTGGCCCGCGGTATTTTTTTTTTTTTATTTTTATTTCAAGTCTTGGGAACTGATTCAAAGAAGAAAAAGAGTTGATATTCCTTTATTTATATCGATGTAATATATCCACTGAGAACTTCTTAGCGAACCACATTCCAAACAATACCATCAGGATATTCTTATTCTGGCCTCCACAGGCGTCGGATAAAAATACAATCCGTTTAAGTCCGTCCATGTTACCAAAATTGGCTGTAGAAAATCAGTCGTAACTCGGTAAAGAAAAGAGATATCGAGATGAAACTTTTTCTGACATGCGCAGAACAATATTCTGCTTCAGAATCTGCAATAACAATAAAAAGGGCTATAGCACCCTACGCCCTTTTTACTGTTAGCCCCTCATATAATCTGCGAATACGAAACTGCCTTTCATTACTGCATACAATAGTTTTTTATTAATATCTCCCTGAAATCTTAATCGATTTTTGTGATATTGGTATTTTTGTGATCCCCTTGATTTTTTTTTTTTTTTTTTTTTTTTTTTTTTTTTTTTTTTTTTTTTTTTTTTNAAGCCGTCCGATTTTTCGGACGTTATGCACACAGGCTCCCAGAGAAAATAAATAATTACAATATAAGTATGTAGATATACCTACTTTAAGTAGATATACCTACTTTAAGTTGATATACCTACTTTGATTTTTATTTATATTTATTGCCAATATAGTTGTTTAATGTTTTATTGAGAAAAAAAAAATCAAATGTTTGTAATAAGCGGCACAGGCATTTGTAGGATATTGAGCGTCCGATTAATCGGACGTTATGCAGTAATGAGTTAAATAGTGAAACATTTCTCAAGGATGATTATAACACCTGGGGAAGTGAAGACAATTAGTCCTTGGGAGATCCTAACCTTAATCACGGAATTGGATCTCTTCTCGATTATCGAAAGGGTAATGAGGTAAAGAAAATGCTATATCTTCACTTGACTATAAAATTATTAAGATGTAAATTAGAGCTGACTAGAATCCTCCTATCCTGAGCACATCATCAGAGCTTGAAGTGTCTTCAAACTCACTTCAAGCTCTGATGATGTGCTCAGGAGAGTTCAGAGCTTGAAGTGAGAGTAAAGATACTTCAAACTTCAAATTCACTTCAAGCTCTGATGATGGGCTCAGGAGAGTACAGAGTGTACGAAACTAGTCAGCGTATTTCTCCTGTGTCTACTTAACTCTTGTAATTCAAACTGTACAGGTGTGAAGTTTGTTTAACAATTTCTCAGAAATTAAATCCTGCAAACGTGCCCGATCAGGAATGTCATCTTCTAAAGAATTATAAAATTCTAAGCTCATTACAGGTTAGCAGAAAAACTAAACTTAGAATGATTAAAATCAGTGCCGTATTAGTACGAGCATTAAATTTAGGGTGCATTCAACTCTTGAACTCGGAGTTGTCTTTTTCAAAATGATTAAAATCAGTGTCGTATTAGTACGAGCATTAAATTTAGGGTGCATTCAACTCTTGAACTCGGAGTTGTGTTTTTCAAAATGATTAAAATCAGTGCCGTATTATTAGTACGAAAATTAAATTTAGGGTGCATTCAACTCTTAAACTCAGAGTTGTGTTTTTCAAAATGATTAAAAATCAGTGTCGTATTAGTACGAACAATAAATTTAGGGTGCATTCAACTCTTGAACTCGGAGTTGTCTTTTTCAAAATGATTAAAATCAGTGCCGTATTATTAGTACGAGAATTAAATTTAGGGTGCATTCAACTCTTAAACTCATCTTAAACTCAGAGTTGTGTTTTTCAAAATGATTAAAAATCAGTGTCGTATTAGCACGAGCATTAAATTCAGAGTGCATTCAACTCTTGATTCTCATGCCTAAAAGGAGCTAGAACTTGAAATTTGATGCTAATTCATATAAATTTCATGCATGAAATTGGATAGGATGAGGAAAGTAGTGTAATGTTCACACCAGATTTTTGTATCATAAATCGACGCGTCCTGTTTATTTTAATTGTCTGCTTTTTCATACGAAATGTCCCGCTTTTGAACAAAAAGGCATTGAAAACCTTACATTGAAAATTTCGGCCCATTACAATACTTTATTCTTTTAATATAGATCAGGAAAGCCGTGAAATGTTCACACCAGATTTTTATATCATAAATCGACGCGTACTGTTTATTTGAATTGTCCTGCTTTTGACCTCAACACGTATTTTGACATTGAAAACCCTACATTGAAAACAATACTTTACTCTTTTAATATAAATTAGCTGAGTACCCGAACTTCGTTTCGGGACGATGAATATAATCATATCACCGAGGTACAACCTTTTAAACGCGATCAGAGCATACCCATAGATTACATATTACCTACACGTTTGTTAACCTATTATATAGAACATGGGGAGTAGTAACGGGTTGTTAAGCTGTGTAGAACGTGTTGGGAGTAGTATTGGGTTAGGTTCCAAAAAAAATAAAATGCGTGTTGAAGTCTGCGCAAGGTTAGGCTGGGTCGCAGACCCAGCCTAAACTCAGCAGACTTCAACACGCATTTTATTTTTTTTGGAACCTAACCCAATACTACTCCCAACACGTTCTACCCAACAAACTTGGTGTTCAATTCTATTAAGTTATATCGGCATTGCACTAACCGCTTTTGTACATAATTTTATTTAAATCAAACAAAAATTTTAATTTCCATACAAAAATTGGAAAATCGGCCGTAACTCGAAAACGGTTGGAGGGCTTTCAACTCTGATATTTTTTCTGGGCTCCCAGTCTTTGTTTTTTTTTGGGGGGGGGGCCATTCCTATCAAATGTTCTATATCTATTACCGTTTCTTATAGTATTCTATGATTTCCCATACAAAAATCGGAAAATCGGCCGTAACTCGAAAACGGTTGCATATTTTTGAACTGTGATCATTTTTCTGGGGTCTCAGGCTATGGTTTTGGGGGGGTTCATTCCCATCAATTTTTCTATATCTCTTACCGTTTTGGCTAAACAATGAGTATTGTCAAAATTTTATTGTGCCCGATCCCGGATTCGAACTTGTAACCCTCGAATGGCTAGTCACAATTTTGCAAAATATGTCCTAAATGAAGGATAAAGATGTTACCTAAAACTTTCTCGCTTTGAGTTGATATGTTGTCGCGACAAATCTTAAGATATTGGCTAAAATTCGGAAAATTTTGAGCAACAAATTGGAAAATCGGCCGTAACTAAAATGGCCGGACAATAACCTTCCACCGTGCCTATAACCTTCCCCGGCTAAAATCAAATAAGTGTGCAAAGTTTCGGTCAATTCCGAGCTGTAGTTCGTAAGTTATAAGCGAACAAATAAACAAACAGACATTCACTTTTATATATATAGATAGATAAGAAAAATGGTGTGATGTTCACACCAATTTTTTTTATATGTACCTAGATACCAAATTGCATTAGAAATCCAGTCATCAGATGAATCTTACTACCAAGAAATTGCAGTGCACAACTTGACCTTTCCATCTGTATAATATGTTAACCAAATTTCAAGAGGTTTGATGTCGGCAGCCTGTTGACATACACAATGCATTCCCACCATCGCCAAACTACTTCAGCCAGAAGTAGTGTACATGAACTGTCTCAAGGTTGTTGTTGTTTTTTAAAATAACTAAAGCATATAGAAGGTACTATGAAGTATTGCAATCGTGCAAAAAAATAAACAGGGTGCCTTCTTATTGTATTTATTTTCAATAATTAATCTTTATAGTAGGTATTGTAAAGTATTGCAATCGTGCAAAAAAATAACCAGGGTGCCTTTTTAGTGGTTTATTTATTTTCAATAATGAATCTTTGGAATCTTCATGAAAAAAATTCCAAACGTTCATTATTGAAAATAATTAACCAAAATTCTGAAAAATGTTATATGTAGAAGTGAAATGATTAGGAGGTTAGACAATATTTTGGTCTATCACCTTCGGACCAAGTTCCAGTTTATTCTGAAAAATTTCGTATGTAGAAGTGAAGTGGTGAGGAAGCTAGACAATATTTTGGACTATCATCTTCGGACCAAGTTCCAGTCTATTCTGAAAAATTTCGAATGTAGAAGTGAAATGATGAGGAAGCTAGACAATATTTTGGACTATCATCTTCGGACCAGGTTCCAGTCTATTCTGAAAAATTTCGAATATAGAAGTGAAATGATGAGGAAGCTAGACAATATTTTGGACTATCATCTTCGGACTAAGTTCCAGTCTATTTTAGTAATTCTATTAATAAATGGGTATAATTTCTTTAACTCGGATAAAAAAAAACTGACTCTTAATCGATTTACATTGTGACTCATGACTCATTCAACTCACGTAGGTAGGATAAAGCTTTCTGAGTGTTTGCGATTTGTATGTCTGGACAAAATTTGTGTTTCAGTAAGTCTAGTCACATTTGACCACAAAATCCGAGCCTGTCTATCAGACAGTGGTTGTGGTCGAAGGATTGGGTTGATAATGTCGGCCAATAGTGGTAAATATCTCAAATTTATGAGGATAAAATTCAATGGGTTTGACCTCACTAGGGACTGTTTATCGTTCAGAGCGTCTTATATAGTAGTAATGTATGAGGATGAAATTCCATGGGTTTGACCTCACTGGGAACTGTTTATCGTTCAGAGCGTCTTACCACTACACCCCGCCAAACCAACAGATATAATTCCTATAAATCTGGAAAAGCCAAATGTGAATTATAAAATTCACATTGGCCATCCCAGACAGAATCCCCAGCGGCAAACTCAAATTTAAGTTTTTGGTTTGCTACAGCGTCTATTGCACGTTGAATACACCTGGGTGAAGTCAATGTGGGTAGCTGGTTTGCAACTTTCCAGAGATTGGAGGGTAAAACCCCCGTCTTGAATGACCAATAGATGTTAAAGAGATGTTAAACCAAATTAAAAAAAAAAAAATGTTTTTGATTTATATCATACGAAAGATGCATTCTATGAAACATTTGAGTCTCTTTAAATTTTGTGAATAATATTCTTAAACGTTAAATTTATTCCAGTAAATTAGTCAGAAAAGGGGGCGTACACAAGATTTTTTTTTCGGGGGATCGGNACACAGGATTTTTTTTCGGGGGGGGGGCTGGGCAAACCAAGTACATACCATATCAGCGTCGTGGTGTTGAGCCCAACTAGTTTCACAGAGAGATAATGTAAACAAAGTGTAAATATAGGGCTTACCCCCCCCCGATAATCAAATGTTTCTAGAGATAAAGGGCGTGACAAAGCCCTATAGAACCGGCATTCGGGGCGGTTCGCCCTACCGTTCCTACACATCTGCCTAATAGGTGATGCTCTATCGCGCCCAAAATATAGGGTTTTTTTTTCGAGAAATGTTTCTCCCTCCATATTTAGTAAACATTTGGCCGTTCTTTTTCTTTTCTTAAACTATCTAGGTAGATTAATTTTTCTTGCCTAAAACCGCAACGCCTCCAACCCCCATCAGACGGTCTTGTTTCAAAGCTACCATCTGATCGGTTCAATGAAAACCTGCCTGTTAACTCTCCTGTTAACTTTTAAGTCCCTTGGTGAAACCCACCCAGCTTATTTTAGTTAAAAATGTAATTATTAACTACACCATCAAACCATCACATTCTGTGTCCTAATAATAATGTCATCCAATAGTAGTAATGTATGAGGATGAAATTCCATGGGTTTGACCTAACTAGGGACTGTTTATCGTTCAGAGCGTCTTACCACTATAAACCATCACATTCTGTGTCCTAATAATAATGTCAGCCAATAGTAGTAATGTATGAGGATGAAATTCCATGGGTTTGACCTCACTAGGAACTGTTTATCATTCAGAGCGTCTTACCACTACACCATCAAACCATCACATTCTGTGTCCTAATAATAATGTCAGCCAATAGTAGTAATGTATGAGGATGAAATTCCATGGGTTTGACCTCACTAGGGACTGTTTATCGTTCAGAGCGTCTTACCACTACACCATCAAACCATCACATTCTGTGTCCTAATAATAATGTCAGCCAATAGTAGTACTGTATGAGGATGAAATTCCATGGGTTTGACCTGACTGGGGACTGTTTATCGTTCAGAGCGTCTTACCACTACAAACCAT
>CM022876.1:22574084-22585247 GCA_012654025.1 Pachypsylla venusta | reverse complement strand
TTTAGGAAAGGACATAGGCTACTTTTGGGGTTGAAACTATAAACGGCCATGCCTCTAAGGCGCCAAGCGAAGCGGGCGTATCCTGCTAGTAATAAATAAATCAGCTAAGAGGTTTTGAAATTTGAATTTCAAACACACAAAAATTGTGTGTTTGAAATTTCAAAACCTCTTAGCTGATTTATTTATTACTAGCAGGATACGCCCGCTTCGCTTGGCGCCTTATAGGCATGGCCGTTTATAGTTTCAACCCCTTTTTATCGCGATAAAAAGTATCCTGTGTCCTTTCCTAAAGTTTAGTCTATCTCCATACCAAATTTCATCAAAATCGTTTCAGTAGTTTAAGCGTGAAATCGTAACATACATACATACATACATACATACAGACAGAGTTACTTTCGCATTTATATATTAGTATGGATATGGATTCAGAAAAAAATATGAAAAAATCCATTATGATAATTTTTCACCGGGCCTCTTAGGAAATCCCTGGCCTGGGGGGGATTCCCCCCCCCCTTATCAAGCAAAACGCTGGTTTTGCAACGCTATGAAAAACAAAACCAGCCTTCTCGCAGGGTATCAATAATAATTAATGTTTCTTAACTTTTAAATCGAATGGGTTCGTATTTAAAGTCATATATATTCGATTTACGGAGTATTTTAATGTAAACAAGGAGAGTTACTTAGAGCACAATTTTTTTCATTGTAGATAAAGATTAAAGAAGGTATATTTCCTAATGTCGCGTCGTTGTTGTATGAAAAAAAAACTGAACCTTCCTTTATATTGAAATATTCGAATTTCTTGACTAGGTCAAGTTAAGGTGACACGTTAAACTTTTTGGATACCTTTTTTTATTTACCTTATCAAGTTCCAATACAATTATAGAGTAGACGGAGATAGAAAGGTTTGGTATCGTGAAAAAAAAATCGGCAGATACTGGATGGAATACAGGATGTGTTGAAAAAAAGGATTTTTTTTTTGGCTTAACGGTTTTTTTAACATCTATTGGTCATTCAAGACGAGGGTTTTACTCTCTATTCGCTGGAAACTTGCAAACCAGCTACCCACATTGACCTCACCCAGCCTGAGTTGGGCCGGAAAAATGAGCCAACGATACTTGGTGTTCCCAAGCGGTCACCCATCCAAGTACTGACCACGCCCTACGTTGCTTAACTTCAGTGATCTAACGGGAACTGGTGTATTCAACGTGGTATGATCGGGGGTTTTACCCTCCATTCGCTGGAAACTTGCTACCCACTTTGACCTCACCCAGCCTGGAAATGGCCAGCAATACGAGGGCGTGAACCCACGTGGACACCCACATGGCACAACCTCGGTGGACGTTATCTAACTTCAGTGATCTATTCAACGTGCCATAGACGCTGGCTACAAAGGAGCTTAATATTTATTTTGAAAACAGTTTACAATTTCGAAAAACACTGAAATTGAGTGTGTTTTTTTAGTTATTTGACACTTTCAGGAGAGGTTAGCGTGGTGAACTTTGAAATCTGTAATAGAACTATCTGTCTATACTATTAATTTTTTTCTGAGCAACCAACCTAACTTAAAATATGATTAATTGAAAGTAGAAGGTTAATTTTCACGATTAAATGGTGGGAAATACGAGAAAGCTCACTTTAAAATGTTTAATTCACAATTTTATTGCTTGAAAATCGACGAAACTTTGGAGAAATCAAATGTTTATTCGGATTTTTTTTAAATATGCAGAAAATCACTACGATTTAATTTATTTTAGTTTTATGAGAACTTTATGAGAAGAACAAGTTTAATCGAGGCATGGCCGATCAAAACGTTTCCTAACCTCTCGGGGGGGGGGGACGTTCATCTAAACGCTTATATTGATAAAATAAACAAACTTGCACTGGACTTTTTTCATATTGGTACAACTATGTCAGCTTCAGTTCAATATATCTGGGGGGGACGTTCATCTTAACGCTTATATTGATAAAATAAACAAACTTGCACTGGACTTTTTTCATGTTGGTACTTTTTTCAGGCATAGTTCTACAACTATGTCTGCTTCAATTCAATATATTCAAATAGTTCAATAAATACGGAAGAAAAAGGTTTTTTTCAAAATAAATTGAAATTAAAGTGAATTAAATAATCTCCCACACCTAAAACCTTTAAAAATACTTTTTAAAGTATTTTAATCCACATTTTAAGTTTGTAACTTGCTCCAAAAAAAATTAATAGTATCTGTCTGGTACCCACTTTTGTAATAGGTACCTACATTTTTGGGAAGAAGAGGAAAATGAAATTATTTTGATATTTATTTGAGAATACCAGGCTACGCCCGCTTCGTTTGGCACCTTAGAGGCGAAGCTAGAAGCTTGGCGCCATTTACAGGAGAAATCATGGAGTACTATTAGTTCCGATACTAATAGTATTCTATGATTTCTCCTGTAAATATTGGAAAACCGCCGTAACTCGAATACGGCTGGACAGTTTTTTGCAAACCATATCCTAAATAAATGATTTAAAGGCCGCATAATTTTTTTTTTTCGCTTTGAGTTGATATGTTAAATTCTCATAGGTCTCCTGGCGTTCAGGCTATATACCATAGCCTGATCATTTTTTGGATTTTGGAAGGCTGCCATTTTGTTTCACGCTCTTTTTTCGAAAATCTAATTTAACAGATGTGTCCAGGACTTTAGTTGGAGCTTATTTCTAAAATTTTATCGTAATCGGACCATTTTCTTGTTTCTCTCTTAACATGGGATTTAAATTTTTTGTTCGATTTTTCAATTTTTTTTTTGCACAAAAAGTCTTAGAAAGAGATGCTCTTTTCATAAGTCAAATCATTTTTGAGAACGAACAAAATTTTTTTATCACTTTTCAGGTTTTCCCCCATTTTGCTTTTGTTTTTCAAAAATTTGGTGGCATATTTGAAATCACTGCCATCAAAAACTAGGTTTTAGTGTCCATCTTCTTTTTGTTCGGCCACACAGAACCCACTAAGGGACGTTTAATTTTGTTTAAAAATGACTTTCTCCACCCTGTAACTTGGCTATGCTTCGCCTGGCTCACTTGGCTATGCTTCGCCTGGCTCAAGAATTTCGTAAAAAATTTTGATCTCAGCTACCCACCATAATCAGGGGTCCCATTTATAGCCAAACACCCTGTATACCAGGGGTTCCCAAACTTTTTGGAACCGCGCCCCCTTTGTTGAAATGAAAGCCTCCCACGCCCCCCTCCCCTTTACATTATAAATTATGAATGGGTATGGGTGTTGCTGAATGCTATCTGATTCAAAACGCTAATGTGTTGCTGAATGCTATCTGATTCAAAACGCTAATGTGTTGCTGAATGCTATCTGATTCAAAACGCTAATGTGTTGCTGAATGCTATCTCATTCAAAACGCTAATGTGTTGCTGAATGCTATCTCATTCAAAACGCTAATGTGTTGCTGAATTCTATCTCATTCAAAACGCTAATATGTTGCTGAATGCTATCTCATTCACATTTTCTAAACATGAGATAGAATTAGTGTTTTTTTATATGATTTTATATATTTTTTATGATAGAACAAATTTTCTAAACATGTTCAATAAAATTACCTTTGTAAAAAAATTGTGTACATGATAATAATTCAACTGGTCTCGCGCCCCCCTTGGTTTGTCTTCACGCCCCTCTAGGGGGGCGCCCCCCCCCCAGTTTGGGAACACCTGCTGTATACAATTAGTGATATATACGTACAAATGAATATACATATATTGACCAGGAATATTTCGACAATCGTAAAACATCATTTTCTTTTTTGAAAACAAGTCAGGCGCGAATTTAAACTTTCGACGCCCCTATACGCAATTTAGAACATGCCGCCTCTATTTTGACAAGAAATGTGATTTTCGCTGCAGTATGCCTTGAATTTTTTTATTTGCCATCCTCTAAATTCAGCCGCCCCAGACCATGGTTTTGCGGTAAATCCGTCACTGAAAAGAAGCATACGAATTTGTGGCATTAGAGACAGTAGTACATAAATCGACAAATTCTTTTCCGGTACCAGGCAGATACTATTAATTTTTTTTGGAGCAAATTACAAACTTAAAATGTGGTTTAATATAATTTTAAAAGTCTTTTTAAACGTTTTATGGCTGGAAGATTAATTAATTCATTTTAATTTTAATTTATTTAAAAAAAAAAAAAAAATTCTTCCGTATTTATTGAACTATTTGAATATATTGAACTGAAGCAGACATTGTTGTACCAACATGAAAAAAGTTTGTTTATTTTATCAATATAAGCGTTAAGATGAACGTCCCCCCGCCCCAGAGAGGTTAGGAAACGTTTCGATCGGCCATGCCTCGATTAAACTTGTTCTTCTCATAAAGTCGCTCCCTAAAAACTCTTGCACCATTCGGAAAAAAACTAAAATAAATTAAATCGTAGTGATTATTATTTTTTTTATTTTTCATGTTAAATAACCAAAACAAAAAAAAAAATCTCTGCATATTTTGTACTTTGATTTCTCCAAAGTTTCGTCGATTTTCAAGCAATAAAATTGTGAATTAAACATTTAAAAGTGAGTTTTCTCGTATTTCCCACTATTTAATCGTGAAAATTAACTTTCTACTTTCAATTAATCATATTTTAAGTTAGTTGCTCAGAAAAAAAATTAATAGTATCTGTCTGGTCTCTTTTTTCTCTGTTTTAAACTTTCGTCCGATAAAGTAAAAATAAATTTTAGTTCCACCTGACATATCACACGCTGAATTTGAATCTCCTTCACAAACGAGATTTGCATAAATAATTTGTTTTATCCAATAAGTGTGAACTTTTTTTATATATTTTGCACGTTTTTTGGACTGATTCCAGTTTTTGTAAAAGAAAATATTGCAATGCAGATTTTATTGTGGAATACAGATTTAGCGATATTTATTTTATTTACACTTTCATGATATTTTTTCAATTTACTTTACTGGCCTTTTCATCTTTCTCCTGCTTAGGTTTAGTGGTTTGGTATTCAGGTGTATTTAACTTGTACTATGTCACTGGACTAAAAACGGGACATTGTGGTCTCAGAAAATATCAACACAATATGGGAATCTTTAGGGTAAACCCATTGTGTACACTATGTGAGGAGGAAGAGGAAACAAATGAGACTGGTCGCTGGACAAATAACTGTACATTGTGGTCTCAGAAAATATCTACACAATATGGCAATATTTAGGGTAAACCCATTGCGTACACTATGTGGGGAGGAAGAGGAAACAAATGAGACTGGTCGCTGGACTAATAACTGGACATTGGGGTCTCAGAAAATATCTACACAATATGGCAATCTTTAGGGTAAACCCATTGTGTACACTATGTGGGGAGGAAGAGGAAACAAATGAGACTGGTCGCTGGACTAATAACGGGACATTGTGGTATCAGAATATATCAACACAATATGGCAATCTTTAGAGTAAACCTATTGTGTACACTATGTGGGGAGGAAGAGGAAACAAATCAGACTGGTTACTGGACTAATAACTGGACATTGAGGTCTCAGAAAATATCAACACTATATGGGAATCTTTAGGGTGAACCCATTGTGTACACTATGTGGGGAGGAAGAGGAAACAAATGAGACTGGTTACTGGACTAATAACTGGTCATTGTGGTCTCGGAAAATATCAACACTATATGGGAATCTTTAAGGTAAACCCATTGTGTACACTATGTGGGGAGGAAGAGGAAACAAATGAGACTGGTTACTGAACTAATAACTGGACATTGTGGTCTCAGAAAATATCAACACTATATGGGAATCTTTAGAGTAACGCCCATTTGTGGAAACACTTCTTCCGGGACGTTCGTTCAAGAAATTTTTACTTCTCATGATTTTGTGTGGCATAATAAAACATTTTATTACTCGTACAGTAAAAAATAATAATACCTAAGAAATACAGCTCTCATATCTTCTTTATAAAGGGTGCACCCAATAGAAATTTGAGATTGAGTTTGGACAGGGGCGTAGCGACTGGGGGGTATGGGGGGTGTGACACCCCCTCAACATTCTCCAACATCCATCAGTCGGCAAATCGCGGATACTTCGTCCATAAAATTTTGGAATTTTCGTTTCATGGGATAAAAACGGATATTTTTTTAAAAAAATCCGACATTAATATCGGAAGTATCCGCGATTTGCCGACTGATGGATCCATAAAATTTTGAATTTTTCGGTTCATGATGATAAAATCGGATATTTTTTTTAAAAAAAATCCGACATTAATATCGAAGTATCCGCGATTTGCCGACTGATGGATCCATAAAATTTTGAATTTTTCGGTTCATGGAGATAAAATCGGATATTTTTTTAAAAAAAATCCGACATTAATATCGGAAGTATCCGCGATTTGCCGACTCTGTTTGAAATTCGGATTTCAAACAGAGTGCATATAGTTCTTACAAGATTTTAAAAATTGTATCATCAATGTTAATCAGTTCCTGTAACGTCAGCATCTTGTGAACGGTCATTTAGTAAATTCAAATTAGTTTTAAATCATTTGCGAATAACAATGGGAGATGATCGTTTGAATGCATTGATGATGCTATATTCTTCGAATGATAAGGTTGACGAAATTAACGTCCATGAAATCGTTGAAAAATTTTTGCTCTTAAAACACCGCAGAATTCGAATCTGCCGTTGAAAAATCTGTCGATTCGGCTGCGGACTTTGCTCTGTAGTGATAGTATCATTTTAAAAAGATTTAGCAGCCTTCCGCTTTAGACACTGCTCTTTAGTGATAGTATTATTTTAAAAAATATACCCATGTGTCACATTAGCAGAGTTTTTTTATTCTTAGAATTATACAAGACAGTGGCTGAGTAGGTTGGAACCTGGAGTGGCAGTTTTCAGGGCGCAAATTTCAAATATCAGGGTCCGAAATTTCTAAAAAAAAACAATAATTGTCAAATATAATACTTGGGTGACTGTTATGTTTTTTCATTTGTGGGCCCCTACCGGGGCCCTAAAACCAAAATTCCTACAAAAATTGTCAACTATAATAGGTAAATACTTCGGTGACTGTACACACCAAATTTTATCAAAATCAGACAAATTTTATGTTTTCTACAAAATATCAAAAATTATCCAATATAATTCTCGGGTGAATCAATATAGGTACCAAATAATGTCAAAATGAGACGACTTTTGTATTTTTACATTTGTGGGCCCCTGCCGGTGCCCCAAAACCGAAATTTCTATAAAATACCAAAAAATATCCAATAAATTACTCAGGTGACTGTGCATACCAAATTTAATCATAATTGGTTATGTGGTTTGGATTTTAGAGATTTGGTCCCAAAAAAAACTGTTCGGGGCCCTGGAGGCGATATCGAGAAAAAGAAAAATATGGGTCGGGCTTTTTACCATTGATCAGACCAGCGGTTTGGCTCCCAGAGCTCTGCACACGATTCCGTACGTACGCCATACGTGGAACGTCGGACATATCGGTTTTTTGGATCCCATGGCTCCAAATATTTCCAAACTTCAAAAATGAAAATATGGCCCAAAAGCAATAGGAAATGACATATATGATCTCTATTTTGGGTTTCGGGTTCCCGTCAAACGTTTTTTTAGGCCAAAATATTTCCAAATTTTCTGCAGGATTACTATACTTTTATAGGAAGAGAAAATTCAAAATAAAAAATCTAAAAAATACCACTAAAATGGGAACTATTAAATCTCCATTTCATTTTCATCTCCGAGGGGGGTGGGGCGGTGACCCCCCAATTTCACAATAAAATTCAGTGAGAATTCATACCTACAAAGATTTTACTAATTTCATTCCTATATGAATTTATGCAGTCGGCAAATTGCAGTGGTGAGTCGGCATTTTCATACATTTTACCCCCCCCCAACAGTTTCCACCCTCGCTACGCCCCTGTGGAAACCCCTGAATACAATCAGAATGTGTTGGATTCTATTAAATTAAGCAACAATAAAATTCAGTGAGAATTCATACCTACAAAGATTTTACTAATTTCATTCCTATATGAATTTATGCAGTCGGCAAATTGCAGTGGTGAGTCGGCATTTTCATACATTTTACCCCCCCCCCACAGTTTCCACCCTCGCTACGCCCCTGAGTTTGGAATAGACGCCATTTTGAATTAGACAGTCCAAAACTGAATACAGATGCCACATCGTCCGTGAAACATGTACCTGGGCGATTTAACAATTTTGTATATTTTTCTTATTGATTATCTTTGGTGCCATTGTTTGTTTGTTTTTTTCTTCTCCTTCTTTTTCTTCTGTTCATTCTTTCAAGCATGCCACTTGGGCCCAAAACCGCATTGGAACTTTCTCGATCTTGGACCAGTTCCTAGTTCCATCCAGTTGTCAGGTTGGTCTGGCTCTTTCCCACCATCGTATTCGAGTATTTTTGATGACATTTCCGTACATGCCTTAAAACACTGTAAATTGTATAACCCAGCCATTCATGTCTTTAGTGAGCAATTCCGTGCCCAATAGTAAACATTTCCGTATTTTTGATGACATTTCCGTACATGCCTCAAAACACTGCAAATTGTATAACCCAGCTATTCATGTCTCTAGTGAGCAATTCCGTGCCCAATAGTAAACATTTCCGTATTTTTGATGACATTTCCGTACATGCCTTAAAACACTGCAAATTGTATAACCCAGCTATTCATGTCTCTAGTGCGCAATTCCGTGCCCAATAGTAAAAATTTCCGTATTTTTGATGACATTTCCGTACATGCCTTAAAATACTGCAAATTGTATAATCCAGCTATTCGTGTCTCTAGTGAGCAATCCCGTGCCCAATAGTAAAAATTTCCGTATTTTTGATGACATTTCCGTACATGCCTTAAAACACTGCAAATTGTATAACATAGCTATTCATGTCTCTAGTGAGCAATTCCGTGCCCAATAGTAAAAATTCCGTATTTTTGATGACATTTCCGTACATGCCTTAAAATACTGCAAATTGTATAATCCAGCTATTCGTGTCTCTAGTGAGCAATTCCGTGCCCAATAGTAAAAATTTCCGTATTTTTGATGACATTACCGTACATGCCTTAAAATACTGCAAATTGTATAATCCAGCTATTCGTGTCTCTAGTGAGCAATTCCGTGCCCAATAGTAAAAATTTCAGTATTTTTGATGACATTTCCGTACATGCCTTAAAACACTGCAAATTGTATAACATAGCTATTCATGTTTCCAGTGAGCAATTCCGTGCCCAATAGTAAAAATTTCAGTATTTTTGATGACATTTCTGTACATGCCTTAAAACACTGCAAATTGTATAACATAGCTATTCATGTCTCTAGTGAGCAATTCCATGCCCAATAGTAAAAATTTCCGTATTTTTGATGACATTTACATGCCTTAAAATACTGCAAATTGTATAATCCAGCTATTCGTGTCTCTAGTGAGCAATTCCGTGCCCAATAGTAAAAATTTCCGTATTTCCGTACATGCCTTAAAATACTGCAAATTGTATAATACAGCTATTCGTGTCTCTAGTGAGCAATCCCGTGCCCAATAGTAAAAATTTCAGTATTTTTGATGACATTTCCCTACATGCCTTAAAACACTGCAAATTGTATAACATAGCTATTCATGTCTCTAGTGAGCAATTCCGTGCCCAATAGTAAAAATTTCCGTATTTTTTATGACATTTCCGTACATGCCTTAAAATACTGCAAATTGTATAACATAGCTATTCAAGTCTCTAGTGACCAATTCCGTGCCCAATAGTAAAAATTTCTGTATTTTTGATGACATTTCCGTACATGCCTTAAAATACTGCAAATTGTATAATCCAGCTATTCGTGTCTCTAGTGAGCAATTCCGTGCCCAATAGTAAAAATTTGAGTATTTTTGATGACATTTCCATACATGCCTTAAAACACTGCAAATTGTATAACATAGCTATTCATGTCTCTAGTGAGCAATTCCGTGCCCAATAGTAAAAATTTCCGTATATTTGATGACATTTCCGTACATGCCTTAAAACACTGCAAATTGTATAACATAGCTATTCATGTCTCTAGTGAGCAATTCCGTGCCCAATAGTAAAAATTTCCGTATTTTTGATGACATTTCCGTACATGCCTTAAAACACTGCAAATTGTATAACATAGCTATTCATGTCTCTAGTGAGCAATTCCGTGCCCAATAGTAAAAATTTCCGTATTTTTGATGACATTTCCGTACATGCCTTAAAATACGGCAAATTGTATAATCCAGCTATTCGTGTCTCTAGTGAGCATTTCCGTGCCCAATAGTAAAAATTTCCGTATTTTTGATGACATTTCCGTACATGCCTTAAAACACTGCAAATTGTATAACATTGCTATTCATGTCTCTAGTGAGCAATTCCGTTCCCAATAGTAAAAATTTCCGTATTTTTGATGACATTTCCGTACATGCCTTAAAACACTGCAAATTGTATAACCCACCCAGAAAAAAAATGTATTAACGAAAAAGACAAATCTACGTTTCTAGTGGTTTCGTGATTGCGCGTAAACTCACTAATATGAAAAATGTAAATAGGACGAAAATCCGTTTTTGTTCAAGCGCGCGCATGAGTAGAACGCATATTGGTCAACCATTATAGGTTGAACAAACCTCAGTGGCCGAGTGGTAAACACAGTAGGCTTATAATTAGGCGCTTTGGGTTCAAGACCCAGGTTCTAGGCACCAAATCCCTTAGTGTTCGCGTACGGATCAGACTTCTATGCATATGCCGTACTCAGGTCAGATTTCCGTACAAATACGGATGAATCCGCACGTCGAACATCATTGTGTCTACCCATCTTTTCCTAGGTCTGCTTCTTCCATCATTCTATTGGAGACAGAAAGCTTTTTCAATTAAACTGTATGCATTCGATCTTGAAACATGCCCCGCCCATCTCATCTTTTTTATGCGGTGTGTGCTGAGCGACTCGTTCTAAAGGACCCAGATTTCTCAGTTTGTCCTTTGTTTTTTTAATTTTATAAGAATTTCTAATTAATTTTGTATCGACTACAAGTAAATTGATGAGTCACGAGCGCTTTCGTCTGTTACGACATCTTCTAGTGAACTAAGTTTTAGAATTATAAGAATTTCTAATTAATTTTGTATCGACTACAAGTAAATTGATGAGTCACGAGCGCTTTCGTCTGTTACGACATCTTCT
>CM022876.1:22551448-22573893 GCA_012654025.1 Pachypsylla venusta | reverse complement strand
GGAAGTGGACATATAAGAGCCGCGACCCCATGACAATAGGAAGCGCTGCGTCAATCAGGTCTCACGAGTACCCTTTGACACGATAGCTCCTTCCCAATAATTTTATTTTCGCTTTATTTTTTTGGGCAGTTAATTTATTATTTTTTAATCTGTTCTTCAGATTTGAACATTCATATTTATCCTCATTCTTCTATCAGCTATTGTAGCCCGCAGCGAAGCACGGGTAAAACAGCTAGTATTTCTTATAATTTTAATTTTGTTAAATATTAGCCCCAGGTGGCATGAAACATTCAAATTTTGCTCGGAACGACCACCCGGTACATTGGTCATTAGATTTTTTTTAAATATTTTTTCTGCAGAATTGGATATTCTAAGCCGAGTGAGAACTGGGAGTTGTTCTAAATCTATATCAGTAATTATAATGCTGATAGGTATAGGATCAATCTAACTGTATCTAATATTAAAACTTTATCTCCAGATCTTAAACCCAATGTAAATATCAGTCCCGGTGCATCAGTCGTCATAGAGGATCAATCTAACTGTATCTAATATAAAAACTTTATCTCCAGATCTTAAACTCAATGTAAATATCAGTCCCGGTGCATCAGTCTTCATAGAGGATCTATATAATTGTATCTAATATTAAAAATGTATCTTCAGATATTAAACCCAATGTAAATATCAGTCCCGGTGCATTAGTCTTCATAGAGGATCGGTCTAACTGTATCTAATATTAGAAATTTATCTCCAGATCTTAAACCCAATGTAAATATCAGTCCCGGTGCATCAGTCTTCATAGAGGATCAATCTAACTGTATCTAGTATCCCCCCAAAAAACACTTCATGTGCAAAAAAACGCCAAGAAAATACCCCTACAAAAAAAGCTAAGAATTCAAGTGATCCATTTCTCTCCCGAAAATTATTTGCNTTTTCTTGGCGTTCGCAAAACGACCGTTTTGCTTGATTAGAACTTCATCTCCAGATGCTGAAACTAATGTGAATATCAGTCCCGGTGCATCAGTCTTTATAAGGGAAAAATATAACTGTATCTAATATTAGAACATTATCTCCAGATCCTGAACCTAATGTGAATATCAGTCCCGGTGCATCAGTCTTCATAGATATATCAGTCCCGGTGCATCAGTCTTCATAGATATATCAGTCCCGGTGCATCAGTCGTCATAGAGGATCAATCTAACTGTATCTTATATAAAAACTTTATCTCCAGATCTTGGACCTAATTTAAATATCAGTCCCGGTGCATTTGTCCTCACATAGGATCAATCTAACTGTATCTAATATTTGAACTTTATCTCTAGATTCTGAACCTAATGTAAATAACAGTGCCGGTGCATCAGTCTTCATAGAGGATCAATCTAACTGTATCTAATATTAGAACTTCATCTCCAGATCCTGAACCTAATGTAAATATCAGTGCCGGTGCATCAGTCTTCATAAAAGATCAATCTGACTGTACCTATATCAGTCCCGGATTTATACTTAATCTTCCAAAGCATTCTGCATGCTGAAAACCGTGAAGCAACATTGATGAAGTTATGAACGAAACAAGGTTTCTCTGAGCAAGATAATTGGTTTTGTGTACTGCTCAGGCTTGGTCCGCAGAGTTGGCTGGACTCAGAAAGATATATATTTATATATATAAAAAAAAAAAAAAATAAAATGTGAATTTCATTGATATTCATTTGATATGCACGGAAAAAAGATCGATACTCATCAACGCCTGATTTGGTGCAACCTCAAAATCCGCTGAAACCTGTTCAGACAATATGCACTCTATATACACATTCACCCCCGAAAATACAAAAAAAAAAGATTTGTACCCACGCCGTTTCGGAGTCAGGTGGTAACAGTGCAAAAGGTTTATATCTCCCAAACTAAGGAGGTACAAATCAAAATTCTTTCAGTGCATATAGAGTTCTGTCATATTCCGTCAAAAAAGACCAGTTCAAAGGCTTGAAACTTGAAAACGGCATCCATTTTTGTTCGAGGTATATCAATGCATTTTACCCCACTTTGATTTGTTTCTGGGTTCAGCCTACGTAAAGGATTCAAGCTTTCTTAGTTCAGATTTAATACATTAGGTATACTTTATACCTGTCTGCTCTTAAGGTCCGTTTACACTGCCTGAAGATCCCCAAGCATCGAACATCGAGCATTCGTGATCGTTGCTCGCCAGTTTTCAACGAGCATGAACACAAACGAGCCTTTTGTACACACTGCTCGAGCATTTCTGACGATCAGTTATTCGTGAGGATGCACAGCGAATAGATGGCACCCGCGCTATCCAAAATTGCGATTTTCGCGGCGGTTATTCTTATTCTAGACCATCTAGCGGAGGAAAAGCGAAAAAGGAAAAAGAGTCGCATGTGGGAGTCGTCATTTTTAAAGAAAAGAAATTACTTCCTATTGTTGAAGGATTTGAAGGAGGATAACAGTGGGGCTATTCAGAATAAAATAAAATTTATGGTCTGGCTGACACAGCTCTGGGTGCTCCGCACACAGAGAATTTAACAAGAGGCACTTTTCATTTTCCCACTTCATCAGTCAAATACTAAAAAGCAATAACACCACACACAAAATAGGAGACGTGTATGCTTCAACAGCTAGGGGAGAACTAGATTCATAGAACACCATTCAACGAATCCCGGAGTGTTTACACAGAGCGAGCGGCGAACGAGCGTCCCTTTGATGATTCGTCGGAAAACCGACATCGCGTGGATCAGGCTCGAGCACGAACGAGCATTCGCTTCGAACATGATCGGCGACTGTTTACACTGCGTGAGCCTCTTGTCCGCGACGAATGCTTGGGCAGTGTAAATGAGGCTTTAGGTATACGTTATACCTGTTTACTCTACAGTGTCTACGCACGAGTTGATTTTTTAATCACCCTATTACATTAGCAGTATACTTCCTGTCTAACAGTCTCTGATTATTCAAATAAGGATGCCACACGTTGATCAGGTCTCAAATAATAGGCACTACCTACCTCGGTGCCTAACATTGACCTAGGACTAGGGAGTGTTGTGAACATTACCTTATGCCAACTCTTATTGAAACAAAGTTCAAGATACCTATCTGCATACGTAGATCTTCTGATTATTTTGGTTTATTATCCTCCCCCCCAGGGCCGTAGACAGAAAATCTGGGCCGGGGGGGGGGGAATTTACGGGACCCTCTATTATTTTTTCATCTAAAATCATCGTATGGCAGTAATAAAAGTAAAATGTAGGCAATTCACTGAGTTGATGCGTGAAAAGTGGTGTACGCTTCTTCTTGGCAACAAATAATTCGATTATCGGATGTTAATGTTTACAAAATATACTAATATTTATAATTGCTGTACAAGCTGAAAGGTCGCACTATATTTTAAAATCAGTGTCCTGCAATTGCCATTGTCCCATATTAGCCCACTATCGCTAAACTTCTGATTTTGTGTGTTCGAAATTTTTTCGAAACATTAAGTTGATTTATTTATTATTCAGAAAAAAACATAGACAATATCATTATGATAATTTTCTCAACGAAAATTCAGAGCCTAGGGGATTCCTCCCATCCCCCCCCCACTCGTCGGGCCTCCTACCCCTCCCCTCAAAATTTTATATTCTATGTTTCAAGGTTCGGAGAATCCAAAAATCGAATAAAAAATTGTCCGTTTCGCCGTTCATCCTGGTGGGCACTTTTGTCGCTTAGTGCTAATCAACCTCAGTTAGTTGAGGCGGTGGATTCGCAACCAGGAGGCTGTTGGTTCGAATCCAACTCTATCACAATAGATCTAAATAAAGGTCGCTGTGATAATTGCAGACCTGCAACCAGTTTAATAGTATTTAATAGTGTTAACCAATTTTGACAATACATATTTGATGTGTAGTTTTTTTATATTTTTTTGGCTTAACGTTTCTTTAACTAAACAACCTATTAATAGGGATTATTTAACAGACCAAGCACTGCCGGCTTGATGGTTAAGTATCTGTCTTTCAAATCCAAGAGTCCCGGGTTCATTTCCTAGCTATGCCTAACTGATGAGTTCTAATAAGAACAAAACACGTGTCTTAGGCTGCTTTGTGGATAGGTATGTAATTATGTATACATTGTTCTATACGTGTAGTAATATATGGGCTAAATGTTAAAAATATATACTTTTTTTAACATTAATTGGTCATTCGAGACGGGGGTTTTACCCTCCATTTGCTGGAAGCTTGCAAACCAGCTACCCACATTAACCTCACCCAGTCTGGGTTAGGCCTAAAAAAAGTCAGCCTCACGAAGCCGCGAACCCATATATGGACACCCACATGGTAGAACCTTGCAGGACGTTGCTTAACTTCAGTGATCTAACGAGAACTGGAGTACTTAACGCGACGTCCCAATGGACATACATACATCAAAAATCTTTCGCCAGATATGAAAGAGTGAAGGAGTTATAAGTACTAAGTTTTCTGTATAGTAATTGCTCAGTACAATTTACATGAACTTTCAAACCGTCCACTCTAATGTTTGGACAGTATATAGCATTGAAAGTACCGATTCATACAGGATGTAACAAAAGTGATCTAATGTAAACATCCTAAGCTTTCTGTATAGTAATTGCTCAGTACAATTTACATGAACTTTCAAACCGTCCACTCTAATGTTCGGACAGTAGATAGCATTGAAAGTACCGATTCATACAGGATGTAACAAAAGTGATCTAATGTAAACATCCTAAGCTTTCTGTATAGTAATTGCTCAGTACAATTTACATTAACTTTCAAACCGTCCACTCTAATGTTTAGACAGTGCATAGCATTGAAAGTACCGATTCATACAGGAAGTAACAAAAGTGATCTAATGTAAACATCCTAAGCTTTCTGTACAGTAATTGCTCAGTACAATTTACATGAACTTTCAAACCGTCCACTCTAAGTTTCGGACAGTAGATAGCATTGAAAGTACCGATTCATACAGGATGTAACAAAAGTGATCTAATGTAAACATCCTAAGCTTTCTGTACAGTAATTGCTCAGTACAATTTACATGAAATTTCAAACCGTCCACTCTAGTGTTCTGACAGTAGATAGCATTGAAAGTACCGATTCATACAGGATGTAACAAAAGTGATCTAATGTACACATCCTCAGCTTTCTGTATAGTAATTGCTCAGTACAATTTACATTAACTTTCAAACCGTCCACTCTAATGTTTGGACAGTGCATAGCATTGAAAGTACCGATTCATACAGGATGTAACAAAAGTGACCTAATGTAAACATCCTAAGCTTTCTGTATAGTAATTGCTCAGTACAATTTACATGAACTTTCAAGCCGTCCACTCTAATGTTCGGACAGTATATACATGCGCGCATATTCATATACAGGATCTTGTTTTGGGGAGGGGGCACAATTGCACAATATACCTAATAGAAAATGTGGAGGGAGGAGGGGGAGGACTCGTAACCTAGAGACCGGGGGTTCCAGTCCTGGGCAGTACTTTTTAATGCAATGTTTATCGAGGTACGATACCTAATTTGTTAAAAGCTGTAGAGCTTACCACAAATACCTTTCATAAGGGTGATAAAGCGATTTTATAAGCGTGATGACGAAAAAAAGTGCCATGACGGATGACAGAATTCTATTTAGTCTCAGAATTGGGAATTATTTAGGGGCCCGGCCCCTCCCCCACTCAATGGAATAAAAGACACAGCATATCAGTATTCATTTGATTTTTTTTTAATTTTTTACGTGATTAGGTATAATGAAATTTGAGAAACACCGCCCGCTTAAAAAACTGGGGAGGGGCACGTGCACCCCGTGCCCTCTCCTATATCCGCGCATGAGTAGATATAGCATTGAAAGTACCGATTCATATACAGGATATAACAAAAGTAAACATCACAAATTCAATTCATTTGCATCTGTTTCCTTACCTGTTTGAAATGTTTGTCAAGATGGTTACTGATTTAAAATGGGTGGGATGCATACATTTTCAATGTATGCATTCTTCTATACTAACTTCCATAGACGCTGGCTGCAAAAACCACACATGTCCATGTTTTTTTTTTTTTTTTTTTTTTTTTTTTTTTTTTTTTTTAATTTGGCTTAACGTCTCTTTAACATCTATTGGTCATTCGAGACGGGAGTTTTACCCTCCATTCGCTGGAAACTTGCAAACCAGCGACCCATATTGACCTCACCCAGCCTGGGTGTGAACGGAAAAAAGAGCCAACGATACGTTGTGTTCCCAAGCGGTCACCCATCCAAGTACTGACCACACCCGACGTTGCTTAACTTCAGTGATCTGACGGGAACTGGTGTATTCAACGTACCATAGACGCTGGCTAATCTCGAATAAGATGTAGAAGTATTTATATGAATCTAATACCATTCAGGTATATAAATATGAATAATTTGAATATTTTTCTTTTTTTGATTTGGCTCAACGTCTCCTTAAAATCTATTGGTCATTCAAGACGGGGGTTTTACCCTCCATTCGCTGGAAACTTGCAAACCAGCTACCCACATTGACCTCACCCAGCCTGGGTGTGAACGAAAAAAAGAGCCAACGATACGTTGTGTTCCCAAGCGGTCACCCATCCAAGTACTGACCACACCCGACGTTGCTTAACTTCAGTGATCTGACGGGAACTGGTGTATTCAACGTGGTATGATCGTTGGCTTAATTTGAATTTCTAATGTAAGACATAATGAGAATTTTAGCATCAAATTTGTCGTCCTAGGCTCCAGTTTACTCAGCCTGCTGATAAATCCGCCAATGGGTCTCCAAGATAACCATCGGACACGATGATGCCACTATTGATTGATTGATTTTGTTGCATCCTATATGCAGTTCAGGTCTCCATCAATATTTGCCTTATGCAATCTTTATTGCGAATTGCAAGTCTCGGATTTATGTTGTAAACTGTAATTTGAAAGATCGTTTGTTTTTTTATGTTCGATGTTTGACATTTTGTTTAATTGAAAACGAGTGAACTTTTGTCTGGGTACATTCAAAGGCATGCAAGGGCAGAAGCTGGCTTGCTCCCCTCGTCACTAATCATTGGTTTGAAGCAGAGCTTTTTAAAGGCAATGGATATCCTTCCTAGCACACAACCTTTGGTATTTACACGGGCTCATTACTGTCACCTAATGAAGCTGGCTTGCTCCCCTCGTCACTCATCACTGGTTTGAAGCAGTTTCTTTGAAGGCTATGGATACCCTTCCTAGCACCAAACCTTTGGTATTTACACGGGTTCATTACTGTCACCTAATGAAGCTGGCTTGCTCCCCTCGTCACTCATCACTGGTTTGAAGCAGTTTCTTTGAAGGCTATGGATACCCTTCCTAGCACCAAACCTTTGGTATTTACACGGGCTCAGGACTGTCACCTAATGAAGCTGGCTTGCTCCCCTCGTCACTCATCACTGGTTTGAAGCAGTGTTTCTTTGAAGGCTATGGATACCCTTCCTAGCACCAAATCTTTGGTATTTACACGGGCTCAGGACTGTCACCTAATGAAGCTGGCTTGATACCCTCGATGTTATATTTTGTAAAGTCTACGTAGAAAAGTGAAATGGTGAGGAATCTATAATACTGACCTACTTGATGTTATATTCTGTAAAGACTAGGTACGTAGAAAAGTGAAATGGTGAGGAATCTATAATACTAACCTACTTGATGTTATATTATGTAAGGACTACGTAGAAAAGTGAAATGGTGAGGAATCTATAATACTAACCTACTTGATGTTATATTCTGTAAGGACTACGTAGAAAAGTGAAATGGTGAGGAATCTATAATATTAACCTACTTGATGTTATATTCTGTAAGGACCACGTAGAAAAGTGAAATGGTGAGGAATCTATAATACTAACCTACTTGATGTTATATTCTGTAAGGACTGCGTAGAAAAGTGAAATGGTGAGGAATCTATAATACTAACCTACTTGATGTTATATTCTGTAAGGACTACCTAGAAAAGTGAAATGGTGAGGAATCTATAATACTAACCTACTTGATGTTATATTCTGTAAGGACTACGTAGAAAAGTTAAAATGGTGAGGAATCTATAATACTAACCTACTTGATGTTATATTCTGTAAGGACTACGTAGAAAAGTGAAATGGTGAGGAATCTATAATACTAATCCACTTGCTGTTATATTCTGTACGGACTACGTAGAAAAGTGAAATGGTGAGGAATCTATAATACTAACCTACTTGATGTTATATTCTGTACGGACTACGTAGAAAAGTGAAATGGTGAGGAATCTATAATACTAACCTACTTGATGTTATATTCTGTAAGGACTACGTAGAAAGGTGAAATGGTGAGGAATCTATAATACTAACCTACTTGATGTTATATTCTGTAAGGACTACGTAGAAAAGTGAAATGGTGAGGAATCTATAATACTAACCTACTTGATGTTATATTCTGTAAGGACTACGTAGAAAAGTGAAATGGCGAGGAATCTATAATACTAGCCTACTTGATATTACTATTGCAATTCCTGTTGATTGGTGTTTCTTCATTTGTTTGATCTGATTTACAAATGGCAATATTCTTATTGTTTATTGTTAATGATGTGGCGGTAGGAGAGTATTGCAAATTGTTGATAAGTCAACATTATAATACACAGTACAGGATGTTGTCCACACAAAGACATCTCAAATCAAGTTGGCTTCAAAACTATACCTAACGAAGTAGGTACGAGACCTAACGAATTAGGTACGAGACCTAACGAAGTAGGTACGAGAGTCGTTTGATAAAAGTGTGGACTGACTCTGTAGGCAGGAATTAATAAAATTTACGCTCTTTTGTGTTATTATTTTCAATGATGAACCATTGGAATCGTTATGATCCCCCCGTTATCACCCATAACACCTGGCACCTGGGGCTGATGCCTCGTGTGCCCCTTAGTTACATCCTTCATCATTGTTATAAATTACGCCCGTTTTGGCACCCATAACAACTGGTACCTGGGGCTGATGCCTCGTGTGCCCCTTAGTTACGTCCTTCATCATTGTTATAAATTACGTCCGTTTTATCACCCATAACAATTGGCACCCATAACAATTGGCACCTGGGGCTGATGCCTCGTGTGCCCCATAGTTACGTCCTTCATCATTGTTATAAATTACGCCCGTTTTGGCACCCATAACAACTGGCACTTGGGACTGATGCCTCGTGCGCCCCTTAGTTACGTTCTTCATCATTGTTATAAATTACGCCCGTTTTGGCACCCATAACAACTGGTACCTGGGGCTGATGCCTCGTGTGCCCCTTAGTTACGTCCTTCATCATTGTTATAAATTACGGCCGTTTTGGCACCCATAACAACTGGCACTTGGGACTGATGCCTCGTGTGCCCCTTAGTTACGTTCTTCATCATTGTTATAAATTACGCCCGTTTTGGCACCCATAACAACTGGCACCTGGGGCTGATGCCTTGTGTGCCCCTTAGTTACGTCCTTCAACATTGCTATAAATGACGCCCGTTTTGGCACCCATAACAACTGGCACCTGGGGCTGATGCCTCGTGTGCCCGCTTAGTTAATGCTATAAATGTTCAATAATTAATTATATTCATTTGATTTATTGATTATAAATTCTAATCAATTGTAAATTATCAATCAATCCATTCTCCCCGTTACTAATCTGGGTATTCCATTTAACTAATCATTTCTGAGACTCATTGTCAGTTTTTTTAGAGATTAAAATAGATCAGTGGTTCCCATATTATGGATCGCGACAACCTAAAGGGGCGCGAGTCAAGCAAGAGTTGGGGGCATAACATACCAATTATTAGCCTCGATGATTATAGATGTTTCGATAACAATCCCAAACGGTGGAACACCGTTTCGGGTCTAGGAAACAGTAGAACCATGTTTACAGGGACCTTACTATCGATAATTTTTTTTTTCGGTCGCAAGAATATCAGATCAGGCACTGTCCTGATCTCTGGTTTTTGCGATCTGAGAAAAAAAAACTGCACACAATGTGCTTCCATCAGGACCAAATGTTGTGTGACTGCGGGCAGGATGAGGAAACTGCGCCTCACATCATTTTTTATTGCGACACCTTACTTGTGTAGAGACAAATTGTGGGACAGCTACATGCTAGGCTTGACATCCACGAAAAATAACTAGGAAAGGGCTGATCAGAAGCAGATCCTCGGCATTATCTAGTCATGCAGACTACATTCCAAGCAAGAAAAAATCCAAGATAAATCTCGGCCCTATAGAGGAATTTTGTTCACGAATATGATGACGATTAAATAACTAAAAAACAAACGATAACTTATTTGGAGCTGTAGTCTCAAAAAGTGGAATTTAGCAAAAAAACAAACAACAACTTATTTGGAGCGCTGCAGTCTCATAAAGTGGAATTTAGCAAAAAACAAACAACAACTTATTTGGAGCTGCAGTCTTTAGCTGGAAACAAACAGTAACTTATTTGGAGCTGAAGTCTCATAAAAAAGAATTTAGCAAGAAACAAACAACAACTTATTTGGAGCTGCAGTCTTTAGCTAGAAACAAACAACAACTTATTTGAAGCTGCAGTCTCATAAAGAGGAATTTTAGCAAGAAACAAACAACAACTTATTTGGAGCTGCAATCTTTAGCTAGAAACAAACAGCAACTTATTTGGAGTTGAAGTCTCATAAAGAGGAATTTATCAAGAGACAAACAACAACATATTTTGATCTGCAGTCTCATAAAGTGGAATTTAGCAAGAAACAACAATTTATTTTGAGCTGCAGTCTCATACATCAAACTACACCACACACGAGAGGTTAAAGCAACTACGCATAGGAATTTGCCGACTTCAGGTGAACAATACAACCTGAAGTACATAAATACCATTACCACTTCGAGCATTGACTCAAAAAAAAAAAAAAAATCCATCTTAATATCCATGAACCAAATTTCAGTAAATATAATTACTTAATAATAGGTTCCATTAGTATAAATATAGACATTAGTATAAAGATGATTAGGTACGGGCGGATAAAATAGGATTTTTTATAAAAAAAATTCTCAGAAATTGCATTCCTTAATGCCTCGGATAAATGAACTTATCGCATGCATTTGTTTAACCCTTAAAGACTTGAACACCTATTAAAGTTTTGATCGGTCGACTAAAGGGTGCTCGCAGACAGTCGCATACTTACTCATTGAATTGCATAGTTCATATTATCGCACATATGAAGACACCGGTGCAAAAACCACACATGTCCATGTTATTTTGAAATGGCATGTTGAATACTACAGTTCCTGATAGATCACTGAAGTTAAGCAACGTCCAGCGAGGTTGTTCCATGTGGGTGGCCACGTGGGTTCGCGCCCTCGTCATGCTGGCTATTTTTCCGACCCAACACAGGCTGCGTGAGGTCAATGTGGGTAGCTGGTTTGCAAGTTTCCAGCGAATGGAGGGTGAAACCCCCGTTTTGAATGACCAATAGATGTTAAAGAGACGTTAAGACAAATTAAAAAAGAAAAAAATTAAAAAACTATATATATTAACGTCTCTTTAACAACTATTGGCCATTGGAGATTGGGGTTTTACCCTCAAATCGCTGGAAACTTACAAACCGGCTATCCACATTGACCAAACCCAGCGCGAACCTAGGTGGAAACCCATCTGGTAAAAAGTCACTGTACATTGATTATTATAACTTCAATGATCTAACGGGAACTGGTGCATTCAACGTGCCATATAGGGATGGGCTAGTCATCCACGAGTCGAACATCTCTTTGAAATGAGTCGACTCTTCAAAGAGTCGACTTACGAGTAGCTTTTTTTGTTGTTGATTGATAAAGATAATAAAGGGAGAAATATTTTTCCAGGTGTTTGTTGTTTACTAAAGGAAAATGTTCTTTTATTCTGGTGACGATTGATTGTGATGTCTTTTTTAGTCATCCACGAGTCGAATCATCTTTTTGAATGAGTATTCGCCTAAGTTGAGGTCGTTTATTTGGCAGATGCCCCTTTTGTCAATTGTTTTTATTATGTCTTTCTGATCAAATAAGTTGTTTTTGAAAATTGTCACACGATAAGAGTCGAGATCGGGAGTCGACTCATTGAGTCGACTCACCTACGTGAGTCGAAAATCCCATCCCTAGTGCCATAGACGCTGGCTAAAAAAAAAAAAAATACTTAAATTTTATCCAAGTTCAAAGAAGTAAATCCTGTCTGACAGCAATGTTGCCAGATAGTTTTCGTCAAAATTCCCTACAGAGGCTTTGATTTCTTCCTATATTTCCCTACGCTAAAAAACGTTCTCCCTACAGTTTTCCTAAAGAAAATCAGTAGGTACCCGTAGTTAGGTTCTTGGTAGCGTGGCGTAGTGATGATTTCTTAGAGATAAACATGATGACAGATTTAAATATAGGAGACTTGGGTTCGATTCCCAATGGACATCATAAATTTGGCCATCTCTGTCGGATTTTAGGTACCTACATTAGATATAACATGCAGAAATGAAAATTCTAAAAAAAAAAAAAAATATTACTTACTTCAGTTTTACCCAAGTACAAAGAAGTGCAATTAAATTTCCCTATGTTTTGGCCTTTTTTGATGAAAATTTCCCCTCTCCCTACGGACCCCTAATTCTCCCTACGCGTAGGGAAATTCCTTACGACCTGGTAACACTGACTGACAGTCCAGATGGACTAGGCGATGACTGGCCTAGTTCCCCCTCTCTTGCGCCTCTTCCGCTGCTGTAAACAACAGGTCGCTCGTTCAATATTTACCCATCTCTTATTGCAAGGGTTAACCTCTATCCACATCAAGTTACCCGTCCACCTAACCATTGGACCATCATCAATAGGGACAGTGCATGCATGGTGATGCTATCAACCTAATATAATTTACCATTCTCTTATTGCAAGGGTTAACCTCTATCCACATCAAGTTACCCGTCCACCTAACCATTGGACCATCATCAATAGAGACAATGCATGCATGGTGATGCTATCAACCTAATACAATTTACCATTCTCTTATTGCAAGGGTTAACCTCTATCCACATCAACTTACCCGTCCACCTAACCATTGGACCATCATCAATAGAGACAGTGCATGCATGGTGATGCTATCAACCTAATACAATTTACCATTCTCTTATTGCAAGGGTTAACCTCTATCCACATCAAGTTACCCGTCCACCTAACCATTGGACCATCATCAATTTACCATTCTCTTATTGCAAGGGTTAACCGCTATCCACATCAAGTTACCTGTCCACCTAACCATTGGACCATCATCAATTTACCATTCTCTTATTGCAAGGGTTAACCGCTATCCACATCAAGTTACCCGTCCACCTAACCATTGGACCATCATCAATATAAACAGTGCATGCATGGTGATGCTATCAACCTAATACAAAATAGTTCCAACAATGTAAATTACACCATTAATAAAAACGTGATTTATAAAAATAACATCAAAAATGTATGTAAAAATACAAGGTGAATCAAAACGTGAGAAGATCCTACAATATACCCAGCGCCGGTGCTAGCTATAGGCAAATGGGGCAGCTACCCAGGGCGACACTTGATTGGGGGCTGGATTTGACGGAACATGAGTTGTTCTTAACGGAATTCTTCTTATACGTACTGGAGTCTGCCCTACAAATTTCATTACAGTAGAATTGAAAAATCGTTTTACAAAAAAAATCTTTATCTATAACAACTAATTGAATTTTACGCGCACCATTCGGAGTCGGCAGTACCAAGGTGGGGGTTATTTTTTTTTTATCCACCATAAATAACAAAAAAACAAAAACAATATCATCATCATCACTATCAACAACAACAATGTCATCATCATCATCAACAACAATAACAACAAAAATATCATCATTATCAACAACACAAACAACAATATCATCATCATCACTATCAACAACAACAATATCATCATCATCATCAACAACAATAACAACAAAAATATCATCATTATCAATAACACAAACAACAATATCATCATCATCACTATCAACAACAACAATATCATCATCAACAACAATAACAAAAAAATATCATCATTATCATCAACACAAACAATAATATCATCATCATCAACAACAATATCATCATCACAACAATAACAACAAAACTATCATCATTATCAACAACACAAACAACAATATCATCATCATCAACAACAATAACAACAAAAATATCATCATTATCAACAACACAAACAACAATATCATCATCATTATCAACAACAACAATAACATCATCAACGACAACATCATGAACAACATCACCTTCCATGATCATTATTTTCAGGTTTTAGTCCTGGCTTGGCTGTTAATATTTCGCCCCCCCCCCAACCGAAAAAAAAATCTTGGGTACGGCACTGGAAATCGATATGTTTGATAATACGAATCGATATACTAAACATGGTGGAAATAGAATGTCGATATCAATGACAATTATGTTTCAAGTGCCATCTGCTTAAATTATTAATTTGACGTCTATGTGTTCTTTTGTACTATATAAATTTGGCTAAGGTATCAATTGAAATATTGGTTTATAGGGAGGGAGGGAGGGAGGGAGGATTTCGACTGGCCCAGGGCAGCAAACTCAATGGACCGCCACTAAATTTACCCCCTTCTTGATATTGTGACATTTTGATTAGCATAATTTCTGAAACATGATGACAGTTTCAGAAATATTTAGAATCTGTAAATTAAAATGAACGGACCCTGTATAGTATCGATTAGTTTGAAGACACCCTGTATATAAAGAAAATTATATATATTAGCCAGGATATTAAGGATGAATTATTCAATGAATTGAAGGTCACATACCCTGTATAGTATCGATTAGTTTCAAGACACCCGGCATATAAAGAAAATTATATATATTAGCCAGGATATTAGGTAAGTATGAATTATTTAATGAATTGAAGGTCGCATACCCTGTATAGTATCGATTAGTTTCAAGACACCCGGTATATAAAGAAAATTATATATATTAGCCAGGATATTAAGGATGAATTATTCAATGAATTGAGGGTCACATACCCTGTATAGTATCGATTAGTTTCAAGACACCCGGTATATAAAGAAAATTATATATATTAGCCAGGATATTAGTTAAGTATGGATTATTTAATGAATTGAAGGTCACATACCCTGTATAGTATCGATTAGTTTCAAGACACCCGGACCAACCTCTGGTGTTGGTCAGGGCAGCCATTCCGGTCCCCTTTGGTTCAGTTTTCAACGACCTTCAGGAGGTGGTCAGAAACTCCTCCTTCCAAATGTTTGCTGATGATGTTAAAATTTATAAATCTATATCTAATCTTCATGACTGTGCTTAACTTCAACAGGATCTGGATTCATTTTCTCAATGGCTTGATTTTAATGGCTTGCAACTCACTCTAAATAAATGTGCTTCCATATAATTTTCCAGGAATAAACAGTTGGTTGAATTTCAATATCAAATTAATTCTCAAAGTCTCCAACGGGTTGATCACATCAAGGATTTGGGTATCATCTTTGACAGCAAGCTCACCTTTTCATCTCATATCTCCAATCTTTCCATGCGTTGTCATCGCTTACTTGGCTATATTTTCAGAACATCTAAGGGTCTTTCTTCTAATTCCTTCCATCTTCTTTATGTATCTTTGGTCCGTTCTCTCTTGGAATATGCATGTATTGTCTGGTCTCCTTGCTATCATACACATGATCATATGCTGGGCAGAGTACAGAAGAGATTTCTTTCTTACTTTCGTTATCGTTTCCCCCAAAGTTCAATTAGTATCAATGAACTAAAGGAACGTCGCCTCCAAGCTGATGCTAGATTTTTTGGAAAGTTGATTACGGGTGCTGTTGACTGCACCAAGTTGCTAGGCCTGGTCAACTTAGACTGTCAGAGGAGACTGAGGCGGAGCAACACGTTCTACGTGACTTCGTGTGGCACCAATTATATGTTTCACGCACCTCTCAACAGAATGATGAGAGCTGCTAATAGTGACAATGAATTTAGGTTCAGTTAGTTCCTTTGACTTGCAAAGTGATATTTTTTTCTCTTTGTCAATTGATTAAAATAGTTTTATATTCAATGAATTGAAGGTCAAATACCCTGTATAGTATCGATTAGTTTCAAGACACCCGGTATATAAAGAAAATTATATATATTAGCCAGGATATTAAGGATGAATTATTCAATAAATTGAAGGTCACATACCCTGTATAGTATCGATTAGTTTCAAGACACCCGGTATATAAAGAAAATTATATATATTAGCCAGGATATTATGTAAGTATGAATTATTTAATGAATTGAAGGTCACATACCCTGTATAGTATCGATTAGTTTCAAGACACCCGGTATATAAAGAAAATTATATATATTAGCCAGGATATTAAGGATGAATTATTCAATAAATTGAAGGTCACATACCCTGTATAGTATCGATTAGTTTCAAGACACCCGGTATATAAAGAAAATTATATATATTAGCCAGGATATTAAGGATGAATTATTCAATAAATTGAAGGTCACATACCCTGTATAGTATCGATTAGTTTCAAGACACCCGGTATATAAAGAAAATTATATATATTAGCCAGGATATTAAGGATGAATTATTCAATAAATTGAAGGTCACATACCCTGTATAGTATCGATTAGTTTCAAGACACCCGGTATATAAAGAAAATTATATATATTAGCCAGGATATTAAGGATGAATTATTCAATAAATTGAAGGTCACATACCCTGTATAGTATCGATTAGTTTCAAGACACCCGGTATATAAAGAAAATTATATATATTAGCCAGGATATTATGTAAGTACTAGCAGGATACGCCCGCTTCGCTTGGCGCCTTATAGGCATGGCCGTTTATAGTTTCAGTGCCTTTTTTTCGCGATAAAAAGTAGCCTATGTCCTTTCCTAAAGTTTAGTCTATCTCCATACCAAATTTCATCAAAATCGGTTCAGTAGTTTAAGCGTGAAAGCGTAACATACATACATACATACATACAGAGTTACTTTCGCATTTATATATTAGTAAGGATGAATTATTTATTGAATTGAAGGTCACATACCCTGTATAGTATCGATTAGTTTCAAGACACCCGGTATATAAAGAAAATTATATATATTAGCCAGGATATTAAGGATGAATTATTCAAGGAATTGAAGGTCACATAAGACCTCCTTATGTCAATGACCTTCCAAATCTAAGGTACACCAGAAGCTGCATACATCGTGCCTCAGAAGTAGAAGAATGTACATTGATACTTAGTCTTACGCCTGTCAGGAGCGGAACCAGGGGAATTTTTTTTCCATTTTCCTGGTCCCAGAGGGGGACCAGGAAAATGATATACTTGAATTTATGAATCAATAAATGTTGTTTCTTTGTGTTATTATGTCACAATTTTGATGCTGGCTGCAAAATTGTAGGATTTTTCTAATATCATTCATTATCCTATTAATAAATTTGATTTTTTTAAGAAAAGTTATCTAAAATTCTGGCACCAGGTCGCTATGCGCATTTATCTCCATAGCTACTCTTTATCCTCATGAGGCTGAGTGGGCCCCGAAAACATCCAAACCATAGTGATAAATTATAGCCCCTGATGCCAGGATACTGCACTAGCCTTGCACTCTCCCGAGTGCAGGGCTAGTGCAGTAACCGCTGAGCCAACGGATTTAAGATTATGTGTCAATGAAGAACGATTATATTCTCAATGCAAATATAAACGTCAAATTTAGACATTAAAATCAGTGGCGATGTTTTCCCATTTTAGAGAATCTCTCCAACACTTCTTCCGATGTTTTCCCATTTTAGAGAATCTCCCCAACACTTCTTCCGATGTTTTCCCATTTTAGAGAATCTCTCTAATACTTCTGCCGATGTTTTCCCATTTTAGAGAATCTCTCCAACACTTCTTCCGATGTTTTCCCATTTTAGAGAATCTCTCCAACACTTCTGCCGATGTTTTCCCATTTTAGAGAATCTCTCCAACACTTCTTCCGATGATTTCCCATTTTAGAGAATCTCCCCAAAACTTCTTCCGATGTTTTCCCATTTTAGAGAATCTCTCTAATACTTCTGCCGATGTTTTCCCATTTTAGAGAGTCTCTCCAACACTTCTTCCGATGTTTTCCCATTTTAGAAAATCTCTCCAACACTTCTCCCGATGTTTTCCCATTTTAGAGAATCTCCCCAACACTTCTTCCGATGTTTTCCCATTTTAGAGAATCTCTCGCAACACTTCTCCCGATCTTTTCCCATTTTAGAGAATCTCTCCAACACTTCTTCCGATGTTTTCCCATTTTAGAGAATCTTTCCAACACTTTTTCCGATGTTTTCCCATTTTAGAAAATCTCTCTAACACTTCTTCCTATGTTTTCCCATTTTAGGGAATCTCTTCTTCCGATGTTACCTCAATTTCATACACTTCTTCTTCCGATGTTAAATCAATTTCATAATATACATTGAGAAGAGCCAACCCCGTTGAGTCTATTCTGTAGCATTGTACTTCTGAGCCAAATTTTGATCCGACGCAAAGCAGAATTAGAACTTTCCTTTTTCGCAATAAAAAAGTTAACGTAGATTCGCATTTCTTAATATCACAAATATAAAAATATGAAAAAATGTCTGCGTATTTTTATTCCTCCTTTTTATTTTATGGGGAAAATATCCCCCAGATTCCCCTGCGTGGATCCGTCACGGAAGAAGTGTTGGAGAGATTCTCACTGGCTCCAGTATACTTTGTGTAATGTCCCAAATCCACAACGCAATATTTCTGTTTTATGAATTCAACCATGTTTTGGTGTAAGTGGGCTGTGCCACAATAAAATAACCAACACAATAAATTTTTGTGGTCTCAAAATGTAGCCCCACAGCACTACTGTCAAAATGTAGCACCACATGTCAAAGGTGCCCTGATGTGTTGGCCATAATTAAAATAATGGAAGTCAGAAATATAAGATGGTAGACATTTTATATATTTAATATAAAAAAATAAATTTATAATTTTTACAATTACGTTGTACAAATAAATATAATAATGAGAAATAAAATGATGGAAAATAATCTGCATGTAAACTATCTATGAAATCAAAACTGAGATACAAAAAGGTAGTCGTTTGGAAGCGACTACGCAAAATTACAAGAAGTCGCTTGAAGTCGCTCGTATAGTAATGCGAGCTTGTAGTCGCTCGTAATTGCTTCCAAAGTACGACAATCGTCAGTCACTATACCAACTGGGCTTTGCATCGTCAGTCACTATACCAACTGGGCTTTTATACTTCCTTTCTCCTATAGGTAAAATGGAATATACTGAATTAGGCTGAAATTTTCAAAATCGACTTTTCAATGCCAAAATACGTTTTGAAGTACCCAGAGAACAAATTTCGGGTTTCTGTCATTGATGCTGTCTGTGAATCAAATATCTCAAGAAAGATAAGGACTAGAGATTGAAATTTGGTATTTATGTCCACGAATCATTTGGTTAAAATGAAAATAATTGCTGACGGCTTTCACAAATCATGCCAAAACAAAGAGAACGCTAAATCTTGAAATGGAGTGTCTATTTCTTCCACCATATAAGCACTTTTGTACAGACCAGAAGTTTGAGAAGGTATTTTTTAATGATAATATCACTTTCCTTAAATTTATAATAAACATATTTTTGATGATTTCAAATTTCAAAAATGTTAAACATACTCGTAATACCTACTTTAGAACCATTAAAAACCATGTCAAACGTATAATTGGATGTACCAAAAAAAAAAAAAGTATGTATACAGGGGTGGATCCAGACAAGAAATTTTAGGGGGATCCAGAAAATGAAGAACTGAAATTTATGAATATGCGTCGATGAGGAATGGTCAGACAAAACTCTCGTTTTGCAACGCCAAGAAAAACAAAATGAGAGTAGAGGAAGTGTACCAAAAGTGGACCCCTCCTCTAAAGTGGATTCCTAGCCTATTTCTCACATAACGTAACTTGAGAGAAGGAGCGGGAGGGGAAATGATTTGTTTATTGTTGGAAACTCATCTCTGACTCGGTCACAGTTTCAGTTGTAATAATATTGATTTTAGATTTGTATTTTGATTATTGTGATTTTGAAAAGTTTTTTGAAAAGTTTTCAAGGATAGTATATTCGGACTTTCTCTAGTAAGTGTTAATAAGTAGAATATATATGTGTTAAAGTACATTGTTTTACTTCAATTTCCGATATTATTTTCTCTATGCTTTTTAATTTAAAATGTCAGTGGAAAAAATTGTTTCGTCCACAAAAATTCCTAATGTGGACCCCTGAATTCCTAATGTGAATGTTCCCAATGTGGACCCCTCAATGTTTTTTTTTATAAATTTTATAAAGTGTAATCAAGAATACATTTGAAATAAGTTCCCACTTTCTTATTGCTCAAATATTTCAGCACTCAATTAAAGAACATAGTGGGTCCAGGTTAGAAGTCAAATGGGAGTCCACTTTTAGACAACTTTTTTAAAAACCTTAATTTTGACCAATTTTACAAAAACATAAATATATTTCATTTTTATTCCTTTTATTGCATATTTGTTTATACTAAATCATTAAAAACATTATTATTCTTTACTTTTTCATGAAAAATAAAGTATTTGTGTTTTCTTTCCAAGATTTATTAGGAGAATTCAAAATGGGGATCCACTTTTGGTACACTTCCTCTACTATTTTATTCCCAATGCAAATATAAACGTCAATTTTAGACATTAAAATCAATGCCAAGTTTTCCCATTTTAGAGAATCCCTCCAACACTTCTTCCGATGTTTTCCCATTTTAGAGAATCTCTCCAACACTTCTTCCGATTTTTTTCCCATTTTAGAGAATCTCTCCAACACTTCTGCGATGTTTTCCCATTTTAGAGAATCTCTCCAACACTTCTTCCGATTTTGTTCCCATTTTAGAGAATCTCTCCAACACTTCTTCCGATTTTTTTCCCATTTTAGAGAATCTCTCCAACACTTCTCCGATGTTTTCCCATTTTAGAGAATCTCTCCAACACTTCTTCCGATTTTTTTCCCATTTTAGAGAATCTCTCCAACACTTCTTCCGATTTTTTTCCCATTTTAGAAAATCTCTCCAACACTTCTCCGATGTTTTCCCATTTTAGAGAATCCCTCCAACACTTCTTCCGATGTTTTCCCATTTTAGAGAATCTCTCCAACACTTCTTCCGATTTTTTTTTCCCCATTTTAGAGAATCTCTCCAACACTTCATCCGATTTTTTTCCCATTTTAGAGAATCTCTCCAACACTTCTCCGATGTTTTCCCATTTTAGAGAATATCTCCAAAACTTCTTCCGATGTTACCTCAATTTCATAATTTACATTGAGAAGAGCCCAACCCCGTTGAGTCTATTCTGCAGCATTGTACCCCTGAACCAAGTTTTGATCCAACGCGTTGCAAAGAAAAAAAAAAAAAAAAAAAAAAACATTTTAGCGCTAGCATTTTACAATTCCAGTATATTTTTATTCCTCCAGAAATCTTTTGAGGGGAAAGACTACCCACAAGTTCTCCCCCCTCCCCCGCGTATCCGACACTTTATAAATATAGGTTGGTATGAATATAAATATTTCAAGTTTTACGTAATTTGAAGAGTCGGTTCTAAGAAGAAGAAGAAGAAGAAAAAAAAAATGTGAACCAGTTGTTANGTTCTAAGAAGAAGAAGAAAAAAAAAATGTGAACCAGTTGTTAAAGTGTTCATAGAATACAAGAACACAAATTTATGATAACTCCAAAAATGATCTTTTTTTTTAATTTAGTTTCGTGATGATGTGGACAAATATTTTGTTGAATATGGATACACTGGGGTGAATGGTTTCCCGAAAGAATCCTAAGATTCATTATTGAAAATAATAAACTAACAGCTCACAGTATTTTTTTCTTTTTGTGTTACAATTTTTGGTACACACTAATAATAGAGCTAGGGATGGGTTAGTCATCCACGAGTCGAGTCATGAGTCGACTCATGACTCGACTCACTCATGTTTCGACTCATCTTTTTGAAATGAGTCGACTCTAAGTCGACTCATGGAGTCGACTCATATTGAGGAGTCGAGTCGACTCATGTGATTCGAAAATCCCATCCCTATAATAGACCGTCCTATAATGCCACAATGAATATGCAGAAGACAATTTATTAAATTTAAAAATTTGTAATACGCTGTTCAGTCTGTTCACATTTTATAATTTTTAGTCGCGACGATTATTTTGTCGTGGACAAGAAGAAAAACATGTAACGTACAGTTCTGTCCTCACCCGAAAAAAACAACAAAAAAATCTTTTATAATTCATCAGTCTTCTTTCACCCACTAAAATTACATAAATGGAGATGATCCCTATTGCATGATTGTCTCTCCTTTTTACCCCTAGGTTTGCCAAGCTCTATTCAATTACGTGCATTGCCAGGGGGGGGGGG
>CM022876.1:22518061-22545294 GCA_012654025.1 Pachypsylla venusta | reverse complement strand
GGAAGTGAAAGCGATCAGTCCTAGGGGAATCCTAAGCTTCATAAAAAGATTATCTCCTCTGGTTTAACAAAGGGGCAAGTTTTAAAAGAAATAGTACATGTCGCTGTGACAACAGGCTTATATAGCCCGTAGCTCTATCAGTACACTTGTACGAGTGTTATTCTAAATCTTTGAATAACATGTTAATTATAAGTGTTAAAATATATTAACTTTTAAATAAATTAAAACAAAACACTTACCAAAAACACTATTTATTATTATTTATGAAGAAACTAGTTTCATATAATTCGATTCGTCATGAGTCTGAGTCAATCTTCATCCTTCGACACGACTAGACTGATGACGAATCGAATGATTCGAAACTATTTTCTTCATAAGTCATTAGAAATAGTGTTTTTTAAGTGTTTTGTTTTAATTAGTATTTAAAAGTTAATGAGTATTATTTTAGATAGTTTTTCTTTATAATTAATCTCACTTTGGGAAGAGATTGCATATCCGCCTATAGCTATCATAGAAGATTAGGTTTATAGGTATTTTACCTTTCCAAATGAGCCTATCTCTGTTTTTGTAGCAGCAATGATGAGTCAAAGAAGACTAAATTCTCTGAAATTGGTAAACATTTGTTTCATCATATCAAATAATCACCATCAGAAAAAAAATAAGAATAATAATTCCTGTGAAACAATATAGGTCTTCTTTTGGTTTGCATTGCTGTATTGATGATTTTTGGCCAAACAGTTTTGAGTGTTTGGGTTGCCCTGGTACGTAGAATCAACCATCCCAGGACACATATTATCTCTAAACGGTGCATCCTTTTCGAAACCCGTAAAGTATCCTCAGTTCGGGAACTATAACCTTTTTCGAATCATTAAATTGGTTTTGCCTGCTAGAACCGCTCTGGCATGATCTTTCTTCAATGTTTTAATTCCCGGTTTATGTACCAGAAACGCATTGTCTAAAATTTGAAATTCATAATCCAACACACACATTGTGTACCCTTGAGTCATTTTATCACTTTTCCCTTCCCAGCTCAGTCTCTCATCATAGTAAGGCTCTTGGTTGGTGCCAATATAAATAGGTTCCCAATGAACAAAATAACCCATTCTCTTACCAATATGAAAAACATGAAGACCAGATTTGACAGGTGCTTTTACCCATTCCTTACTTTTAGGTACATTATGACAGCCCGGACAAACTTTCTTATGAAATGGTATAGCTGAACCATTTTTCAACATGGCGACAAGTTCTGTTTTTTATCTCCGGGTGGAATTTTATTCGCTTCCACTTCAAAAATTGAAAGCGGAAATACTTTTGGTTTCTTATGACGTAGTGGAGGATCTTGTCTGAGTACCATAGCGAGAAAGTCTGTAATGATTCCAGGACTTGGATACAATTCAATATCCGACGCTAGAATGTAATGCGTGAGTGCAGTCTGTCTTGCAATGTTTCGACCAACATTGACAGGATACAAAAGTTTCCTCTGAGTTTTGTAAGTTGGACTTGCAGTTGTATTTGCCCATGGTGGTAAAATACTACAATTGGTGGATGACTTAAACAGATCACTTGGTTTGGGTACATGCCTTGGAACATGTTTCTCAGGAAAAAATATATGCCATGTAACCAATTGTTTAACAAGAGGTGTCGTACAATCTCGAAGATAATTAATTGTTTTTAAAGTATTTTCAAAATCTGTTCCTGGGGCATACAGTGCAAGTGATATAGGTCCTTGCCATCTATCTAACAATGGAACGAGATTATCTAGAAACGTATAATCCGAATGACTTGTATATGTAATGGATTCCCAACAATGGAACTTTCTGGAAGCTATAATATAATTATAGAGCACCCACATTTTCTCTCCTCGTTGTTCTGTGGAAAATGTTGGAATAACATCATTGCATTTTATCACATCTTGCAGTTTTGATTGAGTCTCAGTTCGTTCGTTGACTAGATTGGTATTATCTATAATTGGATTACTGGTTTCAGATGTTGTGCTAATTTTTTGTATATATCGATGATCTACAAATGAATTTATCACAGTTGTTTTATCTTTTATAACTAAGGATTGAGTATTTACATCACTATGTTGACTGACTAGATCTTCACTATTTGATGATACTGATGAAGATATTGATGCTATCTCCATATTGTCTTGAAATATATCATTATTAGTTGATATACCATTACTGAATTGTGAAGAAAGTAGATTGTTACCATTAAGTTGAGATGCAAATTCCAAATTTGCCAAACTTTGTCCTGATTTTTGCATTTCACGAACAAATGATAAAGTTCCATTTTGGGATGCTGTGTAAATTGCAAAATAAAATAATACTAAAATATTAATTATAAGACTTGATCGTAGAACCCAATTTCTTCGAAACATTATTTTTCACATAAATATTTAATTAATATTGACAATTTATCAGTGGATAACTTATTGATGTCAATAGTTTGAAATGAGTTGTCACTTTGTTCTTAAATTTTAATTTTAAATTTTTTACCAAAACGTGTCGTTTTTGTCGATAATTTTATTAATTTTAAATTTAACAAATTCATAATATTAATTATTACTTAATTATATTAAAATAATTCTTAGATTTATTGTTCATAATTAATGTATTAACACCCAATGTCCTGGTTTCAATGGTTTTAGTTCATGTTATTTTGATATTTCATTGTTAAATTTCATTGATAGTTTATCATATGTATCATAATATATTTTCAATTGTTAATTAATAGTTTGTATTAAATCATTCTAACTATCAATTTCATTTCTTTTTATATTTTATTGATAATTTTTAATGGTAGTTTATCTCATGTTCTTAATATAATTGATTAATTATTTTTTAATCGTTTATTATTAGTTTGTATTAGATTATTCTAACTACCAATTTCCGTTCTTTTTATATTTTACTGATAATTTTCAATGGTAGTTTATCTCATGTTCTTAATATAATTGATTAATTATTTTTTAATTGTTTATTAATAGTTTGTATTTTTAATATAATTGATTAATTATTTTTTAATTGTTTATTAATAGTTTGCATTAAACTATAGATGTTCTAGTATCAATTTTCGTTCTTTTTATATTTTATTATTAATTTTCAATTATAGTTTATCTCATGTTCTCAATATAATTGATAATATTGAATATTGCTATAAATAATTTATCTCTTTTGTTTTTTTATCTCATTATTTCAATGTCCAGTGATAATTTATCACATGTTATAAAAAAAAATATTTCACTGTTTATTGTACTTTCTACTTCCTTTATCCTTTAGGCCAGTTGGTATACTGACTGACAGATAATATCTTCTATTTCTAAAAACAAATTTGTTTTGTTTCTACTGTTTACTATTTTCTCGCCAGATAACTTTATTCTCTGTAGCAAGAACAATTATTTAGGTAAAAATAAATATAATAGTATTATATAGATAAATATTCTGGAAAATGAATATTAATAATAAATAGGTAATGGATTAAATTAGAAAGTGTCATTGTATTAAATACAGTAATTTATTAATACAAAATAAATATCTCCATTAAATAGCACCTACCCACTTAATTGAAGGCATATTTTTTTATTTTATTTTTTAATATTTTAATAATTATGTCACATTTAGGTGGATACACTTCTTTATCTTAATTTTTCCTAATTCTATTATTTTGAGATAGGCATTGCTTCTACCATGCTACAAGCTTCTTTTCAGTGCCTACTTTCTTTAGCTGTATCCTTTCTTGGCATGGTAACCAAGTATTAATGACTTTCCATGTTTGGTTTGAAACAGAGTTTTTTAAAGGCTGAATGCCCTTTTTAACACCAAACTTTCTGTATTTACACGAACTTAGTACAGTCACCTAATAAATCTGACTTTCTCCCCATTTTTTATGTAAACAAAATAGTGTTTTTATTATTTGTAATATAAACAGCCTAAGAATGCATTTATAGAAGGCTTATACACTTTTAATTTTTTTAGTAAATTGATTTTTTTTTTTTACCAAATATACCGCCGTTTTATACATCAGGTAAAACTGCTATTTTTATCTTATCGCTTAAGTGATGTTTGAAGTCTCCTGAGTTAATATTCAACAAGGGGTATGTCCTCCCCTTCTACTTTCACACTGCCTCATTCTGTTTGGTGCGTTTTGAATGAGACCGACAACCTTCTTTGGACAATTTCATGCCAACATGTTCTTAAAGCCCGAGTGCGGTCTACTCAAGTTGGAAATTCAAATTTTTTAATTTCAGTCGTCTTTGGCCCCATAATTATATGTTCAATAGAACTAACATTGTAAATGAATAGCTCCCATGTTATTTTGCTTAGTGTATATTTGAAGTGTATGGCAGAGCTATTAATTTCCATGTCAAGTAGGGTTGGGTTAGTCATCCACGAGTCGATTCATGAGTCGACTCATGACTCGACTCACTCATGAGTCGACTCTTCAGAGTCGACTTACGAGTACCTTCTTTTTTTTTAACGATTAATTTTGATATCTTTTTAATGTATTCACCGAAGTTGGGGACGTTTATTTGTAGATAACACTTCTGTCAATTGGTTTTATTATGTCTTTCTGATCAAATAAGTTGTTTTTAAAATTAGCACTCGAAAAGAGTCGAGAGTCAACTCATGGAGTCGACTCATATTGAGGAGTCGAGTCGACTCATATTGAGGAGTCGAGTCGACTCATATTGAGGAGTCGAGTCGACTCATGTAAGTGAGTCGAAAATCCCATCCCTAATGTCAAGTATAATAGCACCGTATCAACGAAATAATTTTAAATACTTTAATAACCTTACTCACACCATAATGTTCGTATTTTTGTAATTAATATGCAATGTTCTTCTGCTCTTCAAAATTTCAAAGAACAATTCTCTCAAAAATATTAACTTTTCAAGAGGCGAAGAAAAGTTTTATATGAGATTTCTGAAATGAAATCATATTACTATTTCCTATAAAGTCCATACAAATCATCTGAGTCATGGTGTCTATAAGAAACGATGCTTTTTCATCTCTTTCCACTGGTATCACTATCTCAATTTCGAAAGGTAATGAGTTATGGGGTTTCTGAAATGAACTCATATCACTATCTCCTATCTCAATTTCGAAAGGTAATGAGTTATGAGGTTTCTGAAATGAACTCATATTACTATATCCTATCTCAATTTCGAAAGGTAATGAGTTATGGGGTTTCTGAAATAAACTCATATTACTATCTCCTATAAAGTCCATACAGATCATCTGAGTCATGGTGTTTCTATAAGAAACGATGTGTTTTCATCTCATCTTTCCACTGATATCAATATCTAAATTTCGAAAGATAATGAGTTAATAACATTAAAAAACCTTGTAACACCTAAAAATACACTAAAAGAGAATTAAAACCAATAGAAAAGAGTCAGGTAAGATCCTAGAAAAGTACCACTAAAAAACCTACGTTGGATTAGTGGTCATATCATATAGACGCTATATTATAGAGGTATAGCTGTATAAATAGACCCTAACGACTTTAACGGATTTCTGCATTTCTGTTATCGATTACAATAATAATGCTTGATTTCAATCTGAATCCCAATATAGTCATTGCTTTTGGAACCACCCCCGTATTATAAAAACACAACAGAGCTCTCATGACGTCAACACTATATGCGCCAGAACACCTTCCTTTTCCCAATTCTCTTTGGGGTCAAGTTTGCTTTCCTAATACTACCATGCCACAACTTTTTGTTCTGTGCCTTCTTTCTTTTGCTGTACCCTTTTCTGGAATGGTAACCCTATTAATTTGTTTCTCACAGTATCCATGGAAACTGCATTTTTATGATGACCTTTCAACTTTCGTTTGAAGCAGATTTTTTTTTTAAATGCTGAATGCCCTTCCTAACACCAAATCTTTTGTATTTAGACGGGCTTAGAACGATCATATGGCTTGCTTCCCTCAATGGATACATTTACCTACAATGATATCCATTTATTTAAATTATTGAACTAAATAAATAATATTTAGATTCCACAATAAATACTTAATCTAATTAATATAAAAGAAATTAAATTATTCTATGACACTATATTTATTATTTCACATTAATAATTAATTCGATTTATTTAATTAAAAGTATACTTCAATATTGTTATTTATTTTTCTAAACTCAATAGAAACAGTAGTCGAAAGAGCAGACAATATGTTTTCGATGACGTCATGAACAATATCATGTGATCGGTGAGAAGAAAATAATACATATTAAAAATTATATGTTTATATCGAGTCTCAATGTTAAAGATTTTAATATTGTTGCCAACTTCAGAAGCGGATATAGAAGGGATCATCATGCAGACATTAACAGATTGAACGTCCATTTACGTGGTACCCAAAGATATCAGAAGCGGATACAGAGGCGATTGTCATCCAGACAGTAACAGATTGAACGTCCATTTACATGGTACCCAAAGATACCAGAAGTGGATACAGAGGCGATCATCATCCTGACAGTAACAGACTGAACGTCCATTTACATGGTACCCAAAGATACCAGAAGCGGATACAGAGGCGATCATCATCCAGACATTAACAGATTGAACGTCCATTTACATGGTACCCAAAGATACCAGGAGCGGATACAGAGGCGATCATCATCCAGACAGTAACAGATTGAACGTCCATTTACATGGTACCCAAAGATACAAGAAGCGGATACAGAGGCGATGATCATCCAGACATTAACAGATTGAACGTCCATTTACATGGTACCCAAAGATACCAGAAGCGGATACAGAGGCGATCATCATCCAGACATTAACAGATTGAACGTCCATTTACATGGTACCCAAAGATACCAGAAGCGTATACAGAGGCGATCATCATCCAGACATTAACAGATTGAACGTCCATTTACATGGTACCCAAAGATACCAGAAGCGGATACAGAGGCGATCATCATCCAGACATTAACAGATTGAACGCCCATTCAATGTCTCTGTATCCGCTTCTGGTACCCAAAGATACCAGAAGCGGATACAGAGGCGATCATCATCCAGACATTAACAGATTGGACGTCCATTTACATGGTACCCAAAGATACCAGAAGCGGATACAGAGGCGATCATCATCCAGAGTGTCCATATCCATAGCGTGAACGACGCTTTTATCAAAAAGGATGATTCCTGATTGTATTATTACTATTAATTTAGTAATAGATTTTCATGTTTTGATTAAATAAATTGTTAGAAAACTTAATTATCCTTCAGTGTACAAAATTTCAATTCAATATAAGAAAAAATGGCTCTCTCCTGAAAATCGGGGGCACTTGTGATTTGCTGATGTATAGAATCATTTTTCAATAGCCTTTGTTACATTTGCATATCTCATTTAAATTGCTTGAGGTAAAGGTTAATTCATAATTCTGTTGAAACTATTTTACCTCGCGCCTGGGGCAGCCGCCTCGTTTGCCCCCCAGCTACGTCCCTGATTATAAGTTGGAGCCACGATCGCCCTCCCCCCCAACTTCTCTGCGAACCTGTATCCGCCCCTGGCCAAGTTTACTCACGCCTGTAATGCCGAATATTCTCATGTTTTCAAGTAGTGTTCCTAGAAGAGTACATACATCTTGGTACATTTTTTGTCTGGTCTCTTCTCCTTCTTCCGAATGTAACTTTCATCCCTCCCCTCCACATGACCAAAGCACCTCAATCCACTCAATCTCTTTTGCTGCGGACTTTCCATCTGTGGTTTGAAACAGAGTTGTTTGAAGACTCTTTGTCCTTCCTAATGCCAAACCTTCTGTATTTACAAACACTTAGAACCGTCGACTAATGAAGTTGGCTTGTTCCCCTCGGTGGCTACATTGGATTCGGCTACAAATCTACCATTTACTTAATTTCCTAAAAGTCCGATACGCTGACGGAACTTTAGAAAAAGAGGAGTACAGAGTAGCCGATGTCAGTCTCCGGCAAATTAGCCGATGTTACTCTCCGGTCTAGAATCTTTCTAAGTGGAATGCAAAGTAGCCGATGTTACTCTCCGGTCTAGAATCTTTCTAAGTGGAATGCAAAGTAGCCGATGTNAGAGAACAATCCAACAAAACATACTTTCGAATTTAATGTTTGTTTGTAGAAGCAGGATGATTTCTAAAATAATTATATCCAAAGACAGAGAACAATCCAACAAAACATACTTTCGAATTTAATGTTTGTTTGTAGAAGCAGGATGATTTCTAAAATAATTATATCCAAAGACAGAGAACAATCCAACAAAACATACTTTCGAATTTAATGTTTGTTTGTAGAAGCAGGATGATTTCTAAAATAATTATATCCAAAGACAGAGAACAATCCAACAAAACATACTTTCGAATTTAATGTTTGTTTGTAGAAGCAGGATGATTTCTAAAATAATTATATCCAAAGACAGAGAACAATCCAACAAAACATACTTTCGAATTTAATGTTTGTTTGTAGAAGCAGGATGATTTCTAAAATAATTATATCCAAAGACAGAGAACAATCCAACAAAACATACTTTCGAATTTAATGTTTGTTTGTAGAAGCAGGATGATTTCTAAAATAATTATATCCAAAGACAGAGAACAATCCAACAAAACATACTTTCGAATTTAATGTTTGTTTGTAGAAGCAGGATGATTTCTAAAATAATTATATCCAAAGACAGAGAACAATCCAACAAAACATACTTTCGAATTTAATGTTTGTTTGTAGAAGCAGGATGATTTCTAAAATAATTATATCCAAAGACAGAGAACAATCCAACAAAACATACTTTCGAATTTAATGTTTGTTTGTAGAAGCAGGATGATTTCTAAAATAATTATATCCAAAGACAGAGAACAATCCAACAAAACATACTTTCGAATTTAATGTTTGTTTGTAGAAGCAGGATGATTTCTAAAATAATTATATCCAAAGACAGAGAACAATCCAACAAAACATACTTTCGAATTTAATGTTTGTTTGTAGAAGCAGGATGATTTCTAAAATAATTATATCCAAAGACAGAGAACAATCCAACAAAACATACTTTCGAATTTAATGTTTGTTTGTAGAAGCAGGATGATTTCTAAAATAATTATATCCAAAGACAGAGAACAATCCAACAAAACATACTTTCGAATTTAATGTTTGTTTGTAGAAGCAGGATGATTTCTAAAATAATTATATCCAAAGACAGAGAACAATCCAACAAAACATACTTTCGAATTTAATGTTTGTTTGTAGAAGCAGGATGATTTCTAAAATAATTATATCCAAAGACAGAGAACAATCCAACAAAACATACTTTCGAATTTAATGTTTGTTTGTAGAAGCAGGATGATTTCTAAAATAATTATATCCAAAGACAGAGAACAATCCAACAAAACATACTTTCGAATTTAATGTTTGTTTGTAGAAGCAGGATGATTTCTAAAATAATTATATCCAAAGACAGAGAACAATCCAACAAAACATACTTTCGAATTTAATGTTTGTTTGTAGAAGCAGGATGATTTCTAAAATAATTATATCCAAAGACAGAGAACAATCCAACAAAACATACTTTCGAATTTAATGTTTGTTTGTAGAAGCAGGATGATTTCTAAAATAATTATATCCAAAGACAGAGAACAATCCAACAAAACATACTTTCGAATTTAATGTTTGTTTGTAGAAGCAGGATGATTTCTAAAATAATTATATCCAAAGACAGAGAACAATCCAACAAAACATACTTTCGAATTTAATGTTTGTTTGTAGAAGCAGGATGATTTCTAAAATAATTATATCCAAAGACAGAGAACAATCCAACAAAACATACTTTCGAATTTAATGTTTGTTTGTAGAAGCAGGATGATTTCTAAAATAATTATATCCAAAGACAGAGAACAATCCAACAAAACATACTTTCGAATTTAATGTTTGTTTGTAGAAGCAGGATGATTTCTAAAATAATTATATCCAAAGACAGAGAACAATCCAACAAAACATACTTTCGAATTTAATGTTTGTTTGTAGAAGCAGGATGATTTCTAAAATAATTATATCCAAAGACAGAGAACAATCCAACAAAACATACTTTCGAATTTAATGTTTGTTTGTAGAAGCAGGATGATTTCTAAAATAATTATATCCAAAGACATCCATAAAGCTATGTTTGTTTTGATTTACAAATGTTATTAGTAAGTTTTTTCTAGAGTACACTACGCAAAACGAAATAGGAATCAACCAAATTTAACTAAATTACAAAGCTGCTCTATATTCTTAATCCTTTCGAGCATAAAAAATTGAAAATTGAAACAGAAATACTTACTTCCCGTGTCCATCACGGAAAGTGATGGTGGTGGAAGGGTTGGGTAACGTCGGACTAGATGTTGACAATACCGACCTCTCTCTGTCCGTCAATAATGGTAAATATCTCAAATTCATGAGGATGAAATTCAATAGTTTGGCTGGGTTTGAACCCACGCCCTACTGTTTACTAGTCAGAGCGTTGTACCACTACACCAGCAACCCATGTAGCAATACATCTACACCTCACTCAGGCTTTCAAATATCTTCTTCTTGTTTAACTCCCCCCGTTCCCAATTCTATTTGGGGCCGGCGTAGCTTTCCTCAATTCTACCATGCCACAACCTTTCGTTCGTTGCCTACTCTCTTTAGTTGCAACCCTTTCCTGACATAGTAACCCGACGAGTCTTTTAGGACCTAAAACTTGATAAAAGCAAAATTTTTATGAACCCCAGGTTGAGAAATCAACCCTATGTTGACGACTATTTTGGTAAGAGCGACCCTTCAGTGAGTAAAGTAAACAGTAGCAGATGGATTAAATCAGGCGCGGATTCCGCGGATACAGATCTTCCCATTGATGGAGGGGTACGATCGAGGCTCGAAATTATAATAGAAAGTCAGTAGTATTTATAAACAATAAATTTGAGAAAAGTGCTTCGACGTTCAATTTCTTCAGTTATAGGGGAGACCCTCCCCTATATTTTATTTAAGAGGATGACTTTTTGTACTTCGCCACACCTTTGCATCAAATTTCAGCTTTCTCGCTCATCCCGAAGTGGTACTTCTTAATTCCGATTTCCGATTAAGAAAGTGAAAACCGTCCATAAATCGGATAGAAACCGGAAATTTTCAAATTTTATATTTTTTATGGGGTCCTTATATACTATTTTGGGGGGTCTATTCTCGGTCATTTTTCGTTATCTCTTTTAGTTTGCCCAGAAAAAAAGGCCAAAAGACCCGCAAAAAAGCGTAATTTTTGGCGGTAACTTGCTCCCACTTGACCTTTTTTTTCCTTTTTTATTACGCACCTACATACTAAAAGGAACCTGTGTGCCAAGTTTCCATTCTCTACGTTTGGCCATCGTGGGGCTACGTTGATTATCAGTCAGTCAGTACGTCAGTCAGTCTACCAACTGGGCTTTGCGTTTTATAAGTATAAGATTTAGAGAATAATATGGAGTGATCCTTATTTTGTTTTGCGTAGTGTAGGTACCTACACATATTAAAGTAGGATTTTGAAATATTAAAAATATGCCTTTAAAAAAATAGGGTATTTAATTACTATCTAATGGAGATTTTATTTATGTTATAATAATAACCTACATAATTTATTATATTTAATTCGATAACATATATCTACTTTCGAATCCAATCATCAAATTATTAATATGCATTTTCAATAATTATTTTTAATTCTTTTTTCTAAAGAAATACATAAATAATTATAAATTATACAAAATAAATAAAAAAAACATTTATATTAATTACCAAATTAAAATTGAATTTTCAATCAAATGAAACACAGTATTTTGTTTTCTTTCAAAATCTGTCACTAACACTAAAACAATTTTTACTTTATTTAGGTACATTAAGAAAGATTTGTTTTCAAAAAGTATGGAACAAACACTTTGAAATTTTAAAATGAACTAGGTAATTAAAAACAATGTTTAATTACTTTAAAAGAGAAACACTTTAAAACGAATATTTTTATTAAAATTTATTAATTAATAAAAAATACATTATTTATTAATTCTATACGATAATAATTCTATTTGTCGTGTCCAATGCTTCATGCTTAAGAATTGTGTACTAAATTCCTACTAGACATTAGAATAATAACAACTTGATTCAACTCTTGTTTGGTGCTGTGTATTTGATTTCCCCCACTCTTATCATAATATGAGATAGTATATCCTACAATACAGGATGTCCCAAAACAAACGTGTAATCCTTTTTGCCACGTATGCTAGTGCTTAAACAAAGGTCAATTTCAGGGCCGTACCCAAGATTTCGAGGGGGGGGGGCGGTACGAAGGATTGACAGCCAAACTAGGACTAATACCTGAAAATGATGATCATGGAAGGTGATGTTGTTTATGTTTTTATGGTTCTTATTGATGTTGTTATGGTTGTTGTTATTATTGATTTTGTTGTTCTTATTGTTGATGATGTTTTTATTGTTGATGATGATGTTGTTGTTCTCGATGATGATATTGGATTTGTTGTTGTTGATGGTGATGATGAGTTACACTATACAATATTACATAAGTCATGCATAAATAAATAAAAAAAAATCGGGGGGGGGTCTGGACCACATGGACCCCCATGGGTACGGCCTTGGTCATTTTGATTAATAAATCCGGCAATCCACCCGCTTAGATTGAGTTCTAGCAAATCTGTATAGTGTCAGTTATCAGCCGAGTATACCCTCAACATTTCACGGTTCTGAGCCTCTTCTTTCATCCCTTGAGATATTCTACACTTTTCACATCACTCATCATATCAGAGATCATATTATTCAAGGGGTAGAATTCCTTGAATATTTCCTTTATTATCCCCCTCTGCAAAAAATTCCTACGCAGTATATGTCCTAATCAACCATGTCTCATGTTTCTTATCCCATGTTGATTTCTGTATTCTCCTATCTTTCTTAACACTTCTTCATTTCTCACTTCATCTTTCCAACTCACTTCCTCCATTCTCCTCCACAACCACATTTCATTGTCTCTAGAAGATTTCTTATTGTCTCTAGTAGATTTCTCTTTTCTCCTATCATCCTTAACACTTCTTCATTTATCACTTCATCTTTCCAACTCACTTCCTCCGTTCTCCTCTACAACCACATTTCATTGTCTCTAGAAAATTTCTTATTGTCTCATGTAGATTTCTCTTTTCTCCTATCTTTCTTAACACTTCTTCATTTCTCACTTCATCTTTCCAACTCACTTCCTCCATTCTCCTCCACAACCACATTTCATTGTCTCTAGAAGATTTCTTATTGTCTCTAGTAGATTTCTCTTTTCTCCTATCTTTCTTAACACTTCCTCATTACTCACTTCATCTTTCCAACTCACATCCTCCATTCTCCTCCACAACCACATTTCAAATCCGTCCAAATACTTCACTTTCTTCTTCCTTATCATCCAACTTTCACATCCATACAGCAACACACGCCACACATAGCACATCGAAAATATCACCCTCAAACTTAAAGGTTTAGCTGTCATTAATTCATCTTCGTGTATGTTTCCTTCTTGATTTCTATTCTCGTTCCAATTTCCTCAATAGACTTTCCTTTTGAGTTCCCAATTGCGCCCAAGTATCTGAAAGATATTATTTGCTCATTTTTCTTCCAAAACTTCATTTATCGCACTCTCTTTTTTGTTCATTTTCATATCTTTTATTTTTCCTAATTTATTCTCATTTCTAACATTTTCTCTAATTGCTCTTGTTCCCATGACTCAGTGATCACAGTCTTGCACTCGGGAGCCGGTCCGTATTCAGGACAGGGTTTTAAGGGGTTTTGGACGACGGAATTTTTCCTATAAACCCTACATGGAAAAACTCCGTTTACATGACCGGACCCCCCCCCCGCGCAATAAAATCCTGGATACGGACCAGCTCCGGAGAGCCGGTTCGAACCTAGCAGGTGCAATCGTTTGTCACTGTGTTTTGAATGTTTCGGGGCCTACTCTGGAAATTGAATAGTGATTGATATTAGGGAAATTCTACAATGCTGCAGTGAACACCAAACTTGTGACATAATAACAATAGGAAATCTTTTTTTTTATTTCCTCCTGAGTTCCTAAGCCTCATTTACACTGTCCGAGCATTCGTCGCGAACAGGGGTGAAGAACGAGCATTCGTTCGAGGCTCAGACAGTGTAAACAGTCGCCGCGAGCCGATGATCGTACGTGGTCGAGCCTGATACGCACGATGTCGGTTTTCCGACGAATCATCAAAGGGACGCTCCTTCGTCGTTCGCTCTGTGTAAACACTCCGTGATTCGACGAATGGTGTTCTATTAATCTAGTTCTCCCCTAGCTGTTGAAGGATACACGTCTCCTATTTTGTGCGTGGTTTTGTTGCTTTTTAGTATTTGACTGATGGAGTGGGAAAATGAAAAGTGCCTTTTGTTAATTTCTCTGTATGCGGAGCACCCTGAGCTATGGCAGCCAGACCATACATTTTATTTTATTCTGAATAGCCCACTGTTATCCTTCTTCAAATCCCTCAGCAATAGAGAGTAATTTCTTTTCTTAAAAAATGACGACTCCCACAAGCGACGCCTTTTCATTTTTCGCCTTTCCTCCGCTAGATGATCTAGAATGAGGATCTATTCGCTGCGAATCCTCACGAGCAACTGATCGTCAGACACTCGAGCAGTGTGAACAGAGGGCTCGTTTGTATTCGTGCTCGTCGAGAACTGACGAGCAACGGTCACGAATGCTCGATGCTCGGGGATGTTCAGGAAGTGTAAACGCCCCTCTATATAGAATAGTATACGTGGTTAAAAGGCTGTATGTTTGGTGGCATCCCGTATGATTATCATTATCAATAACAAGAAACAGATCCTTTATCCACAACATTAGGTTATAGGTTCCGTTTTATTTCATTTCAAGGTTAACTAGATGTGTTTTGTTTTTGAGGGGAGGGTGTTGAGTCTTGTTCTTTTTTTTAAACATTATTTCTAAAAATAAAATCAATAATTGAATTTCTATGAAAAAATAAATTAATGAAAAATAGATAATGACAAGGCCGGAAATAGGATTTTGCTTGGGGGGGGGACCAAAACCAAAGGTATCAAATTAGTATATATATAACTAGGACGTACCAGTGCGGAGAAATCGCGATGAGTGTTAAGTCAGTGTCTTTCTCTTTTATATATATAGATTAGGTCACATCTATCTACTCGTATCTATACTTATAAAACGCAAATCCCAGTTGGTATATTGACGTACTGACTGACTGATAATCAACGTAGCTCCACGATGGCTAAACCTAGAGACTTGAAACTTGGCACACTAAGGAAAAAAATCAAAAGTTCAAGTGAAAGCAAGTTACAGCCAAAAATTACCGTTTTTAGCAGGTGTTTTTGTATTTTTTATTCTGGTCAAACTAAAGGAGATAACAAAATGGACCTTACCCCCAAAATAGTATATAAGCACCCCATAAAAAATATAAAATTTGAAATTTCCGATTTCTCTTCGATTTATGGACGGTTTTCACCACCAAAAAATTGAGAAGTACCACTTTGGGATGAGCGAGAAAGCTGAAATTTAATACGAAGGTGTTCCGCAGTACAAAAAGTAATATCCTTGAGTAAAATATTGAATTTTCTAAATAGGAGCCGTGCTCTTCCTGGGGGTCGGTTCCACCAAAAATCCAAACTTGAGAAGATTTAATGTCACGAAATTGTTGTTGAATTTCGTAACCTTAGCGAAGCACAGGGCATGTTTGCTAGTATAATTATGAAGGAAACAACATCAAGAACAATAATTTCTATAATTTTTTTCATTATATTCGGGGGGCTACAGCTCACTCAGCCCCCCCCCTTAAATACGGCCTTGGTTAATGGTGACAAATAGATTATGATATATGATTGGGGAACTAAAAATAGAAATAAGCAACATCCTACTTCCTATTATCAATATAAGTATTGACAGGAATATGGGCTTCACCTTCGGACAGGCATGTTGTTAAATTGAAACAGAGAGCAGGACAGTAACGGTCATGTCTCCAAGGCGCCAAGCGAAGTGATCGGTGTCCGCTAGTGAAGTTTATACTTCAAACTAACGGAACATGACTAGTTTTTTTGTACAGGGTGTCCCAAAAGTCCGAGACTACTTGAATATCTTGTGAACGGCTTTATGTGGAGTTTTGAAATTTTGCATGGCATTATACCCTAAATTAAACCACCTGATGGTGTGACCAATTTTTCAGGGACCGGTCCCATGTGACCCACAGGGGGCCCAACTTTTCTTTTTAAATACGAAACCCATATCGTGATGCATTCTCAGAAAGACGATAGAATTAGAAGTACTCTGCAAAAAAATTTACAAGTCTAGCGTGTTTGGTTTCAAAATTGCGACCATTTGAAATTTCCAAGATATGACTTCCAAGAGTGTCTAAAATTAGGCGAATTATTTCTAAATGTAAGCGAAGTGTGTAAAACTAGACGAATTATGTCTAAAAAGCAGGTTCCTAGACTTTGGTGTCCTATGCAATCATTCAATATCCCATTGCAAATAATTCGACAAGTTTTAGACACTCTTGGAAGTCATATCTTGGAAATTTCAAATGGCCGCTATTTTGAAACCAAACAGGTTAGACTTGTATATGTTTTTGCAAAGTACTTCTAATTCTATTGTCTTTCTGAAAATGTATCACAATATCGGGGGTTCGTATTTAAAGAACAAAGTTGGACCCCCTGGGGACCACATGGGATCCGCCCCTGAAAAATCGGTCAAACCATCAGGTGGTTTAATTTGGGACATAATACCATGCAAAATTTCAAAACAACACATAAAGTCGTTCAAAAGATATTCAGGTTGTCTCGGACTTTTGGGACACCCTGTATATACAAAATATAAATTAAGGTAGCCACTACTTTATTACCTTTGGTTTTGGTCAGACCAGCCCCCCACCTCCCCCAATCAAAATCTTAGTTAGGGCCTTGGGTCTCATACATCGTGGAATAAGGCCTACCACCTAATGAACACTTTAGAGAAGAAATAGGTACTATCATTACACAGTCAGTATGTGTAAATTCAGTTATTAATATGCAGAGATGTTCAGCTATTTCTCATATTCTCAAACCACTAATCCCAATTCAGGGCTATAATTAAGAACCCACCAAGACCAAAAACTGGAGATTACTGTGGTCAAAATTAGGATGAAATAAATTACATAAATTTTAGCTATTGGACTACAATTTGGTCATTGCTTATATGCATACAAGGTGTTCCAAAAATGAGACTCAATATCTTGAGCACAGATTCGAATTTCGAAAAACTCTCTTTTATATAATTTCATTTTATTTTAATTCTCACAAGAATGTGTTAACAAAAGGAGCAGTCCAATTTAATATTTCAAATTTGACCCCCGTGGAAGCGTCCCTAAAATTTCCCAAAATTTAAAAACTACCAAGAAAAGATTCTCCTGTGGAATATAAAAATACGAGTTTTAGAGATTTTCGAAATTCGAATCCGTTTTCAAGTTATTCAGCTCAGCTCTTTTAGACTCCCCGTCGAAAAATACATCTGCATTTGTGACCCATGGCTTTCTTATTTTACTGGCTAAATATAAATGATCTGTGTTAAAAAATATAAACTTTTAAATAAATTAAATTAAAACAAAACACCAAAAAAACTATTTATCTTAATTTATGAAGAAACTAGTTTCGAATCATTCGATTCATCATCAGTCTAGTTGAGTCTAAGGATGGAAGTTGACTCATAAAATAATCATTTTTTTGTACCTCTGATGATACATTAGTATTTAATAAAGGATTACGATCTAATGTACAAAAAATGATTATTTTATGAGTCAACTTCCATTCTTACGACTCGACTAGACTGATGATGAATCGAATGATTTGACACTAGTTTTCTCCATAAATTTAAATAAATAGTGTTTTTGGTGTGTTTTGTATTAATTAATTATTTTATTTAAAAGTAAAGATAAATGATGTCAATCATTTATCTTAACAAAATTTTATATATTACCTAGAGGTACGCAGAATTGAAAAATCAAAAAAACACTACCGTTATTTATGACGAGGATTCACTTACTATTGAAAGGTCATTATTATTTAACAAATTTATATTAGACATCCTATTGGTAACTTTAAAAAACACTACCGTTATTTATAGTAAGTGAATCCCCGTCATAAATAACGGTAGTGTTTTTTAAAGTTACCAATAGGATGTCTAATATAAATTTGTTAAATAATAATGAAAAATCAAGTAAAAAATCCGCTAGCCCCCTCCGTGCCCTCTAAACCGAACGACGGAAAGCGGATTATTTTATTCGATTTTTGGATTACACGTTACTTGAAACTATCAAATTTTGAGGAAGGTCGTTTTTCTTCGTTAGGTTCATTATTGAATATAATAACATTCATTTTAGTAATTTTAGATTAGAATTTGGATATTGCTTATAAAGATGAGCAATGAGGAAATAGAAAGGATACCTAATCAATTTAGGAAATAAATTTGAAGGATGATTCCTTGAACCGAACGTGATTCAGTACCGATTAGTCAGTGCTGTCAACAGTAGACCTCACTCGACTTGGATGATACCTTGAACCGAACGTGATTCAATACCGATTAGTCATTTCTGTTAACAGTAGACCTCACTCGACTTGGATGATTCCTTGGACCGAACGTGATTCAATACCGATTAGTCAGTTCTGTGAACGGTAGACCTCAGCACTCGACTTAGCTGATTCCTTGAACCGAACGTGATTCAATACCGATTAGTCAGTTCTGTGAACAGTAGACCTCACTCGACTTAAAAGGGGACCTCTAAATTATTATGAATATCGTTTTTTTTTTTTTTAGAAAATTAATAAAATAATTGTTTTGAAAATTAATAAAATAATTGTTTTGTGTTAAAACTAAGATTTTTCACAATACAATTTCACATAATAATAATAATCATAATAAGTCTTTATTTGATTTACAAATAACAAATTTGATATAACATAAAACAATTTGGCAACATATCTGCCTATATGTTGGCCTACGTATTCTTATTTTTTACACAAAATCAAAATCAGCGTATCGCTGAGGCGCTACAATACAATTTCACATAATTATTTTTAATAAATTTTTTGTCTTCACTTGAATTCGAACCAAGAGCCTCCCAATTAATGGTATTCTTAATATCAATAAAATTGCTTTACTTTTATGTGTGTGTCCTTTATACTTACTAGTATCTAATTCTATATGAACTGTAGACAGGATGCGTTGACACTACTTAGGCAGCTGATTCTAGATGCCAATCCGTTCAAATATATTTTTTTCCTTTAATGAAAGTTGTGTTTTTGAGTTATCCGCATTTTCATCTTCCCTGCCTAAATAGATCATACTTGAGATTATAAGAAGTTACTTGAAGGTGCCATTCTCACGGGTCGAGTCCATCTGAGCTGATGATGTAAAATAACACAACAAAAAGTAACTCTGTAATATTATTATGTCGCTGACGTAATTATACTTATTACAGTGCTGATATGGTTCTGATGGCCCATTTGATAAAAACTTTGGCGACAAACAACTTCTTTAAAGCTGCTTTTGACACATCTAAATAGCATCGGAAACGATAAAGAAACTATTTATTGATTGACCCTCCCTCCCCATTGAAAAATATATTCAAGTATTCACGGTCCCGCAAAGGATTCAACCCACGATCCCGAAATGTTGGAAAAAATCTACATTTAGATTATATCTTTGAGTAGCCAGCGTCTATGGCACGTTGAATACACCTGTTCCCGTTAGATCAGTGAAGTTAAGCAACGTCCAGCGAGGTTGTACCAAGTGGGTGTCCACGTGGAATCGCGCCCTCGTGATGTTGGCTCTTTTTTCCGGCCCAACCCAGGCTGGATGATGTCAATGTGGGTAGCTGGTTTGCAAGTTTCTAGCGAATGGAGGGTAAAACCCCCGTCTTGAATGACCAAAGAGACGTTAAGACAAATTAAAAAAAAACTGTTTTTCACACATCTAACTACCATCGGATACGATAAAGCAACTATTTACCCCCCCCNTCCCCCCCCCCCCCTGAAAAATATATTCAAATATATATGGTCTCGCAAAGCAGTGTTTCCCAACTTCTTTTCTCCACGGAACCTTTTTAAAAAATTGAAACATTTGCGGAACCTTAAATTTTTACCCCCCCCCCACCTTTGTCAATGTACTTTCTTATCTGTGCATTTTTATATCTTCCATCTCTTCATTCTCCTTTACGTCTCATTTAAAACACCCATGTACCTATAATTTTATACCTACCAATGTCATATTAAAAAGATATAGCCTTTGACTACACAAAAAGGAGTACGTAAATAAGTAACTCGTAATTTAGGTTGAAAGTGAATAGACCTAAAAACCGGTTTTGCACAGAACTTAAGATCACCGCGATCTTGTTTATGTTATTAGGTATGCGTGTTTTCACCGAGATAAGTACCTGAGCCTAAAGCATACCTATCTGGCTTTACTTTTTTTTTCTTGGTTCATGGAACTGTTCTATATTCATCCAAAGTCCATTTTGCGGATTTTAAATTCTTCATTTAGGATTTCTAGAAAATCCTCAGTGATTGAGTTCAAAACATCATTTTGTCAAGTGTAGAATTATACTTCTCAAATTTTCTCACGGAAACCTTAGCATCAACTCACGAAACCTCTTGGTTCCTCGGAACACCAGTTGGGAAACACTGCCGCAAAGGATTCAACCACCAACCCCCGAAATCGATTTTCCCTCAAAGATCTATATTTAGATTATCTTTGAGTGGATAAGACACCGTGACGATGTGCATCGACAGCGTCAGTTATTTCCATAAAAACATTGGCCAAATTTTCTCTCTTCTCGGTCGAAAAGAATGTTAGGTAAACATAATATTGATATTTTAATAAACTTATAATTAAATGGATTACAGGGACTTCTCAAAGCGTTACCCAACTGATAATACAAGAAAAGAAGAATAAAAATAATATCTTCATTCATTATCATTTAAATTTGAGTCCATTTTAATCTATCAATGTCCGAAAATGCCATTTTATCAAAAATCAAAATGTAAAAAAAAACACGAAAAAAGTAATAATCCACATGGAGACGTAGCTACGAGTCCACAACCAAACGTACCCAACTCAACAACCAAAATAGAAACAAAATCAACTAAAATCTACTTCTGTCATTATTGTAAAATTCCAATAATTGACAATGTTATTGTCAAAGCACTTGGCAAATATTGGCATCCGCAACATTTCTGTTGTTATCATTGTAAAGAACAAATTACAAGTGATAAATTCTATGTTAAAAACAATCAAGTGTACTGTGAAGAAGATTATGAAACCTTATTTATAAACAAATGCCAAGGATGTAAATTACCAATTCGAGACACAATTCTTAAAGTATTAAATCAAAATTGGCATTTAGATCATTTTGTATGCAATTATTGTGCTAAAAAATTAATAAATTCAACGTTTTATATGAAGGATAAAAATGCATTCTGTTGTAAATGTTACGAAAATCAATTTTGTGCTCGTTGTGATCTATGTAAAACTCCTATTGTTGATAAAGGTATACAGACATTTGGAAAAAAATGGCATTTAAAATGTTTTAAATGTTGTAAATGTAGAAATATTATAAATGAAAAGAATAACCGGTTTATAGAATATAGAGGAGAACCGGTTTGTGATATATGTTGCAAGAAAGGGGAAGATGGTAGGGATGGATCTTAAAATGAAGAAAATAACATGTTCATAGACTAAAGAGAAGAACCGGTTAGTCGAACATGTTGTAAGAAAAGGGATCTCCCCTTGTAAAGATGAATGTTAAAATGAAGAGAATAATATGTTCATAGAATATAGAGGAGAACCGGTTTGTGAAATATGTTGTTGGAGAGGGAAAGATGGTAGGGGTGAATCTTAAAATGAAGAAAATAACGTGTTCAAAGACTAAAGAGGAGAATCGGTTTGTCGAACATGTTGTAAAAGAAGACGAGATCTGGTAAAGTTTAATGTTAAAAGATAATATTAATGAAGAGAATAATATGTTCATAGAATATAGAGGAGAACCGGTTTGTGGAACATTTTGTAACAAAAGAGGAGATAGTAAAGATGACTGTTAAAATGAAGAGAATAACATGCTCATAAACTAAAGAGGAGAAGCTGTTTGTGGACCTGTTATAAGAGAAGGGGAGCCAGAGTTCATGGCACGTTGAATACACCAGTTCCCGTTAGATCTCTGAAGTTAAGCAACATCCAGCGAGGTTTTAACATGTGGGTGTTCACGTGGGTTCGCGTCCTCGTGATGCTGGCTATTTTTCCGGCCCGAAAAACAGGGGGGAGATGGTAAAGATAAATATCAAAATGAGGAGAATAACATGTTTGTATACTTAAGTGGAGAACCGGTTTGTGGAACATGTTGTAAAATAATAGATCTGACAAAGGTGAATGTTAAAAGATAATATTGATGAAGAGAATGTTGATGTTCATAGAATATAGAGGAGAACCAGTTTGTTGAACATGTTGTAAGAAAAGAGGAGTTGGTAAATATGAATGTTAAAATAAGGAGAATAATATGTTCATAGAATATAGAGGAGAACCGGTTTGTGAAATATGTGGTAAGAAAAGAGGAGATGGTAAAGATGAATGTTAAAATGAAGAGATTAATATGTTCATAGAATATAGAGGAGAACCGGTTTGTGAAATATGTGGTAAGAAAAGAGGAGATGGTAAAGATGAATGCTAAAAGATAATATTAATGAAGAGAATAACTTGTTCATATATAATAGAGGAGAACCGGTTTGTTAAACATGTTGTAAAAGAAGAGGATATATAGTGAAAAACAGTAGATACCTACCTAATAGGGTAAGTGAGTGTGCGCCTGCCCGAGTGCGCCCTTTGCCTCGGTCATCCACAGTCTACAGAACCAGATTATGAATTCAACTTTTTCATTTTAACCACGTATACTAAATGGCTGCGTATACACATCTGTAAATCATTGATCTACAGGGTGTCCCAAATAAACATGTAATCATTTTAAACACGTATACTAAATGGCTGCGAATACACAACTGTAACTCATTGATCTACAGGGTGTCCCAAAATAAACATGTAATCATTTTAACCAAGTATACTAAATGGCTGCGTATACACATCTGTAATTCATTGATCTACAGGGTGTCCCAAATAAACATGTAATCATTTTAACCTCGTATACTAAATGGCTGCGTATACACAACTGTAACTCATTGATCTACAGGGTGTCCCAAATAAAGTTGTAATCATTTTAACCACGTATACTAAATGGCTGCGTATACACATCTGTAATTCATTGATCTACAGGGTGTCCCAAATAAACATGTTATCATTTTATCATTTTAACCACGTATACTAAATGGCTGCGTATACACATCTGTAATTCATTGATCTACAGGGTGTCCCAAAAAACATGTTATCATTTTATCATTTTAACCACGTATACTAAATGGCTGCGTAGACACAACTATAATTCATTGATCTACAGGGTGTCCCAAATAAACATGTAATCATTTTAACCACGTATACTAAGGCTGAAATATAGGCCACTTTGCTTCATAAACATCATAGGTCCGCTAATGGACACCCTCTGCGCTGGATGTCCAAAAAGTTAAGGTAGCATCTCTTGGTAAGTAGAAAATGGTCAAATTTAGTAGAACTGAGTAGAGCAGTAGTATTTAGTATTAAACATCTCGCCTACCAGCGTTAAGCAACGTCCTGCGAGCTTGTACCATGTGGGTGTACACATGGGTTCGCGCTCGTGATCCTGGCTATTTTTCCAAGTTTCCAGCAAATCCAGGTTTGCAAGTTTCCAGCAAATGGAAGGTGAAAACCCCGTCTTCAATGACCAATAGAACGTTAAGCCAAATTTTAAAAAAAAAAATCTCGCCCCATGCAGAATAAATCGTACATTATGCACACCCACTTAAACTTCGTGGCCTCGTTTTTTAAGGTTTGGATCACCTTTGTCGAATAAGTCGTTTGGAGCTTTTATGTTCAGAACATGAATATTTTAAATCATATTTAAATTTTGCTCAAAGGCAAAAATGTGACGTTTTTAAGCCTAGAGAAACACCAAAACTTTGCCCCTGGACATGGTAGGATAATGAGTCCTTTTTGAAAAGAAAGTGCAAGTTTGATTATGGGAATCAATAGCAATTACCGTATGCGAGTTTTGAAAAACAAAAAAAAAATCTGAAACTTTCTGAGGGGAGGGGGTGCTTTTTCGGAGCCCTAGTATACAATACATGTTTAGAAGGAAATGGTTTTTTGGGTCACACCCAGGTCATCCTGTATTTATGATTAGGTCCTGTTGCCGAGCTCTGATTAATAAAACATAATTAGTTTGTAAGATTTGCAGATTAACTGTTTTCACTTTAGTTTCTACACTGAAAGTAAAATATTTGCAATGATGTAAGCAATAGCAGTAGCGGCCCGTGAATATTTAGCCTGTGGGGCTACATGCCCCCCAGGCATTGCTAAAAATGCAATAGAAGTTGTAGCAGATATTTTAAGCAACTCGCAAGTTATAGAAAATAAAGGATATCTTTTTTTAAGTGTTTTCCCTTTTTGGGGAAAGAAGAATACTTTTGTAGATATAAAATTAAATTACAAACAAAATATTTTTATGCTTTAATTTTTTGGGGGGGCTGTGCCCTTTTGCCCTTAAGGAGCAGCCGCCACTGAGCAATAGGGTTATCAAGCATTAGCCTATCATCGTCAGCCACATGAGAACCTTGTAATAATAATAATATAACCAGTAAACTGGTGAATATTTCACGGGTAAACAAGGGCGTAGCCAGCATCTGGCCTAGGGGGGGGCAGCTGAGATTTTCATGTCGGGAGGGGGGGTGTCGATAAAGTAAATCGTGACTTGTTTAATAATAAACCCCTAGNGGCCTATGATAAATATCGATAAAAGAAAGTGCCAAACCGGCGAAATTCAACTAGCAGGAGGAGTTTTACAATGGAAAAATATACGGAAAGCCGATAAAAACAGATGGAACCTATACGTTTGTAACGTTTGTTAATTTTTTTGAATTTTCCCACCAAATTTACCAAATGCGATTCAACGATACGACAAGGTTGCCACACATATATTTGATTGTTTACAGTGGGGCTGTTGGATAAGGGAAGCAAAATGTGGCATTTATCGTAGTTCGGTACTTGATGACTTTTTTGCTTCCAAAAATCATTTTACCTAGTGTAAATTTAAGTTGCCCCTTCCGTGCTGCATATTCTCGAGAATTTCTAGGGGGGCAGCTGCCCCCAGCTGCCCTTCCCTTCCTACGCCCATGCGGGTAATCCTCTTTTTACATGAAACAAAAATACAAAAAAAGCTAAAAATTCAAAATAAAATAGATAAAATAACAATAAAAATAAGAAAAAAATGGTTAGAGTATAGGGGAAACATAAATATTTCAGAAACACTTTCAAAAATCACTATTTATCATTATTTATGAAGGAACTAGTTTCGAATCATTATTAGCCAAGAGCAGAGGTTCCCAAACTGGGGGGCGCGAGAACAGTGAATTATTATCATTTACTTGAAATATATTTACACAATTTGATTACAAAGGTATAATTTTATGGTTTCGAAAATTTGAATGAGATAGCATTCAGCAACACATTAGAGTTTTGAATGAGATAGCATTGAGCAACACATTAGCGTTTTGATTGAGATAGCATTCAGTAATACATTAGCGTTTTGATTGAGATAGCATTTAACAACACATTAGCGTTTTGAATGAGATAGCATTCAGCAACACATAAACGTTTTGATTGAGATAGCAATCAGCAACACATTAGAGTTTTGAATGAGTAGCATTCAGCAACACATAAGCGTTTTGATTGAGATAGCATTCAGCAACACATTAGCGTTTTGAATGAAATAGCAATCAGCAACACATAAGCGTTTTGATTGAGATAGCATTCAGCAACACATTAGCGTTTTGATTAAGATAGCATTCAGCAACACATAAGCGTTTTGATTGAGATAGCATTCAGCAACACATTAGCGTTTTGAATGAGATAGCAATCAGCAACACATTTGAGTTTTGAATGAGTAGCATCAACCACACATTAGCGTTTTGATTAAGATAGCATTCAGCAATACATTAGCATTTTGAATGAGATAGCATTCAGCAACACCCATACCCATTCATAATTTATAATGTAAAGGGGAGGGGGGCGTGGGAGGTTTTAATTTCAAGAAAGGGGGGCGCGGTACCAAAAAGTTTGGGAACCCCTGGCCTAAAGGAACTTCCATCCTTAGGCTCGACTAGACTGATGATGTATCGAATGATTCGAAACTAGTTTCTTCATATATAATTATGAATGGTGTTTTCGGTAAGTGTTTTGTTTTAATTTAATTTAAAAATGAATATTTTTTACACTTATAATTAACATATTATTATTTAAATAGATATGATTCACGAATACTGAAATACTCGGCACTTGGTATTGGTGCACTTGACTTTGCCACGTCATCATCATCATCTTCTGGGTTCCTGGCAAGAGTTCATCGAGTAGTATGACCTCATCTGAGGATATTATTTAGAGGTCAAGATTACACACCACACGGCAACGTGTACTATCGATGTCGGTCGGCTTGTCAGAAGATAAAAATATATTTTATGATTAAATTTATATAGGATGTATAGAAACTGTGAGAAAGGGAAGGAATTTGTTGGAGATGGGTATTCACATTGTAAGTACAGGACTCATCTATCATGCGCCTTTCTGACCCAACTCTCGAAAGGATATGGCCTTTAAAAGTTTTAGTTCTCACCTTTGCAGTAGTTATCCTGTAGGAAGGATTTTAGTTCTCACCTTTCCAGTAGTTATCCTGTAGGAAGGATATGCTGGTGGCCTTTAAATGTTTTAGTTCTCACCTTTCAGGTAGTTATCCTTTTGGAAGGATATGCTAGTGGCCTTTAAAAGTTTTACTTCTCACCTTTCCAGTAGTTATCCTTTAGGAAGGATATGCTGGTGGCCTTTAAAAGTTTTACTTCTCACCTTTCCAGTAGTTATTCTGTAGGAAGGATATGCTGGTGGCCTTTAAAAGTTTTAGTTCTCATCTTTCCAGTAGTTATCCTGTAGGAAGGATATGCTGGTAGCCTTTAAATGTTTTAATAGTTCTCACCTTTCCTGTAATTGTCCATCTGTGTAGGGCCTTACCCAAGATTTTTTGTTGGGGGGGGGGG
>CM022876.1:22496360-22508950 GCA_012654025.1 Pachypsylla venusta | reverse complement strand
TTACCCTCCATTCGCTGGAAACTTGCAAACCTGCTACCCACACTGACCTCACTCAGCCTGGGTTGGGCCGGAAAAATAGCCAGCATCACGAAGGTGCGAATCCACGTGGACAATTACATAGAACAACCTCTCTGGACGTTGCTTAACTTCAGTGATCTAACAGGAACCTGTATTCAACGTGCCATTGACGCTAGCTGGAAATAAAGTAATGCGAATGAAATATTTAATTTTTTTAGCAGTTCTCCCGGTCTAGTGGGTACCACACTGGCGTTGCACTTGGGAGACCCGGGTTACATACTCGGCGGGGTGGGAATTTTTTTGACTTTATGCTTATGATTTCGGGGTGCAATCAGTCTCGTGGGAACAATTGAGTAGCTACTTTAATGTGAGCAGCGACCAGTGGCGACATTGTCAGAGTAAAAAGATTAGAAAATGAAAGAGATGATTAGTGCAGGAGGAGGAGGCTCTTAGTAATGCCGTGATACCCAAAAAAATGTGAAAAGGCTGATGGGCCTTACCACAAAGAAATTTTTCATTTACATTCGAATAGATAGGTACCTTCATTGAAGCGTCTCTGGCCTTGTGGGTATCACACTGGGTTTGCACGTGGGAGATCCGGTTTTTTTTTTAACATCCATGCTATTTAAGAATTTCGGTACAAAATAGCTAGGTAATCGCTTACCATAATTAGAAGTGATTTTAGTCACTTTAAAACTGTGGTTTCTCAGTTCATAAGAAATAGACTCTTTTTGACGGTATTGGTCTTCAAAAAAATAAGTTTGTATCATTGTATCAGAATAAATTTATGCAAATTTTCCAAATTTAAAATTCTGTCTACATAGTGGCTGTTTTTCCTGAAACAATTTTTTATTACATCTCTTTGTAAATTATTTAGCGGCTTTAATGCCGTTTTAGTAGCAAAGCCATAACAAGAAATACCAAAATGTTGCAAGAAATACCAAATGGTTCGAATGGTGATTTGAACACTTTCTCCTCTATTCGTTATGGCTTATTTACTTTCCGTGTCCATCACAAAATAATGACGGTGGAAGGGTTGGGTAGCAATGCAGCACTGAGGGCTCCAAACTGATTGTTAATAACGATAAATGTATGTATGTGTGTATACAGGGTGTCCATAAAGTTTCACCCCCCCCCCCCGTATCTCAAGAATGGGNCCCCCCCCCCCCCCGTATCTCGAGAATGGTTGAAAATATAAGAAAACGCCAAAACAGGAACCCCTAAGATTTTAGGGGGATTAATTTTAGACTAAAATTAATCCCCCTAAAATGTTTGGCCTCGGCCAGCCGTTTAAGGCTGTGCACCGACTGGATTCAAAATCTCAAATGAGAAGGTATATCAAGTGACACCTTGTTTTAAAGGCAGCAAACCAGAGCCCTATAGGATCCACCGTTTGCGAATTACAGGGTGGAACATGTGACAATGGACCTTTGCGGCCGCACCGAAATGATACGTAAATATGCCTAGAAATAAGTTTTCATGATCCCAAATAAGTAATTTGGTAAAAAATAGTGTTTTAACAATATGGTTGTCCCGCCCACTTCGACCGCAGAGTTCGAACTTTCTTAGACAAAATTTTCAAAAAAGCTGGATAGGTTTGCTCTAAGAAGGTTCGATCCCTACGGTCAAAGTGGGCGGGACAACCATCTTTTTTAATAAATTACTTATTTGGGGTCATAAAAACGTATTTCTATTCATTTTTGCCTACTATTTCGGTGCGGCCGCAAAGGGTTCATATCACATGTTCAACCCTGTATTTCGTGAACGGTAGATCCTAGAGAGCTCTGATTTTCTGTAATGAATTCGTATTAACAAGACCTATAATAGAAGGTGTTACTTGATATACCTTCTCATTTAAGATTTTGCAGTCATTCAGTGCCCAGCCTAAACGGCTGTCCGAGGCCAAAACATTTTTAGTCTAAAATTAATCCGCCTAAAATCTAAGGGATACGTGTTTTTGAGTTTTCTTATATTTTCAACCATTCTCGAGATACGGGGGGTGGGGTGAGACTTTATGGACACCCTGTATATGCATGACTAATTGTTTAGCCAAAATGGTAAGNCCCCCCCCCAAAAAAAAAACCCATAGGTCGGAAGGCCAGAAATAATATATAAAAGTTAAAAAATGTCGAACTTTTTTCGAGTTATAGCTCTACTTATTTTTTGTTCAAATTTAATAAGTTAAGGCCAGAAATGTGAAACACAATTAGTTTCAAAGCGAGAAATTTATATAGGGTTGAAAAAGATAATGGAAATATAAATTGAACTGTTTGGACTAATGAAACACATTGAAAATTTCGTCGAACCAAGCTTAAAGTTCAATCTTACCTGTAGATGATCCATCAAAGCTTCTAATCCTCCATGTGTGATACTGCTACAAGATAAATTTATGCATTTGATATTTTTACTCGCCAAATGAAAAGCATTTATAAAACACGTTACGTCCTCATCGCTCGCACTTAATAATGAAATACATTGAAAATTTCGTCGAACCAAGCTTATAGTTCAATCTTACCTGTAGATGATCCATCAAAGCTTCTAATCATCTATCTATGACACTGCTACAAGATAAATTTAAGCATTTGATATTTTTACTCGCCAAAAGGAAAAGCATTTATAAAACACGTTACGTCCTCATCGCTCGCACACGCACTTAATAATGAAATACATTGAAAATTTCGTCGAACCAAGCTTGAATAAAATTTATTTTGTATATTAATATGAATGCATCTTAATTCCTTACACCGAACTACCGGGATCAGTCCAGTCCAGAATTTCGAATTTTTATACAAAAATTCTTTCCACTTATAACACACTTGTGCGAGCGTTGTTCGATCCTTCGAATTGAAATAATAAAAAAATTGATTTAAGAAATTATCGTCCATCATTAGGTCGGTTATTGTAATTATATTGTTATTATTTTTGTTGAATATTAATTTTCTTTTAATTAAATTTGGAGTTATATTATTTGTAGATTTAGACCGATATTTATTGACAGTATTAATTAGAGTTTTGTCCGTATTATTTTGAGGTAAGTTATTGCTTCCACAAAATACATTGGTCACACGTTCCATGACGCTTGTTTTCAGGTTACTGTTGTTATTGTTGGTGTTATTATTAGTGTTATGTTTGGTATTTGATTTGTTCTTCCCTAATGTTAGATTATTAATTCGTTTTGATATTTCTGATGTTGCTCGTTCGACTACGCCTTGAGATGACATTGTTGTTTACTCTAAAAAAAAAAATAGAAAATTGACAATATTTTTTAATTTAGCTTAATGTTTCTTTAAGCAAGCGCAGCGTCTATGGCACGTTGAATACACTAGTTCCCGTTAGATCACTAAAGTTAAGCAACGTCCAGCTAGGTTGTACCATGTGGGTTCGCGCCTTCGTGTTGCTGGCTATTTATCCGGCCCAACCCAGGCTGGGTGAGGTCAATGTGGGTAGCGGGTTTGCAAGTTTCCAGCGAATGGACGGTGAAATCGGCTTCTTGATTGACCAATAGATGACAAAGAGACGTTAAGCCTTATTAAAAAAACAATGTCTCATTTAAAAAAAATGTCTACCCACATTGTCCTCACCCAGCCTGGGTTGGGCGGAAAAAATAGCCATCATCGCGAGGGCACGAACACCCACATGGTGCAATCTGGCTGGACGTTGCTCCAAATCCGTGATCTAACGGGAACTGGTGTATTCAACGTGCGATAGACGCTGGCTATTGACAATTTTGATTCAGAGTTCAATTAAAATACAAAAGCTAAAATTAATTTTAAAAAAAATTCATTATCAGATAATAACTTGTCACGAATTGTGAATGTTGTTTTTTAAATGTAAATTGACTTTTGTTTTGCATAATCTCCATTGTTCTAATGGGGCCGAGTGGTCCTCGAAAGATACAAACCACAGTGACAAATTATTGTTCCTGGACTCGAACCTGGGAGAAGCACTGAGTTATGGGCCTGAGATGAATACTTTTTGGGGCTCACACCCGAACATTTCCTATGTATGGTTTTGAGGAGGCGAAAAAAAATGACTGGTTCAACTAGCCTTTTCGCTTTACAAGTATAATAGCTGTTTCGCTACGATTCTTATATTGCTATTTTTGTTTTTCAAGACCAATAAAATTTGGGGGGTGCGAGGTCGCGGGTTCGATAGCCAGCCGGGTCAAGGTATGATATACTTTACTCCGTACCGAACTTCTGCTTGAGTTTTTGACCACATAATTATACGACTTGGTCTTATTGCTAGCAGAACAAGAGCCCTAAGATACCTACTAAGGGAGTAAAATAAGTCTACTATCAAGCAAAACGCTAGTTTTGAAACGCCAAGAAAAGCAAAACGAGCGTGGTATATATTACTAACTGAACACCTCATTACCGAACTTCAGCTTTCTCGCTCATCCTAAAGTGGTACTTCTCTATTTTGGATTTTTGGCTGTAGATACCTATAGGTATATACGGCTCCTGCTTGGAAAAATAAACATTTTTCTCAAGGATAATTATTTCTGTGCTTTGGAACAACTCCATAAGTTTTAGTTATTTAGCTCATTCCGAAGTAGTACGTACTTCTTAATTTTTGATTTTCGGTGGTAATACCTCACCGACCATAAATCGGGGACAAATCGCAAAGAATCAATTTTTTTTTTTTTCAAATTTTATATACTATTTGGGGGGGGGCTAGCAAACAAATGCCAAAACAACCGCTAAAAAGCGTCATTTTGGTAGTAATTTGCTTTGAATTTTTGATTTTTTTTTCCTTTCTTATTACGTACCTAATACATACCAAAATGAATTTGTATGCCAAAATTTAAATCTATACGTTTAGCTATCGGGGAGCTCCGTTAATTCAGTCAGTATACCAACAACTGGGGCTTTGCGTTTAACCCTCTCGCGCCCGTAATAGCAAACTTGCTACGAAAGTTGGTGAGTTATCTAATTTTGCTTCTGCCCCCGCTTAGTATCAGCTGTAAGAGTAAAGAACCTTTCACACGATGCTCTGAAATCAACAAAAATACTAAGGGGGGACAGAAGCAAAATTAGATAATTCACCAACTTTTGGTAGCAAGTTTGCTACCACGGGCGCCAGAGGGTTAATGAGTTTAGAAGATAAATAATTCTATACAAATAATACCTACTTTATTATTAATATTAATTGAAAATAATAAAATTTATTTCATTAATAAAATTCACACAACACAATCACAGAAAAAAAAAATAATAATAATAACCGCGTCAATCGTATTTTTAAAAGAAAAAAATACAAAAAATTAATCGATTTTAACGTTTAATTTTAATAATTTAAATATATTTCCGATTTATTTTTCTCAATTGAATTATATTTTATTGAATGAAAACTGATTTTTTTTAAAAAAAATAAATACACGAACGAAATTTTTCTTTTTAGATTGACACGGCACGGGCGCAACTTTTCCTTCTCGACAAAATAAAATGCTTTTTGTGAGTGAATGGAACGAAAAATATATCTTGTGGGTAGGTATAAAGAGGGGTAAGCAGAATTTTTTTCATCCCTTAAATATTTTTCGATGAATGTTCGGTAGAAGTTCCTGAAAAAATCTGGTATAACCTAATAAAAACTTTTTTTCATATTCCTCCTGGTCTAATGGGTATCATACACCAGCTCCCATGGCTCAACCAGCTCCCATGGTTCGAATCCTGGCAGGGGCAAAAATTTGTCACTGTGGTTTGGATGTTTTCGGGGCCCACTCAGCCTCGTGAGGACAATGAGTAGCAATGAACATAAATGCGCATAGCTACCCAGTGTCAGCCTTGTAGGTAAAATAGAAAAAAATCAAAGTAATTGGATAATGAGCACCAAAGTTGTGACATAATAGCACAAAGGGTATCATACTGGTATTTGGGGGACATGGGTTTCATTCCCGTTGCGGGGTGGAAAATTTTCGATTTAGGGCTATTGATTTCGGATTCTTTTCAGTCTCGTAAGACCAATGCATCATACTGGCAGGTACCTAGGGACATGGGTTCCATTACTGTTGCGGAACATTTTTTGAATTAGGTCTATTGATTTTGGATTCTTTTCAGTCTCGTGAAGCCAATTGAGTATCTTCTTGAATGAAGTAGAGACCAGTGGTGATATTACCAAAGTAGAAAGAGTTGGTTTGGTAGAAGATTAAAGAGATTATTGGTACATGCAAATCTAAGTAATGTTGTCAAGGCCGTAAACAGAGGGGGTTCTATGGGGTCCTGACCCCCCCCATCGAAATTTCATTATTATTTTATGCATATGACATTGTAAGGTGTAAATTATCATCACCACCACCGACAACAATAAAAACAACAACATCACCTTCCATGATCATCATTTTCAGGTGTTAGTCCTGGCTTGGCTGTTAATCCTTCGGACCCCCCCCCCCAAAAAAAAAAAAAAAAAATCTTGGTTACAGCGTACAGCCCTGAATGTTGTGATACCCACAAAAATTGTGAAAAGGCCGTTTGGCCTTACCACTGAACACCACGGTTTTTCTTTTGTTCGATCATAACCCTCGAACGCCTTATCCGTGTTCGACGAAATTTGACCAAGGAAGACTAAAATCAATGATCTTGTCTTCCATCTCATAAGTCATACTCATCAGAAAGAAATGATCTTCCCTTGGTATACGTATGCTAATGCATTGATAATTTTTGGTGAAACACTTCTGAGTACCTGGGTTGCCCTGGTACGTTGAACCCACCATCTGAGGACACACATTACATATGTGGAATGAGTTGATTCGTTTTTGGGTTCAACGGGCGCTTTGTGATGGCAATTTAAAGTAAGTGAGATCTGTATTTTAGAAAACTTCTGGTACTCTCAACCATGCGCGGATATAGGGGAGGGAACGGGGGGCACGTGCCCCCCAGTTTTTTTAAGCTGGCGGTGTTTCTCAAATTTCATTAGGTATACCTAATCACGTATTTTTTTTTTTTTTAAATCAAATGAATCCGCTGTGTCTTTTATCCCATTGAGAGTGGGGGGGGGGCACGGGCCCCAAAATAATTCCCAATCCTGATACTAAATAGAAATACATATGTACATAAAAAATTGTCAAATATTCTATCATTCGCCATGGCACTTTTTTTCGTCATCACGCTTATAAAATCGCTTATCACCCTCACGAAAGCTATTTGTGGTAAGCTCTACAGCTTTTAACAAATTAGGTATCGTACCTCGATAAACATTGCATTAAAAAGTATTGCCCAGGACTCGAACCCCCAGTCCCTGGGTTACGAGTCGCTACCCCTCCCCCCCCCAAATTATCTAATAANAGCGCTTGTGTCCCCCCCCCCAAAAACAAGACGGCTATATCCGCGCATACTCCCAACTTCCCAAGGTGGATCAGTAAGGCCTTATTGTTATGAATATATAATGTTATGAATATTAATTATAAGTGTTAAAAAATATTAACTTTTAAATAAATTAAATTAAAATAAAACACTTACCAAAAACACTATTTATTTTAATTTACTGTCAACTTCCATCATTAGACTCGACTAGACTGATGATAAATCGAATGATTCGAAACTAGTTTCTTCATTAATTAAAATAAACAGTGTTTTTGGTAAGTGTTTTATTTTAATTTATTTTATTTAAAAGTTAATAATATATTGAATGTCCGCACCAATATTTCATAAACATCGTGGTACTAAAAGATAAACAAACAAAAGGAACCTAGACCTCACTTGGTTCGGTCAGTAAATTTAATATCCGTATATTTACAAAATGCTGTTCAGGGTCTGTTTTCCTCAACAACAAGCAAGGACAGCAACATTGAGCTTGAACTAAAATAATTATTCTTCAGCATTTTTCCCCTGCTGAAGATTTTCTTTATTCCGAGCATGCGCGCTTGGACGTACCCACAAAATGTCTGTTATAAGATTCTTATTCTCCTTTCTATATGATGTTACCAATGCAGATCATTCATTAATTGACCGAACGAAATAAGGTCTGGATTTTACATGACAAATTATCTTTTTTTTTTACTTTTTCTACCACGATAATTTCCAAACGCCTTATCCGATGAAATTTACTTTTCTCTTTTGTTCGACCATTTTAGAGAAATTTCTCTGGATTTTCAATAATCTTTAAAAAAATTAATATAATAGATTGGTTTTTTATTAAACCGTTCTTGAAGGAGATGATCGAGTAGATGTGATAGTTATCGATAGCCCAGACCTGTCCCCAAGAAAAAAAAAATGCAAGCGTTGATCTCTGGAAAAAAATACAAGCATTGATCTCTGGAAGAAAATTGCAAGTATTGATCTCTGTAAAAAATTGCAAGCGTTGATCTCTGGAAAAAATTGCAAGCGTTGATCTCTGGAAAAAATACAAGCGTTGATCTCTGGAAAAAAATACAAGCATTGATCTCTGGGAAAAAATGCAAGCATTGATCTCTGGAAAAAATGGCAAGCGTTGATCTCTGGAAAAAATTACAAGCGTTGATCTCTGGAAAAAAATACAAGCGTTGATCTCTGGGGAAAATACAAGCATTAATCTCTGGAAAAAAATTGCAAGCGTTGATCTCTGGAAACAAAATTGCAAGCGTTGATCTCTGGAAAAAATGCAAGCATTGATCTCTGGGAAAAAATACAAGCATTGATCTCTGGGAAAAAATTACAAGCGTTGATCTCTGGAAACAAAATTGCAAGCGTTGATCTCTGGAAAAAATGCAAGCATCGATCTCTGGAAAAATAATTGCAAACATTGATCTCTGGGAAAAAATACAAGTATTGATCTCTGGAAAAAAATTGCAAGCGTTGATCCCTTGAAAAAAAAATTGCAAGCGTTGATCCCTTGAAAAAAAATTACAAGCGTTTATCTCTGGAAAAAATGCAAGCATCGATCTCTGGAAAAATAATTGCAAGCATTGATCTCTGGGAAAAAATACAAGCATTGATCTCTGGAAAAAAATTGCAAGCGTTGATCCCTTGAAAAAAAAATTGCAAGCGTTGATCCCTTGAAAAAAAATTACAAGCGTTTATCTATGGAAAAAAATTGCAAGCGTTGATCTCTTGAAAAAAAAATTGCAAAAAATTTCAGACTCTCACAAGAATATACCTAATGTATTTGATTTTCCTTGCATACGAGTATATATCCACGAAGATAATTATGTGCTATAAGATCAGTAAGTATGCGAGTGTCTGCGAGCACCTTAGGTTTGAACAATCATCTTAATACCTAAAGATGAAGGGGTATTAACAAAGAATAAGTTCAAAGTTTTAGAAAGTTTTCCCGGCTGCCGGTATGGCGGGGCGGTAATAATGTCTTTCAGTAATAATGCGGATAGAAAGATAGCTTATGGGGCAAAGCAATATAGACTGCAGATAGATCGCGTAGAAATGGCATGGCACGCTAATGAAAATATTGATGTTTCCTTTTCTGAGAAATTCAGAAGAAAAAAAAAAACATATTTAATGCATATTAAACACGACACGACATAACTTTTTGTTGTTAGGTATATTAGAGGTGAATTTAACAGTCAGGGGTAAATTGAATAAATTCAAGATGTAGTTTTAACTCCAAGATTTTTCTTTTGTATCCTTCATTCGCCGGAATTTTTTTTTATTAAGGTTTCTTTAACATCTATTGATCATTAGAGTCGAGGTTTTTACCCTCAATTCGCCTGACCAACTACCCTTATTGACATCACTCAGTCACAGGATTGAGCCGGGAATAGCCAGCATAATGAAATCACGAACCTAGCAACTTATTAAAATACACCTCCCTGTACTTTGCTTATCTTCAATGATCCAACGGAAATTTATGTATCCAATATGCCATGGCTGTATCTGAGCGCACGGCAGTACGCCAGGCCAAGTTCCAGAAAGCACCAGTGTATCTTTACATGAAGCAATTCACCAGGTGCACACCGTCAGATATCCGGTTCTACAAGGGATAGGTCATTGAAATTTTGAACATGCATTCCGTAGCTTAGTACAATACCTAATACAGGATAAACTTCAAAAGTTAATTTTAACCAGGACAGGAATTACATAATTTCAAAGTTTGCACTTTTGGATACTGACTGACTGATTCATTCACTTATCCTCAAATGTTTTTTGCACTTATAAGTATTTTTATGTAATTTTTACCAATTTTAATGAAATCTTGCAAAAAGGTAGATATTTACATGCGATAAAACAGACAATTATAGATTTTCCATCTCTTATACTCCCGGTGGTCTAGAACGGCTCCCCTTTAGGAAAGGAGATGCACGAAAGTTGTAGTTTAAACAGCGGGGACTCTGAAATTTCGTATGAAAGAAGATATTTTCATGCAATTAAATGAAATAAAATATTTATATTCACTCTTTTACGACCAGTGCTCCAGAATGGCTCCGCTTCAGGGAAGAAAGTGCACAAAAGCTGGTTTCGACTGCCAGAACGTTGAAATAATGGATGACGGCATACTTAAATTCAAACAAATGCAAAAATATCAAAATTCAAACTTTTGCGCTCTCAGTGCTAGAACTTCCAGAAAGAAGTACAAAAATTTGCTGTACATTGGGTCCGCTAAACATAAACATTTCCTTGTTTCCGATATGTAGCGTAATCGAAAAAGATAGGAAGAAAAAAAAAAAAAAAAAAAAAAAAAAAAAAAAAAAAACGACTTAAGAAACTGTTACAGGGTAATCTTTACAAAAAATATTGACATCTAACAAAAAAAATCATCGTTGAAAAAGTGCCAAATTCCAACCACTCTACCAAAAAAATTCGCCCATGAACGTTTTGATATCTATTATTGGGGCCAAGTTTATTCCGCTTGGCCAGTTTGTAAATAGGTAGGTTCTGAAATTTTAGGTGGCATTTAATCAATAAAAAAGATTAAATTAATGCTATCACTTGTCGGTATTAGTTTAAGAGAATTGAGGCAGAAAAAAGTAGAATAATTAATTAAGGCGTGGGATGAAGAGCAGCAAGAATAAACTTGGCCTCAACAATAGATATCACAACGTTTATGGGCGATTTATTTGGAAGAGTGGTTGGAACTTGGCCTTTTCTCAATGATGATTTTTTTGTGAGATTAATTTATCTCTAAAAAAAAAAAAAAAATGGTTAGTACAATCATATAAAATGTAAATGTATATATCCTTGTGTTATTATGTTACAATGTTTGTGGGCATCATAGCATTACAAGGTATTTTCAACACTCACTCCAATATCACTAAGCCTAAGCTACACTTTAACAATGTTTACCTTATAATGCTACCACTTGTCGCTATTACCATAGCTACTCAATTGTCCTCAGGAGTCTGAGTTACCCCCAAACACAACCAGAACAAGTAGAAAATTCGAAAAAACCTGTTCCAAATCCTCGACCTGTCCGGTAATCGAACCCGGAACCTCCGTGCAAGCCGAGTGTGATGCGCACCCTGTCACGGAGACGTCTAGTATAATGAAGTACTCTTTTAGACTGTAGGGAGCAGTTTCTATGAGATGATTTTTAGGTGGCATTTAAAATCTTTGTGGTCTATATTAGATGTATTTTTGCTTACATTATTCTTTTTGTTATAATTTTCACACTCTTATCAAAAAATAAATCCCAAAAATCCATGCTCGCAAAAACCGAATTAAAATGGGTCCACAAATTCAATTTTTTTTTTTTTTTGGAAATCAAGANTTTTTTTTTTTTTTTTTTTTTTTTTTTTTTAATTTTGCTTAACGTCGTTTTAACATCTATTGGTTGTTCAAGACGGGGGTTTCACCCTCCATTCGCTGCAAACCAGCTACCCATATTGGCCTCACCCAGCTTTTGTTGGGCCAGAAAATAGCCAGCATGACGAGGGCGCGAACCCACGTGGAGACCCACTCGGTGAACATTGATAACTTCAGTGATCGAACGGGAACTGATGTATTCAACGTGCCATAGACGCTGGCTTAAGTAATTTTAGTTGAGTAATGCAAATCCATGATCACGGAGAAAAATATCTTTAAATGCTACCTTTCAGGTGCTGGAACAAGGATACCCTTTCCCCATTGCCATCTCTTCTCATCCCACATTGCCTCGCCTCACCCCAACCAAAGCGCAATATTCTGAACCCTCTCCAGTAAATATACAACTGCAAATAAAATAAGGCTGATGTGAAAATACTTTTATATTTTCCATATTTTTTTTTTTTTTCAATCTGAATACGAAAACAGTTTTCCTCTTTTATTTGGATTATTAAATGTNAAAAAAAAAAAAAAAAATGGGTCTGCGACCCAGCCTAAGAGATGGGATCTAGACAAAAATCTTCCCAACTTTCTCGCTTGGAATTTAAGTCGAAAAACGTGAACTTTTTTTGCTGTTACCCATCCATTGTTTGTCCCCACTCGGTGTAGCTTAACATTAGAAAGATGGGACTTAGACAAAAATCTTCCCAGAAATGCGCCCATCAAGCGTGCCAAATTGGTCGTTGAGACAAATTTCGAGAAAGAATGTCATTTAAGTCTAAACGTGAAATTTTTTTGCTGTCACCCATCCATTGTTTGTCCCTACTCGGTGTAGCTTAACATTAGAGTTACAAAATATGTCCTAAATGAAGGAGTAAGATGTCACCTAAAACTTTCTCGCTTTGA
>CM022876.1:22458279-22488457 GCA_012654025.1 Pachypsylla venusta | reverse complement strand
TTAAAAAAAATAAAAAAAAACTGTTGCTTGTTTTCAAGAATCCCTCCTAAAAATTAGACGATAAGTTAGTAGGTAGGTACTATGCCAATTATAGTATTTTTGTAAATGACGCTTTCTACCTGCCCTGGGCTTGTAATAACATTAAAATTACTAATTATTATTAAATCTTTAAAAATTGGAAACCCCCACGTTTTTAGGTCAAGAACCTTCCTTTATACTGACTGACTAAGTAACTAGATATACTCGTTACTCCCCTCTTTAAAGAAGAACCACCCAATTTTCTCGCTGAAAACTTTTATTTTTCTCCGCTAGATGAGAAAGAGCTTGAAAAATAGGCGCTGTGGGCCAGGTGTACTTGAGAATTTCAACTTCGATACTGAGTTTTAATCAGAATATTTAAAGTGTGTGTGTATTTCTTTAGAGAAAATAAAATTAATAATAATTGTTTTTAAATACAGTAAACAATAAAAAACAATTTAAATATAAAAATGAATATTGTTTATTTTATAATAAATTATTGTTTCTTTTTAAAAAATTATCTACACACTGAACAAAATGTGACTCGAAGGAAGCCTCTTTGTTTACATTAAAAATACTCCGCGTAAATCAGAAAAAAAACACATTTGCATTAAAAGTATAAAAAAAAAAAAAAATATACCCTAATAAGTAATGTGAGGTGTATAATGGTACAGCTCCTTAACTCTTTTTTTTTTAAAAAAAAAAAATGGCTTAACGTTTATTTAACATCTATTGATCATTCAAGACGGGAGTTTTACCCTCAATTTGCTGGAAACTTGCAAAACAGCCACCCACATTGATCTCACCCAGCCTGAGTTGGGTCGGAAAAAACCAGCATCCCGAGGGCACGAACCCACGTGACACCCACATGGTACAACCTCGCTGGACGTTGCTTAACTTCAGTGATCGAACGGGAACTGGTGTATTCAACGTGCCATAGACGCTTGATAATTTGAGAAAACTGTTTTACTTTTAAAGATACTAAGTTGTCGTTTCGTCTGTTGTCGTTTCGTCTTTTTATAACAGGAAAAGCAGCCCCCTAGCCTTGTAGGTATCACACTGGCACGCGGGAGACCCGAATTCGAATACTGGCTGAACCGGTTTTTATTGGAAACTGTACTTGATTTTTCAGGGTGCACTCAGCCTCGTGACTACAACCGAGTAGCTACTTGAATGTGGCTAGCGATCAGTGACGACATTACAACAGCAATATATAGAGCAGTAATATTTTAGTGAAGTGACCCTTGTAATGTTGTTATACCGATAATTGTAGGTTGTGACTATGCAATATGCGTTAACACACATATTATTATACTTATTTTTTTTAGTAAGATAACTCTCAAACCTCATTTCCCGATTGTTAATTTTGGGTCTCCTGAGTTTTTTTTTTTATCACTGTGAGATAGGTCCTTTTGTCACAAAAAATATTAGCTACAGACTAATAATCTTCCAATAATAATTATCAATAGATATCAACAGAAATTAATATATCGAAAATAAAAGAACTTTTGAATTATACAAAAAAAAAAAATATAATAAAAATATAATTAGATAAAACAATAATAAGAATACACTGTGAAGATATAACAGACGAAAGCGCTCGTGACTCGCCTTATTATTTGTAGTTGATACACAATATTTTATTGAAAATTATATTATATAATTAATAAAAATTTAATAAATCCTAGAATTGAATGAATCCAAAACCAAACAATTAAATTTTTCATCAAACTGTTGAACAAACAATTCAAATCTTATTCATTAGAAATCAATTTATATTTCATAATGATAATTAAATTCAAAATGAAACTAATTAATTAATAATTGATAATGATAATTATATTCAAAATGAAACTAATTAATTGAAATCATGTTAACAAGACGAAATTGTCTTTTAAGAATAAGTATATTTATAAATCTGATAGTCCTGCTACATTTTGGAACACATATATTAATATCCAAAAATGGAGCAAATATTATACGAAAAATGCAAGATTCAGGAAGAAATTTGGCATCGTTTGAACTATTTGAAGATAATAATGAGATAGCACAGAATGATAAGAAAATTGATGGAAGAGATGAAGATGTTCATCATGAGAAAAGTGAACAAAGAACCATCAAAGAAAATAATCTTGAGAAGAACGATTTTGGAAGATTTCTATCATCCAAAGATATCATTTCTGCCAAAGATGTATTAGCGATAAAAAATAATTTCATAAAAGACGAACCGTATTCGTGGGACAGTGCCTCTTCTTCCGACTCCACAAACACACAAACAGTCAATACTGACTTGAACACTGTTGCCTTAATTTGTAATAACAATAATCTAAATGCTTCTGAAGTCAAAACAAAAAGAACGTTAAGTGATATTATAAACTGTGAAGATATAATTGCAAGATATTTTATAGCACAAAAAGGAGATTTTTGGGTGCTCTATAATTATATTATAGCTTCCAGAAAGTTCCATTGTTGGGAATCCATTACATATACAAGTCATTCGGATTATACGTTTCTAGATAATCTAGTTCCATTGTTAGATAGATGGCAAGGACCTATATCACTTGCACTATATGCTCCAGGAACGGATTTTTATGAAACGCTTAATACTATAAGATACCTTCGAGAATGTACTTCTCCATTAGTTGCCGAATTTGTTACATTTCATATCTATTTCGGTACTCGACATGCTCCAAATCAGATACCAAAACCGTCGAACCTCTTTACTAAAGTTATGAATTGTAGTATTTTACCACCGTGGACAAATACAACTGCAAGTCCAACTTACAAAACTCAGAGGAAACTTTTGTATCCCGTCAATGTTGGTCGAAACATTGCAAGACAGACTGCACTCACGCATTACATTCTAGCGTCGGATATTGAATTGTATCCAAGTCCCGGAATCATTACTGACTTCCTCGATATGGTACTGAGACAAGATCCTCCACTACGTCATAAGAAACCAAAAGTATTTCCACTTTCAATTTTTGAAGTGGAAGCGAATAAAATTCCACCCGGAGATAAAACAGAACTTGTCGCCATGTTGAAAAATGGTTCAGCTATACCATTTCATAAGAAAGTTTGTCCGGGCTGTCATAATGTACCTAAAAGTAAGGAATGGGTGAAAGCACCTGTCAAATCTGGTCTTCATGTTTTTCATATTGGTAAGAGAATGGGTTATTTTGTTCATTGGGAACCTATTTATATTGGCACCAACCAAGAGCCTTACTATGATGAGAGACTGAGCTGGGAAGGAAAAAGTGATAAAATGACTCAAGGGTACACAATGTGTGTGTTGGATTATGAATTTCAAATTTTAGACAATGCGTTTCTGGTACATAAACCGGGAATTAAAACATTGAAGAAAGATCATGCCAGAGCGGTTCTAGCAGGCAAAACCAATTTAATGATTCGAAAGGTTATAGTTCCCGAACTGAGGATACTTTACGGGTTTCGAAAAGGCTGTGCTGTATAGTGTAAATGAAATAATTTTGATTAGTTCAAGGATTCAACCAACTTCGAAAAGAAATACTGCCACACTTGAATAGGTTTATTATTTGTTCATTAGTTCTAGTTGTTTCTGTAGCGGCGTTCCTCTTATAATCAAATGTGCCCCATATTTTTAGGTTCAAGTTAGGCAAAATGGTTGTTTGAGGATACCCGAAATGTTTGGATGACCTTTGGCTGGAACTGTGATGGTATGCGTTCCAGGTCGTCCTGGTGCGTAGAACTGGTAGACAATAATTTCTAGTAAGAAACTCCTGGTGGTTCAGATTTTATGTTAATCTCAATTTTATCTAAACCGGTTCGACTTCTTGGAAAGTGGTTTGTTTCATTTATTGACTTTGACCAATAGAAGCTTGGGAGTTTGTTGTTCCGTTGGAAATATTACTATTTTGACCTTAGAAATTTATTGTTTTAAAACCCCATTTCACATGCCTTTGGTTTTCTACAAAGTGCACGAGGGGTAGTATTCGGCTGGCTCAACTGGAAAAATATTGTGCTTATAATTTTCTTTAATGATTATAAAAATGATTTGGGATGCCTTGTATTTTACTTAACATCTCAACACATGCGTCCTTGATTTTTAGGAAAAAACACGCGGAGCAGCATTAAGCGGCCTCAAATTTGATCAATATAATGTGCCCAATATTTTTTTATATTGAATTGAAATTTTGTACACTGAAGGATAATTTAGTTTTCTATCAATTTATTTAATCAAAACGTAAAAATCTATTATCAAATTAATATTATATTAATAATACCTACAATTCTGGAACCATCTTTTTTAAAAAAAAATGAATTCATGTCATGAAAATTAATTCTGATGTGTAATCTAGTCCTGAAATTTAAATGCGAAGGTCTTTACACAAGTTTTTATATCAATGACACATTCCTGGATTTTATTTTAATTTCCTAAAAAATGTTATCAAAAAATCAAATATGACAGCAAAATTCCGCCTGCGTGTTAAGGTACCAGTTTTATCTATTATATTCTGTAAGAAGAGCTATTATTAGGTGANATGACTCTTTGATAATCATCCTTGAGAAGTGTTTCACTATTTAATGAGAGGCAGCTCCGCATTCACAGATCATATGTTCTGCTGTCTCCTATGACTCTTTGATAATCATCCTTGAGAAGTGTTTCACTATTTAATGAGAGGCAGCTCCGCATTCACAGATTGTATGCTCTGCTGTCTCCTATGACTCTTTGATAATCATCCTTGAGAAGTGTTTCACTATTTAATGAGAGGCAGCTCCGCATTCACAGATTATATGTTCTGTTGTCTACGATGCCTCTTCGCAGAGACAGTAGGTAGGGTCTACAGTTAATCCCATCTTGTTATGCACTAATATCCCTCGCCCAAAAGAAAAGAAACGCTCTGCCTCAGTAAAGAGGAACTGAGGATACTCAAGGGCCACCCTATAGGTCATTGCAGCCTCAAATATCATCTTATGATGGGTATGAGCTGCTGAGTGCTGAAGTTCACTAGCGGTGCAAGTCTCGGAGGTTCTGAAGTATGCAAAAAATAGGCCGCCAAAAATCGAGGCCCTAACGGTCTTGATTTTTGACAAGATTTTTTTAGGCCATGTCTAACAAGAACACTCAAGGAAATCTAATCCTTTGAGGCCCTTTAGACCATGTATAGCTTATATATCCCTCGGGTTCATCTGCGGGGTCCTTGGTGGATCCAAGGTAAATTCGAGAGGCCTTTAGACCAGTATAACATTAATATCCCGTTATAAGTAGCCTCCCCCCCCAAAAAAAAAGTTTGCGAGAGGGGATCTCTGGGAAAAAATGTAGGGGCCCCTAGTGAAAATTTGGGAGAAGTTGAAGAGACTACCTGCGGTATCTGTTAAAAAAATGCACCGAACTCAGCAGAATATAATAATAATAATCTGCGAATGTTGAGCCTCTTCGTTGACTGTGAGCGCATAACATACGTAGTCTATTCAAAAATACCCGGGCTGAGGTCATAAAAAAAATCTGCTTTATTTGGAAGTTACACGCCTGGGTCTCCTTCAAAGTACTCTCCTTCCCAACGCACACACTTATCCCAAAGGAGTTTCCACTTGTTGAAACAGTCCTGGTACGCTTCTTCTGTAATGCCTTTCATCTCCTTCACCGCATTTGCCTTAACCTCCGAAATCGTCTCAAACATTCTTCATTTGAGGGTTTTTCAGTTTTGGGAATAAGAAAAAGTCACATGAAGCAAGATCAGGTGAGCATGGAGGATGGGGAAGAACATTAATCGAGTGTTTAGTCAAGAACTCACGAGTGCTGAGTGAGCTGGAGAGTTGTCGCGCTGGAAAAACCGTTTGTCACTTTTCTGGCCTTTTGCGTTGGACGGCGTCCCTCAGACGTTTCAATTACACTCGATTACTGTTCTACCCTATCCCCCATACTCAGGACCTTGCTCCAGGGTAGCGATTCAAGGAATATCGTATTATAACGCTTACAGTGAACAAGGTTCCATTAACATTCATTGGGATTATGGATGGGATTTTCGACTCACGTAGGTGATCGACTCGATTAACCAATATGAGTCGACTCAATGAGTCGACTCTCGACTCGACTCTTATCCAGTGACAATTTTCAAAAACACCTTATTTGATCCGAAAGACATCATAAAACCAATTGACAAAAGGGGCATCTACCAAATAAACATCCCCAACTTCGGCGAATACATTAAAAAGACATCACAATCAATCGTCATCAGAATAAAAGAACATTTTCCTTCGGTGAACAACAAACACTCGGAAAAATATTTCTCCCTTTATGATCTTTATCAGCCAACAAAATAAAAGCTACTCGTAAGTCGACTCTTTGAAGAGTCGACTCATTTTAAAAAGATGATTCGACTCGTGAGTGAGTCGAGTCGTGAGTGAATGACTAGCCCATCCCTAATTTGGATCAATCGCTCGCAATAGCGTGTAGTTGCTCCTAGTAGCGTTAGCTTGAGATGGGGCACGGTCTCTTCCAAAAAACAATCTCAATCATGCTGTGATGTGTTCTCAAATGACAGAATAACACAAACAAGTGTACATTTAACAATAGGACTCTCATTGATTATGGCGCAAAGACAAATTCAGTTTTAGCGGTGACGCCATATTTATATTTTCAGTTCGTTTTTTTTTTTCTTTCTTTCTTTTCTCTTCTCGATGCTATTCAATGGGGCAGTCCCAAAAAAAAATTTCGAGTTAGTGATGGTTTCTTAGGTAAAATGACCTGAAAAACACGAATCCGCTGTCAAAAAATCAAAAATGTCCCTTCTGAGGGTAAAAAATGCCTCTCAAAGGTCGTCTAAAAAATAACGCAATCTAATTGGTTGTTTACAGTGACGTCATTCGCACATATACAAAGATTTTGAAATTTTTTGATGCACCATTCCTGGCTTGTATTGTGAATCGAGTAGTACTTGTTATTTGTAATTTTGATTTTTAAAATATTATTTTATTTTATTTTAAGTTATAATTTTAATTTAAAATGTCGAACATATCACTAGATGATGGTTTCGTAAAGGCAGACAGCAGAAATCTGCCAGTTGTAAAGACCTTTACAGTGGCAAATTTTTTTAAGTCCGCAAACTTTTACATTGTGTAGAGAGCCAAAACACAGCTTTTTAAACACCAAATAATTTGATTTTTTTTTCTTTCTGAATTGCAATATGTTTTAACATCACCAACGCCTATAACATGTTGGGTTTTGAGTACATCAGTTCCCAGCCGATCACTGCAGTTGAGCAACGGAGGGTATGGTCAGTGTTCGATGAGTGACCGCATGTTCACACCCCAACATCTTAGACTGAATACGTAGTACGGTACTGCTACAGTGTTGGTTTCTTCAAGTTTCGTGGTGCATATTCAGCATCTGCGAGGTCTGAATGAGTAGCTATGATGCGCGTCACAAAGAACACTTTATTATTAATTTGGCTTAACGTCTCTTTAAAGCATCTATTGGTCATTAAAGACGGGGTTTTACCCTCTATTCGTTGAAAACCAGCTACCCACATTGATCTTACCCAGTCTGGGTTGGGCCAGAAAAAAGAGCCGACGATACGCGACGGCCCTAAAATTAAAATCTGAGAGCATTATCGTAATCAGGGAGTTCTAAAACATTTAAATAAAGTGTTTTTGAAAAAAGTGGGACTGCCCCATTCTTATGATCTTTGTTCTATTTTATAATTCATTATTCCGTCCCTTTATAGTTAGATAGCAGATGAATATAATTTAGATTAGGTTCTATCCAAATGGTGTCCCATATTATGAGTTCTATACAAGGTGTGCCAAAAAAGTGGAGCCTAATATTTTGAAAACGGTTTCGAATAATTAAAAACATGTCTTTATTTATTACAAAGGGTCAAGGCCGTTCCCAAGATTTTTTTTCGGGGGGAGGGGGGTCCGAAGGATTGACAGCCATGTCCTAAAAATGATGATCATAGAAGGAGATGTAGTTGATGTTGTTGTTTTTGTTGGTGGTGGTGATGATGAGTTACACCTTACAATATTAAATAAGTGATGCATAAAATAATGATAAAATTTCGGGGGGGGGGCTGGATCCCCCGAAATTTTGGGTACGGCCCCGCAAAGGGTAAATTTATTCCCACCTTACCAATAGGTGGTACAGCCCTGGTTAGTTCTTAGCTCCCTCTACAATTCGGTCCCGCAGGCGGTCACAGTCCTCAAATCGCCCAGAACCAGTTCCATCCATCATCCATCGAAGTCTTGGTCTTTCTCTTTTCCTAGAAGTACAGGGTGCGGCAGAGGATTAGAATGTTTTTGAAAAAATCATAGCTTCGTTAATTCTGTTGAAATTTTTTTTATCGATATCAGGACATTCGCAGGGATTTACCATTTGAGAATATGTACAGGAGTGAATGGATCTTCTACGACACTTGCTCGGATTGAATGCCAACGCAGGTGTGGACTTGTGCCAACAGAATGCCAACGCAGATGTGGACTTGTGCCGCAGAATGCCGCTGTTTGCCGGTGGCAAAACCGCTGGCTCTGCCGCCGGCATTCTGCGGCATAGTTTGGACGCGCCTTTACGGGAGCTGGTGTATTCAACGTGCAACAGACGCTGGCTACTTGGTTAATTTTTAGCCAGTAAAATAATAAACCCATGTATGACGGCAGAGTTTTTGGTTACAAATGTATCAGTCAAGAAATAGGTATCTCACAAAAAATTATCATTGAAAAAAGGCCAAGTTAGGGAGGGACTCGTAACCTGGAGACCGGGTGTACGAGTCCTGGGCAGTACTTTTTAATGCAATGTTTATCGAGGTACGATACCTAATTTGTTAAAAGCTGTAGAGTTTGCCACAAATAGCTTTCATAAGGGTGATAAGCGATTTTATATGACGAAAAAAAGTGCCATGACGGATGACAGAATTTTTTACGATTTTTTATTTACATATTTCTGTTTAGTCTCAGGATTGGGAATTATTTAGGAACCCGTGCCCCCCTCCTCTCAATGGGATAAAAGACACAGCGGATAACCATTCTTTTGATTTTTTACGTGATTAGGTATAATGAAATTTGAGAAACACCGCCCGCTTAAAAAAAAAACTGGGGAGCACGTGCCCCCCCTATATCCGCGCATGAATATGGTCCTCTTGTTGGAGCCACACATTTTTCTTCTATTTCATAGTTTTTTTTACAATTTCAGGGCCTTTAAATTGTTTTTCTATGTAGTACTTACATTTAGAGATTATTTATATTTTTGCTAAAATCAATAAACTTCTATATTTTTTGCCTTGCAAACTTAAACACAATCATTTCTTTTGTATCTATGCGAGCTTCGGTCAGTTGGCGAACCCAAGCTTTATTGGCAGAGCTTTCTATAGTTGTCGAATCCAAAGGGTGTACCCAAAAATGGATTGAGTTCTTTTCGTGAGTCCATTCTAAGAATTCATATTGATAATAATAAACATATTACGACGTCTCTGCGACAGAGTGTGCATCACACTCGGCTTTCACCAGGGAGGTACCAGCTTCGATTTTTTTTTTTAATTTGGCTAACATCTATTGTTCATTCAAGACGGTGGTTTTACCCTCCATTCGCTGAAAAATTGCAAACCAGCTACCCACATTGATCGCACTCAGCCTGGGTTGGGCCGGAAAAATAGCCACCATCACGAAGGCGCGAAACCACGTGGACACCCACATGGAACAACCTCGCTGGACGTTGCTTAACTTCGAACAGGAACTGGGACGCTGGCTAGGGGTTCGAATCCTGATCGAGCTGAAAAATTGAAAAAAGTTATTTCGAATTTTCTACTTGGTCCGGTAGTATTTGGGGGTAACTCAGCCTCCTGAGGACAATTAACTGGCTATGGTAATAGCGACAAGTGGTAGCATTAATATGAGGTAAATTATTAAGTATAGCTTGTTGTACTGAAGTGACTATTAATACCTTGTAATGCCATGATGTCCACAAAATTGTGATATAACACAAGGAATATACATTATTTTTTTTTTGTATTACAAAATGAAAGAATTTGTTGGGAGCCTTTGTATAGTTTAATGTTTGATGGGTGTGTATCTTCACCGTATCATGTTACAACTCAAATAACATGTTACAATTTACCATCATATTATCTTTTATTTTATTGAAATGAATCCATTAACTAGATTACGTTTTATTTTACAAGTACTGCTACTTGTAATAGGTCATTTTATCTTACAAGTAGGATGTCTATTGAGACTTAATATTTTGTTTTATAATTTTAATAATTAGACAATATCGATTCGAAATAAATCTAAAAGTGGCAAGCTTTCGATAATGCTCAGACTATCATCGTCAGGCCACCTATTACAAGTAGCAGTACTTATAAAATAAAATAAAATGTAATCTAGTTAATGGATTCATTTCAATAAAAGAAAAGATAATATGATAGTAAATTGTAACATGTTATTTGAGTTGTAACATGATACGGTGAAGATACACACCCATCAAACATTAAACTATACAAAGGCTCCCAACAAATTCTTTCCTTTTGTAATACAAAAAAAAATGTATAGTTAACAGGTTTTCATTGAACCGATCTCCGATCTGAGGTCTCAGATAAATATTTTCCCCTGCGAACGGTCAGTGAGATTTTTGCTTGTTACCTAATCCTAATGGTAACTTTGAAACAAGGCCGCCTGATGGGGGGGGGGGCGCCGCGGTTTTAGGCAAAAAAAATTAACCTAGGTAGCTTAAGAAAAAAAACGCCCAAATATTTACTGCATATGGAGGGAGAAACATTTCTAGAAAAAAACCCTATATATCTTGGGCGCGATAGAGTAAATCACCTATTAGGCAGAGGCGTACATTACACTTTGTTTACATTATCTCTCTGTGAAACTAGTTGGGTTCAACACCACGACGCTGTTATGGTACCTACTTGGTTTGCCCCCCCCCCCGAAAAAATTCTGTGTACGCCCCTGGTTTATCTTAAAAAGGAGATTATAGCAACTCTGAAACGGATAGACGGGGAAAAACTTTTTCCATATGAAAGCCAGCTTCCCATACCAAAATATATCTAACAAGGGCCCGGGATTATCAACATCTAGTCCCGGCGTCCTCAAAGCAGCATAATATGCTACCCAACCCTTCCACCACTATCACTTTCAGAGATGGACATTTTTTAAAAAATATTAAATTAATTGCTATTAAATTCAATTCAGGCCTTTGAAAATAAGAAAATGAAATAATGTCTCAAGAATTAATTACTGGTAAATGTTCATTATTATTTATATATTTTACAAAAACAAAAAATATAAAGATCAACTCTAAATAAAAAAGAAAATATTGTACAAAATTCTAAACCCGAATGATGTAATCCAGAGAGTCGTGATGTAATCCAGAGCGAGGTAACCTGGGACACATATGAATAGAAAGAGAAACACCCCGTTCCTACTAACACTTTACCGTCCTCATGATAGCCGTCTCTACGCACCAGGACAACTCGGAACGCATATCATTACAGTTCCAGTCAAGGGCCATCAAAAGCTTTTCGATAACTTGATAATTTCATATCAACCTGTTTCTACCATTTTTTCAAACCTGAATCCCAAAATAGGAGGAACCGTTAATGCAACGACGCTAGAACAAAACTAATACTTGACGATTATTTTCCGTTAATTTTGGGAGGGGCGCTACAACAATAACTAACGCTTGACGATTTTTTTCCGTTCATTTTGGGAGGAACTTCCCAGAGCAATCAGATCTATATCCTTTCATGAAGCAATTGGCTTAAGATTGAGAGCACCGATATGTGTATCTCACACATAGCACAGGTAGATAAAACAGGTCAACATGGACTAAGTTGCTGAAAAAGTGGTGGACGGTTCTCCAGACATGGTGACCTGAATAACACCCTGAAGCGGATCTTGCCATGTTCCGTCTCTTCGGCCTATTTAGACAGGATGGAAAGAGACCAGATGGCATGATCATGATCACTTGAAAAAAACGGTAAACTTTTGGTGTGAGACGTAACATGTGTCGATAATCTGGCAAAAACCAACATCCATCTTTCTTTAAAAGGTTCGGGAGAAGCGGCGAAACAAGCAGAGCAAAAGAAAAGAAGAAAGTATAAGGAGATGACAGAGGGAAATTTTTATATTTTTACTCCCTTTGCCGTCGAAACCTTTGGCTCTTTCGGACCAACAGCATTGGATATGTTCAACATAATATCCAAGTTTCTGGTCCATGAGACCAGGGATCGACGTGCGGAGGAGTTTTTAAGACAAAGAATAGATCCAGCAATACAGAGAGGTAACGCTATATCAGTATTGAGCACACGGGGAATTGTATCAGCTGATTAGTATTTGATTAAGATCTGGATGATGTAGACTCCTCAACACCTACCTTCACACCTAAGCCCTCGTGGGCGGTAGAAGGGGGCACCTACCGGCTTTCGCCTGAATCCCCCCTTTCGGAACATTCTTTTTCCGTTTTAGTAACGATAAAAAAAACAAAACAAAACTAGAGTTTCATGGCTGCCTCCATTCATTAAACTTGATCACCAGATCCTGTCTGGCAATTAGTTCTTTTAATAACTTTCAAGGAGTCCTCCGGCCAGCCAACCGAATCTCCGTCAAAACAATTCCCTTTGTTCACACTCATATAAAAAACAATTCTTGATTCTGTGGCTAGGAGTGTTCGCAGAGCCACAAACACCCAAATCAGACTCGCGTTTGCCAATCCTTTTCAAATGGACATGCATATTACATACTCTCCGTGTCCAGTCATAATTTCAGTCAAACCCAGTGACATGCTTCCTTCATCGTCTGGACCCCTTCATAAAAGACAAGTGTGAGAAGTGTTCTGGAGCTCCACACGACACTCTCCAACGGTTTAGCTGCCCATCAGAGCCTACCACACTGAATCCACCATCTAGTCGGGGCGTCCTCAGAGTAGCGTAATATGCTGCCCAACCCTTCCACCATCATCACTTTCCGTGATGGACACGAAAAATATCTTAAATTCCACTATTGGAGGGCATGGAAGGGACCGTCACTCTGAAATGATTAGACGGGGAATAAACTTTTCCATAGGAAAACTAGCTTCCCATGACCAAAGTATAACCAACCAGGGACCGGGATTATCAACATTTAGTCGGATGTCCTCTGAGTAGTGTAATTTGCTACCAAACCCTTCCACCACCATCACTTTCCGCGGTGGACGCGGAAAGTAATTATGATCCCACGTCACTGAAATTTTTACGATTTAATCTTATATTTCAACTCAATGAAAGTTTTATCTCAGCTATCTGAAATCTGTTGAACCGCTCTCTGTTGTTCCCAAAGAGTAACCCCACTCAAACTATTCATCTCTTTTTGGTTACCACTACCTCCGCCAACTGCCCAATGTTGTTGAAGACTTTTATTTGCTGTCTCTAACGACATCGCTTTGGCCCATAAACTTTTCGTTGTTTCCGACTCACTTTCAGGTTTCAATAAAAGAGGATCAATTTTATTCGAATCGATTTTGATATACTGATTTTGTGGCGTACTTTTTCGGCCTCTTTTTCGAGGAGCCGCGGCGCCCCCTGTCGCTGTAGCAGAGGTAGAATCTGAATTATCTGTACTATTTTTCTGTTCCCATAATTGGACACCACTGACACACACTGGACCGGAATTATCAGCTGTACATGTGTTGAGATGAGATTTCAAATTGGTTAACTGACGGAATGCCTTACCGCACTGTACACAAACGTAGGGCATTTCACCTAAAATTAAATCAAACATTTACTTGGTTATGACTATTGTGGCACTTCATTGGGACCTGAGTTATCCGAAATTATAATTTGTGTCAGGGAATGTTCGGATATTTGACGTTTCATACAAAAATATTGCAAACTAGCGGTCCTCCTGGTATAGTATTACACTGGCATTGCACTTGCGGGACCCGGGTTCAATTCCCGCCGAAGTGGAAAATGTTCGAGTTAGGACCATATTATATAACTCCACTTATCAAGTGTAAGTTGTTACTCCGACTACAAATTAAGCGAAGTAAAATTTCTGTTTTTATTTTATAATAAAATTACAATTACGCTCAGAAGTCATTTTTTTTTTTTNTTTTTTTTTTTTTTTTTTTTTTTTTTTTTTTTTTTTTTTTTTAAATTGACTAAACGCCATTATCACTAATGGCTCTTACGTGAACATGGTACAACGTCGCTGGACGTTGCTTAACTTCAGTGATCTAACGGGAAATGGTGTATTCAACGTGCCATAGACGCTGACTACAGAACATTTTTTAAAGTACAAATCAAACACTGAAGTGGTAGTGACTACTCCAATTCGCACTCCAATTCCAAAAAATTATTAGTACAGGAGGCTCTCAGTAATGCTGTGATACCCAGGAAAATTGTGAAGGGACTGTTGGGGCGTACAATAAAGACAATAAATTACATTTTTTTTAAAACCATTTATGTAACATTTTCGCTTTGAGTTGATAAATAATGAAATTTTGCAAATTTGATGTTGCCTGGCCATAACTTGATGAATTTGACCGAAAAATTTGCTATAACTCGAAAAAGGTTCGAGTTCTCTTTATTTTGAAATTCCCAGCCTATGGTCACTTACCTGTATGAAGTCGGACATGTTGATTCAATACGGCTTTCTGTCGAAATCGTCGCTCACAATATGTACACTCGTAGGGTTTCTCGTCACTGTGAATCCGCATATGCTGCTTCAGATGGGCTTGCTGTTTGAAACTTTTTATACAATACACACATTTGTGAGGGCGTTCTACTTGATACGCTTGGATATCTCTTTGTGAATGTGAAGTCTGTAAGAAAAACAAATATAAGACAACCATTTTCTTTTAACTTGCGCCTTTGATTTTTAGGAAAGAGCACGCGGAGCTTGACGGGGGTTTATCCTCCATTCGCTGGAAACTTGCAAACCAGCTACTCACACTGACCTCACCCAGCCTGGGTTGGACCGGACAATTACCCAGCATGAGGAGGGCACGAACCCGCCTGGACATTTACATGGTACAACCTCACTGGACGTTGCTTAACTTCAGTGATCTAACGGGAACTAGTGTATTCAACGTGCCACAGACGCTGGCTACTAATACTCTTTACATCGAAGATTCCCAAAAAAATTTTTCTCACAGACCCCTTCCAAAATTTTGCTGGTTCCGGTGGACCTCCTGCAGGTACATTTCTACCACATTCTCAAACCTTGACAAAAAATGTAAAAATTAGATCCCGATTAGACCACGAAATAACAGTTTAATCAATTGATTGTGCTGTGAGTGGATGGCCAAAAAAGTTGGTCAATCAAAAAAGTAATTTCATCTAACTTTACTTTTTTGACATCTACTCAGTAACGTTTATCGTTGGCATTCGTATTTATATTGGTGAAGAATCATGTAAGATTGCAAGCACACCTACATTGATAGGTGAAGTCAAGCCAACATTTTAGTTTTTCACTATCCAAACCAGATAAATTTTCGTGGACCCCCGCTTACTAATTGTGAACCCCCATATTTTGGTCACGCCAACGTAGACCCCCGTCGAGTCTCCCGTGGACCCCTGGGGGTCCACCTGGACCACTTTGGGAATCACTGGTTTATATAAAACTAGCAGGAATAGCTTAGAGTTCCTTCCACCAGAATGATTTAGAATCAGTCTATAGTAGAATAAACCTGGCTTGAAAAAAGGGAAGAAAAATTGTTAAAATATTATTCTGTTTTATGATGGAAAGATTTTTTTAAAGTATAAATTTTCGTCGATTGACTTTTTCACTTTAGAGAAATCAATTCATCAAAATATCTAGTCTCAATAGATATTCATATGTTAAAATATTACATATTAGTATAGAAAACTTAAACAAAGTGAACCAGCTACTTAAAAAATAAACTTGAAAATAATATACCAACTAAATTTATTTAAAATCTAAGAACTAAAATAAATGGTTTAAACATTTTTAATACAGTCGAACCTGGATAAACGGGAATTCAATGGACAGGAATTACTTTGGTGCTTATAGAGGTTTCAAATCTTCCTGCTTATAGAGGTCCATGTGAACACAGGTTGGGAGGAAAAGACAAAATACAGCAAATCTTAACAAACTCCTGCTTATTAGAGTCCAGCAGAAATAACATTCCTGCTTACAAAGGCTTCAGACCACGGACTCATGAGTCTAAAAAAAAAANAAGTCACAACTTTGGTGCTCACTGCAACATTATAGGATTTTCCAATATCAATCATTATCCAATTACTTTGATTTTTTCAATTTTACCTACAATTCTGGCACCTGATCGCTATGAGCATCTCCATAGCTCCTCATTGTCCTCACGAGGCGGAGTGGACCCCGAAAACATCCAAACCACTTCGACTAGTGCAGTGACTACTGAGCCATGGGAGCTGGTTATTTTCCTATTTAAAGAGGGTTTGTGTCAAAAAATGAAGGCCCAGTTTATCCAGGTTTCCTGCTTACAAAAGTCCTGTTTATCTAGGTTCGACTGTAGATGTTCATTTTAGACATGATCGTACACGTGAAAAATAATCCTTATAATATGAAGCAATTGCATTGTATTTTAAGTCGTGTCGCCTTTAAATTTGTTCCAAAAGAATGCATCAGTAGAGTTAAAAGAGCTGTACTATTTAAAATACACTTCACATTACTTCTCAGGGTATCAAGAATTATATTAACATTACTTTTAACCCTAGGATTGCCAAGCTCTATTCAATTACGTGCATTGCCAAGGGGGGGGGGTACAAAGTACCCGCAAACAAAATAAAGGATAAAATGATTTTTTATTACAATAAGTCGCTATTATTTATTAAAAACTAAATCAATTATTATCTTAAATAAAAATAAAATTAAATCCCAGGAATAATATAATGTAAATGAAAATAAAAAAAAATCGCTAGACCCTAGGAAATCTATTCTGAACCAGAACTATGTACTTCCCGACATCCCACACAGACAAATGTCTTTTGACAGTGTTTACACACACTTATTTCTTGCATGTGGTACATAATTAGACATTTTAGACACTTTAGACAATTTATGGTAGCTTTTAATGGTAGCTTTAGACAATCAATGTATTGGTTACATGCATTGTATAAAGTACCCGCGCCCAAAGTTTGGCTTCAATATCATCCCTTAGAAGGCTTAGAACATACATATTTTTATATACTATGATGGAAAATATTGTTTGTGACAATTATTAAAGGTCTCATTAAAAAAAGTATCATAAATCGATTACTATAAGCTTTTTGCTAAAACGCGGGTACTTTGTACCCCCAATGCTGGGGTTAAATTGATTTTTACAAAAATTTTCAAGGAACGAAGAATCCAAAAATAAAAGGAAAAAAAAAAGTTTGTGATTAGTCTGCCGTGATGGGCACTTTTGTCACTTAACGACGACCGATTTGGATAACATTTGGAATACAGGTCCCGTTTATCGTCTTAATATGTGTCGAAACAATCGAATATATACCCCGAATTTTCCTGTTTTTAACGGTTTTCAGTATTGCAGATTGCAGCCTAAAAAGAGGATAGTAAGTGCTAGAGGCTGTGGTATGTCATCAAAATCTGTCAACGCTAATTGGCCAAAGTGCCCTTCACAGTGTTCGATATACAGGGTAAGGCCTGTCGCGTTGCTATGCTACGCAATCGCGTAGCATAGCAACGCGACAGGCCTCACCCTGTAGTAGTAGGTACATAGTAGGTACCTAAAATCTTAGGTACCTACTATGTTTGTTTAAACGTTACTATGTTACGGTTCGTTGGTAGGTAGTTAGTTCAGTTATTGATTTTCATGATCGCTAGAAGAACATTTTGTAAAGATTAAAAAAATTATTAAATTAAATATATATTTTTTTTTTTTTAATCTTTATCTAGCAATGAACTGTAACATAGTAACGTTTAAACAAACATAGTAGGTACCTAAAATCGCGCTGGGCAGTGGACGAAAGTATTTTTTTTTTCATTCGATTTTTGGATTCTACAGTGGTACCTACATTAAAAGGAGGGGGTATTTTTAGGTTAGGAAATAACAAACTTATGTGAACCATTGACAGAGTTTTTAAAAAAAATTAAACCAGAATTTTAAAAAGAAAAATGAAATTTAGACTCTGGGGATATGAAAACGTGTTTTGGCATTGAAAATGTCAGCCCATTACAATACTTTCTTCTTTTACTTTATCAAAAGACAACCTTACCACAGCGAGTTTACTGGGATCTTTCTGATCTCTTCCATTTTTGTTTTACACCTTAAAAGTTATTGTGTCAACAACTTGGTCTCTTGTGTTGTCGATGACGTCATCACATCATTTCTATATGAATGTTGTTCATGATATTTTCTCATATGCAACTTCAACGTTGTCATCTGTCGAAACGTTTCCCCACATGTATCACACTCATAAGGTTTCTCTCCCGTGTGTAATCTTAAATGCTGATTTAATATTGCTTTCAATCTAAAACATCGTCCACAATAGAGACAAACGAACGGTTTGTTTTCGCTGTGTGTTTTTAAATGAAGCTTTAAATGATTATCTTGTTTGAAACTTTTATTACATAAATGACATGTAAATGGACGTTCGAGATAATATGGATTTATATCTTGACAGGAGAGTGGCGGATGCGACGCTGGCGGTAGCGGTGCTGATGTGGAAGAGGATGACGAAATCTGACAACAGATTAACAAGAAAAAAACAACAACATGATTATCGTTTGATTTTAGACATGATTTTAAATCAATATTTAAGATTACATTCTTACAGGAGTTCGAAGATTACACAAGAAAAAAATCCGGTTTGATGAAAATTGAGTATTTTATTGCAATTATTAATATGAAACTGGTTGCAATTATCACTGCGACTTTTATTATTACAAAACTTGTTGCAGGTATCTATTGAGACTGATTGCAATTATCACTGCGACTTTTATTTAGATCTATTGTGACCAGATTTCAAAGAGGCGGGGAAGGAGTTAGATTCGACCCAACAGACTCCTGGTTACGGATCTACCGCCTCAACTTACTGACACTATATTAAATTCTCCACGAATGTCTGAGTCATTTCTTTTCTTCGTGACATTTAAAAGTCATAAAAAATGTAAGAAGTGATTTTGTAGTCAACTTAATTGTCATTCTTTTTATTCTCCTATTTGATGAACCTGCAGATGGTAGTTTACCCGCGACTTAGGAAAACCCCTAAAAAAAAGGGATTTTAAATTCAAAATGGCGACCGTGTGCCGAGCCCCCCATACATGGGTTTTTTGGAATTAAACTCCACAACTAACCACTTCTTTTCATTTTTGTGGCACTAATTGATAGCTCAATAATTGGGCTATAATTATCATTTTTAGAGAGATTCTGTTACTATCGGAAACAAACTATTTCAAGTGATAGTGGGCATGACAGCAGCACGGAAATGGCCAAGATTTTCTGTCAATACCAAACTATCTCAAACGATTGTGGGCATGACAGCAGCACGGGAATGACCATGACTTACTATCGATACCAAACTATCTCAACGAGTGCGGGCATGACAGCAGCACGGGAATAGCAATGACTTACTATCGGAAACAAACTATCTCAATGAGTGTGAGCATGACAGTAGCACGGCAATAGCAATGACTTACTATCGGAAACAAACTATCTCAACGAGTGTGAGTATGACAGCAGCACAGGAATAGCAATGACTTACTATCGGAAACAAACTATCTCAACGAGTGTGGGCACGACAGCAGCACCAAACTATCTCAAATAATTGTGGGCATGACAGCAGCGCGGGCCAAGATTTACTGTCGATACCAAACTATCTCAAACGATTGTGGGCATGACAGCAGCACGGGAATGGCCATGACTTACTATCGATACCAAACTATCTCAAACGATTGTCTATCGATACCAAACTATCTCAAACGATTGTCTATCAATACCAAACTAGACTTTGGGCGTCAGTTTTTGATAGCTCTCTCTCTCTTTTGGAGAGCACGTCAAATCTACTCACAAAGAAGTGCAAGCTCGTAACAACGTCCTCGAATGTCTTTCTGGTAGCACCTGGGGAAAGGACAAGAAAACCCTAACAACAACATACAAAGCGATCTGTCGACCATTTCTTAATTATGCGGCACCCATTTGGTCTCCACATATTAGCAAGAGTAACTGGAAGAAGCTTCAAACTGCGCAAAATTCCGTCTTGAGAGTCATCACTGTAAGTTGAGAGTCATCACTGTATTATGTTCGCAATAATATCTCCTGTAATGTAACTTGTCTTCCCACCCATGCTTTGGTATTTTGTCTCTTCCACCTCCGCCTCGACAGATAAAGAACAACTTAGTTTCCGCTTATCAAAACTTCATAAGGAAACATATTCCACCAGATGGCCTTAATAGACCCAGTTATAAAAGTGGCTTTATCTTTAGTTCACTCAGAAGTGGTTGAAGATACCATCAACCAATACACCCCCAATAGAGTACTTGGCACACTTTCACCTGAAATCGACCCTTCTGAAGCGACTTTACCCAGATCTACCAGATGCACCCTGGCACAACTCCGGTCGGGATGGTCCAATAGATGATTCAATAGTAGATACCCGCCCTGATTGTGGGGATGGCGGCCATGATGTCAACCATCTTTTCTAATGTGCGGCCAAACCTACCAACCTCGATGTCAGCAGCCTCTGGCTTAGTCCAGTTGAGGCAGCAACGTTTCTTGGTCTTCAAATTGAGAATGTCGATGAATGATGTTACAACAATATGACAGCAGCACGGGAATGGCAATGACTTACTATCGGAAACAAATTATCTCAACGAGTGTGGGCACGACAGCAGCACGGGAATAGCAATGACTTACTATCGGAAACAAACTATCTCAACGAGTGAGGGCATGACAGCATCACAGGAATAGCAATGACTTACTATCGGAAACAAACTATCTCAACGAGTGAGGGCATGACAGCAGCACAGGAATAGCAATGACTTACTATCGGAAACAAACTATCTCAACGAGTGTGGGAACGACAGCAGCACGGGAATGGCCAAGACTTACTACCGGAAACAAACTATCTCGATGATTGTGTCTTGAGGTTCCCAGAGCCTAAATATCAAGTTTCAAACATTGGTCCGTCTCTGAACAAGGTATTTCATGAACGGTCAAGGCTCTAAGGCGCAACATTCACTCATCCGGGATTTAAAGGTCATTTTTACAGTTTCCTATCTACAGTTCACAGAAATTCTTCACCCTTCTCAATAGTATTAGAGGCCCACGTTGCTATCCTCAATTCTACAATGTGAAAACCTTCTGTTTAGTGCCTAGCTGTACCATTCCCTTGCTTCTCACCGTATCTATGCGTAGAAACTATAATTTGCTCTACTTTCTATTTTTGGTTTGAAGCAGATTTTTTCTGGATTTCCCTGGATTCCCTTCCTAATAACAAACATTCTGTATTTACAGAGCTTAGGACCGCCACCAAATGAAATTCGATGGTAACATTTCCTCTCGGTTCACAGATCCAATATGTAAAAATAGGTAATAATATGAAAAGGTCTTACGGATCCACTACCTTAGCCAATTCGCTAAATATAGATGACATCACAGGTCGGCCATCTTGTTTATCACATCCTATATGTGTTCTCATATGCAACTTCAACGTTGTCATCTGTCGAAACGTATCCCCACATGTATCACACTCATATGGTTTCTCTCCCGTGTGTAATCTTAAATGTTGATTTAATATTGCTTTCAATCTAAAACATCGTCCACAATAGAGACAAACGAACGGTTTGTTTTGGCTGTGTGTTTTTAAATGGAGCTTTAAATGAGCGTCTTGTTTGAAACTTTTGTGACAATATTTACAAATGTGAGGCCGATCCAGATTGATTTCATTTGAGAAGGAGGCCACCTGTTAACAAATAACAGGTTCATTTTAACCTTGCGGGACGTTGCTCAACATCTATAAAATGACTAGCAGTTCTGTGAACGGTAAACCTCACTTAGATTAAATGGTCGCCATGAGGACTAGGGTGGCCCAAGAGTTTCCAGAAATCTAATCAGCCGAACATGGACGTAATAAAGTTTCATATCAATTTTCATCAAAATCGAACAAGGTGTTCGAGATTTATGGTGGTACAAACGTTAGAACTTAATTAAAAGAATGTCTACTAAAGGTCTAATTTGATTATAAACATCAATTCATTCAGTCAAAAATCCGATCTATCTATAAGGGTTGATTAAGAAGGTGGTCAGAAATGGGAAAAACTTATGGATACCAGTTGAAAATATCGGAAAATTGTTAGAAAATTTTTTCATAGATAGTCCGGGAGCTAGCCTGGCTTGTCCTACCTCATAAGCAGCAGAAGGATTTCATAGTGGATATAGAAGAGTTCACTGTGTAGGTGCACGAAAGTCTTTGTCTGGCAAGTTTTGTGGGTGACTTTAGTCTCCACGAGCTTTAGAACTCACAAGCAGCAGGGATAATTTTTGCGTCAAATTGACGTACTCCGTGAGCTGTTTCCAAAAATACCTCGCCTGACTAATTTTTTCGGTGATTTACCCGAACCTGACTGAAAAGTTTGAAATTTTGAAAAAATAACATCATAAGCAGCAGGGAAAATTTTTGCGCCAAAATGACTTACTCTGTGAGCTGTTTCCAGAAATACCTCGCCTGACTAATTTTTTGGGTGATTTACCCGAACCTGACAAATTTAAAATTGGCGAATTTTGAAAAAAATTACCGCATAAGCAGCAGGGAAAATATTTACGCCGAATTGACGTACTAGGTGAGCTGTTTCCAAAAATACCTAGCCTGACTAAATTTTTGGGTGATTTAACCGAACCTGACTGGAAAGTTTGAAATTTTTGGAGGAAAAAATACATCATAAGCGGCAAGGACTTTTTTGCGTTGAAATGACGAACGAGGTAGTTGTTTCCGAAAATACCTCACCTGACGTAATTTTTGGGTGATTAACCCGAACTTGAATTTAAAAATGGCGAATTTTGAAAGAAACACGTCACAAGAAGCATGGTTTATGCTTGAACGTACTATTTTAGCTGTTTCCAAAAATACACCGCCTGACAAATATTTCGAGTGATTTGTCCATGCCAGAAAAGTTTCAATAAATTTAACACAGGTGTACCACGTTCTTCGCCATTTGTTACAGACAATCATGATACTTTCTTCCTTTGAGTTGATAAATAATGTTACTCGGTGCATTTGACTTAAAAATTAGTCTCTGATTACTCGAAACAATTTTTTGGGATTCCAGCCCATGAGGTCCGATCCATATGTGTTCGATATTTCTTACCATTCTAAACAAGCAAATCCACATAAACTAGACTCTCTCTTTCTTCTTTAGACTTACGACCTAACGGTGTCTGCACGTTAAGATTTGTAAGCCGTCAGCTGTTGTCGTCGTTCTTTGGTGGTGATATTATTTAAATTAGATATGTCAGTCTGTCGCTTTTGACTTGCTCTTTGGTCATAATATTTTTTCCATTCAATTTGACTGCATTCAGCTATTGACGTTGCTCTTTGGGTTGATGTTGCGCTGTCCTTTTGTCTTCACATTTTATCGATTTCGCTGCCTTAGTTCATTTACGTTGCTCTTTGGTGGTCATAATATATCAAATGGATTCGACTGCCTACTTCTATTTTAGTTGCTTTTGTTCATCATATTATATCAAATAGATTTGGCAGCCTTATTTCGTTTACGTTGCTCTTTGGTCGTCACATTATATTATCTCCGGTTGCATTTAATTGAAATACCAAAGAACAATGTCTGTTATGACCAAAAGGCAACAGACGAGAGCTGCGAAATTCGCCATTTTTAAATGTGTCCGGTTCGGGTAAATCACCCAAAAAATTTGTCAGGCGAGGTACTTTTTTGGAAGCTCACCTAGTACGTCATTTCAATGCAAAAATTTTCCCTGCTGCTTATGATGTACGTTTTCCAAAAATTTTAAACTTTCCAGTCAGGTTCGGGTAAATCACCCAAAAAATTAGTCAGACGGGGTATTTTTGGAAACAGCTTTCCTAGTACGTCAATTCGGCGTAAATATTTTCCCTGCTGCTTATGCGGTAATTTTTTTTAAAATTCGCCAATTTTAAATTTGTCAGGTTCGGGTAAATCACCAAAAAATTAGTCAGGCGAGGCATTTTTGGAAACAGCTCACAGAGTATGTCATTTTGGCGCAAAAATTTTCCCTGCTGCTTATGATGTAATTTTTTCAAAATTTCAAACTTTTCAGTCAGGTTCGGGTAAATCACCGAAAAAATTAGTCAGCCGAGGTATTTTTGGAAACAGCTCACGGAGTACGTCATTTTGACGCAAAAATTATCCCTGCTGCTTATGAGGTAATTTTTGCCACAATTTTCGAACTTTGAAAGCTCGTGGAGACTAAAGTCACCCACAAAACTTGCCAGACAAAGACTTTCATGTACACAGTGAGCTCTTCTGTATCCACTATGAAATCCTTCACAGTGAGCTCTTCTGTATCCACTATGAAATCCTTATGCTGCTTATGAGGTAGGAGAAGTCAGGCTAGCTCCCGGACTAAGAAGAAAATAAATATTATCTTTTAACTACACATAGCACTGCTCAATAGAAGAGAGCTAACATGGTTCGTTAGGTGTAGTTGTAAGACGCTCTGACTGGTAAACAGTAAGACGTGGGTTCGAACCCAGCCAACCCATGAAATTTCATCCTCATGAATTTGAGATATTTACCACTATTGGAGGACATGTAAAGGGTCAGAATTATCAACATCCAACCAAGCGTCCTCAGAGTAGCATTATTTGCTATCCAACTCTTCCACTACCATTACTATCCGAAATGGACACGGAAAGTAAGCAGAAAGCTTTCAGACGGCTAATATAATTTTTTGCGCTTATTGTTAAAACTATATTTTTCTGTCTGAAACCAGACAAATCTTAAAAGCGATTTTATGGGGAAAAGTACAAAATGTCTGCCATCTTGAAAACAAGTTCACATATACTCATTAAGAATATTTTCTGAAGGAAATGACGTGTTCTATCTCCACTCGGTCTGTGGATATAATGCAATAATGTGTAATCCAGATTCAGCGAAAAAGGTTTAAAAAAATCAAAGATGTCCCTCTTCTCCATCTCCTTAAATCTCGCACGTTAGGGCAAAAGAGGATAAGTAAAAATGTGATTTTTTGATATGGATATCATTGGATTCAGAATAACAAGCTCTATTGAATGGTACAAATGATTAAGTCTCAACACAAAACTGATAAAGAGTGATTTGAAAGATAAAAAAGTGTTAGTTGACAGTTAAAAAAAAGTGTAATTTTTTGATAAGGGTATCGTTGGATTCAGAAAAACAAGCTCTATCCAATGGTACAAATGATTTAAGTCTCAACAAAACTAATAAAGAGTGATTTGAAAGATAAAAAAGTGTTAGTTGACAGTGAAAAAAAAGTGTCATTTTTCGATAAGGGTATCGTTGGATTCAGAATAACAAGCTCTATTGAATGGTACAAATGACTGAAGTCTCAACAAAACTGATAGAGTGATTTGAAAGATAAAAAAAAATGTCATTTTTCGATATGGATATTGTTGGATTCAGAAAAACAAGCTCTATCCAATGGTACAAATGATTTAAGCAAATTTTTCTTTGGTCAGCAAAACTGATAAAGACAAATTTGTAACATAAAATTGAGTTTTCGTATTTTTGATATAAATGATAGTTATTCTCATACCAATCGTATAGTGTTATCAGGTTATCACTACTTAGTATTTTTGAATTAAGTCAGGCTTAGTCCCAAAACATATGAAAATATTAGGTATATTACTGGACGGCCTCTGTAGCTCAGTATGTAAGAGTGAGGATTTCGTGACCAGGAGGGTGCTGGTTCAAAGATATAACATTAGTAATAATATGGGGAAGTGTATTGTGACAAAGCATTAACTTTACATTAATAAATTTTAAAAATTACATTTTGTCTATTATTAGATATAATACCGGGAAGATAGATAGTTATTACTTCATACAGTTACATATTTACAAATTGTAAGTCTGACATAAATCTTCTATATGAACTTATTTGTATAATATAAAAATCAGAAATTTGTGTGTATCTATGTACCTATGTGGTAGGGCTTGTCTGTTACAATACCTCAGCCCAAACAGTAGCAGATAGAGAAAAATTTATGAGAATGTATCCCTAAAATCATGGTCTATGACCTCAGGAACTAATATAGGTGAAGACGTTTTCGAGTTACCGCCAAATTTCTAATTTATTCGATATCTTAAATTTTTGTCGCGACAACTCAAAGCGAGAAAGTTTTAGGTGGCCGTTTAATCCTTATCTTAGGACATTTTCTGCAAAGATAGCGCTAGCCATTGCAGATTACCAGTTCGAAACCGGAAACGGGCAAAATAAAATTTATGAATATAAAATGTTTGCTTTTACTTATCCCCTTCTGCCCGAACATGCAAGAATTTAAATTTAAAAAAATAATCTTTTACCTTGGTAGGATTATGTCTGTGTTGAGAACTGCCACCATTATGCAAGCCTGTCGATGGTGTTGCCGGGGTGGATCCACCTCCTCCTCCTGCCCCTGTCGACAACTGTTGTGCTTGTGCTGCCTGCATTTGTTGTATATGATTTGAAAGTGCTATGGCTTGCTGTTGATTTCCATCTGGCTTATTAATAAATTTCCACAGATCTTTATATTGGTTCTCCCATACAGCTTGATAATTACCATTGGAAATGGCTTCACACAGATGTTTCCTCGTATGTAATTTCAACGTTGTCATTTGTCGAAATTTCTCTCCGCACGTCTGACATTCATACGGTTTTTCACCAGTATGTAACCGTAAATGTTGATTTAGAACGGCTTTTTGTCGAAATGCTTTGCCGCAATACGTACAACCGTACGGTCTTTCATCACTATGTATTCGCATATGTTGTTTTAGATGGGCTTCTTGTTTGAAACACTTATTGCAATAATCACATGTGAATGGACGTTCAATTGAGTAGGCATTAATATCACGTGATACCTAGAGATGACACACCCAGGTCCACACAGACAATAGTTGAAACAAACAAAGATGAAAAAAACACCATCAGTGTCCATTTTGAAAGATTTTTTTTTCCTGTTTGGACCTAGTCTGAGCATAAGTTTTGGTAACCTAATGTGAAACTTTTTTTTCTCCGCCAAAACAAGTTTCAAGCTTTCCCACGTTTCAAGCTTTCCCTAGAGCCCAAATCTTGAGTTTTAGCCATTGGTCCGTGTGTTATGTCCTTCTGTATATTTTAACCCATTAAAATATTTTCTTCTTCTTTTTATACATAAAGAAAGTAATTTGAGGTTTACTTTCCACGTCCATTGCGGAAAGTGATGGTGGTGGAACTCTGACGACACGGGACCAGTGGTTAATATCTCAAATTCAAAAGGATAAAATTCCATAGGTTAGCCCATTCAGAGCACACCACCCACCCATGTCATGTAAAGGCCCATTTACACTGCCTGAATATACACAAGCATTTATGATCGTTGCTCGCCAGTTTTCGACGAGCTCGAACACAAAAGAGCATTCTGTTCACACTGCTCGAGCATTTCTGACGATCAGTTACTCGAGATCAGGATCGAGCAGTGAGAACAGAATGCTCGTTAGTGTTCGTGCTCGTCGAAAACTGGCGAGCAACGATCACGAATGTTCAATGCTCGTATATGTTCAGGCAGTGTAAATGGATATTTACACTGCCTGAGCCTAGAACGAATGCTCGTTCGTCACCTCTGTTCGCGACGAATGTTCACACCACATTGTTTATACTTTAAATTATGCTCACACTAATCCAAATACACAAGTTTGTCTTCTTAATTCTCCTGGTTTTATATTAACAAAATAACTATGCTTTTATGAAAGTTAGTAGAAAACGTCCAACAGGAATTCAAAGGTCTTACTGTCACAATATAAAGATGACTTTTTTTTAAAAAAAAAAATCATAAAATAATATTTTATTTTATTTCGTAAGAAAAAAAAATCTACTTTAAGATGCGTTTCGCTTGGGACGATATCGGTGAAAGATTATCGGTATATATACGATAATTAATTATTAAAGTATACGATAAAGAACGATCCACTATAAAAAAATCTACCTTAAGATGCGTTTCGCTTGGGACGATATCGGTGAAAGATTATCGGTAGATATACGATAATTAATTATTAAAGTATACGATAAAGAACGATCCACTATAAAAAAATCTACCTTAAGATGCGTTTCGCTTGGGACGATATCGGTGAAAGATTATCGGTACGTATACGATAAAATTAATTATTAAAGTATACCATAAAGAACGATCCATTATAGTTCGGGAGCTGGCTAGTCATATCTTACCTCATAAGGTATAAAATTTTTGACCCGTGGGCTGGAAGTGCATCGGTGGGGTAATGTCAAAACCTGCTTTCTTGGTAAATATTCTTTTTTGGGGATGTATTTTTGACGAAAATATTCTTTTTTGCGGATGTATTTCCTAAACAAAGCTTCAAAACCAAACAAACGCCCCACTAGAAGTTTTAGGTCTTTACATTTTAATTTCATGTCACTTATGGATAAAGAAAATTGCTTCGGCGGCAGCCAAAAAAGCGATAAAAAGTGGTCGAAATATGTCCTTCCTTATTAAAGTGCATATAATAGAACGGAGTAGAAATAACTTTTTAAATTGACAAAAAACAACAACAAGCATTGTAACTTTTAGAAGGAAAAAAATGAACTTTAAAAGCATAGTTTTCAAATTTGAGCAATATTTTCTTAAAAAGACAAACTTGGAAATCTTCAAAATGTCATCTTTAGTTTGCAACAACAAGCCTTTATCACAAGTCTAGGTATCACACGATACATAACACCAACATTGAGATACAAACTCAAAAAAGTGTTCGAGTTTTTTATTTTTAATAATAAACCTTTGGAATCGTCATGAAAAAAATAATATATCCCCCACGAAAGGTGTTTGAGATTATTATTTTCAATAATAAATCGTCACTAAATATATATATATATATCCCCTTCCAAAAGTGTTTGAGTTTATTATTTTCAATAATAAATCGTCACGAAAAAAAATATATATATATCCCCCCTCCAAAAGTGTTTGAGTTTATTAATTTCAATAATAAAACTTTGGAGTCGTCACGAAAAAAAATATATCCCCAACGCTAGGTAGTAAAAGTGTCGCTCACGGCAGGCGGGGTGCGGCGCAACAGTCGACCGGATTTTCATTCGATTTTTAGATTCTACAGATCTGAAAACGTGAGATATTAAATTTGGGGGAGGAGGGTATTTTTTTTTTTTTTTTTTTTTTTTTTTTTTGTGGTCAGTAAAATAATAAACCCATGTTCTTTTTGTAAACAAAAAAAAGATACTGAATTTGCTAAAAATTAAAAATTATGATTTTTCAATTTATATTTTTTTTTTTTAAAAAAAAATAGCCGAAATAAAAACGACTCTCCATTTTGAATTGATTAATTTTGAAATTAACATGAACTTTTCCAATTTAATTACGGTTTGATGGGATTTAAACAGAAGAGTATGTATGAGATTAGCGATCATTACAAAAACCATAACAGACGGACTTAATTTTTTTAAATTGATGGTATTTTGATGGACTTCAGACTTCGTAATAATTCAAATTAACAAGGAAATTCAGTTCTTTTTAGTAGGTAATAAAAAAAAAAATTAAACAAAAATCACCTTTAGGGAGCATTTACACTAAACAGTGACGTGACAGGCTAGTGATCCGTCCGACAAAACTAAAAATATTCTTGAGCAATTGAAAGAACATATGTTCATACTAGACCGGCACGTGACAGTGCATCACTGCGAGCTCACGATCAGCGAGAATTAATTGCCGGCACTGTCTCTGTCACTGCTTAGTGTGAAATTTCTTTTACTTTCATATAATATATCTGGGGCCAATTTCACAATACTAGTAATTATACTTGGAATTTTTATACCGACACTATGTTGTTGTAGTTGTTACTCTTAAAATCAAGGAATCTAACCATTTTTGGATTCAGGTTTGGAAAATGGTGGAAATAATTTGACCCCCCAAAAATACCACTGCGTGCTATAAAAATTCCCCGCCAAGTCATCACCCCAAAAAAGACATGAAATCTATTTTGGGCCCCGCTATCCGCTCTTCCGTTCTTCGAAATACCTAATGACTTTAAATTCCGA
>CM022876.1:22380053-22439218 GCA_012654025.1 Pachypsylla venusta | reverse complement strand
CTAATATGGGACAATGGCTATTGCAGGACATTGATTTTAAAATATAGTGCGACCTTTCAGCTTGTACAGCAATCATAAATATTGGTATATTTCGTAAGCATTAACATCTGATAATCGAATTCTTTGTTGCTAAGAAGAAGCGTACACGCCTTTTCACATCAACTAAGTGAATTGCCTACTTTTACTATGAATACTGCCCATAAAGCGATTTTAGATGAAAGAATAATAGAGGGGCTCGTAAATTTTTCCCCCCGGTCCGGATTTTCTCACTGCGGCCCTGAAAAAATTGCCTAGTGGTTGTCTTCCACTTAGGTCTATTTTCTTTAATGATTAATCTATGCCTGAATTCAAATTTGGCGACCCCCAAAATTGATCTATCCAACATATTTCCGAATATAAAACTGAGCCACCTTGATTTACATACCTGTATGAATTCGAACATGCTGGTCTAGATTGGTTTGCTGTCGAAAACGTTTTTCGCAATGGTTACATTGGTGAGGTTTCTCGCCTGCAATTAAATCGAACATTTGTTTAAGACAATCAAATTTTAATATTTCTGATCAATCGTCACGAAAAAAAAAAAAAAAAAAAANAAAAAAAAAAAAAAAAAAAAAAAAAAAAAAAAAAAAAAAAAAAAAAAAAAAAAAAAATATACCCCCCTCAAAATTTGATATTTAACGTTTCTAGGTATTTTACGTTTCTACCTAAGTAGACTCGAAAAATTTAATAAAAAAAATCCGTTTGTCCGCTGGCGACGTACGCCGTGATTGGGATGGTATACCATTTGGGGTCTAAGTGTGCCTCGATTTTTTTTTGTGCAATCGAATGTACCCTTGGCGGGTTTTCTGCTTTTTATCGAGTTCACTTATCAAGACTAAACACTCATCAAGACTTGAAATTTGGTATGTATGTCATATTTGGGTGCAATCATATTTATCGCTGGCGGTTTTTATGGCTTTTTAGCAGTTTTCATTAATCCTGTCTAAAAAGAGAATGGTAAAAGCCAGAGACTTGAAATTTGATATGTATGTCATATTTGGGTGCAATCATATTTCTCGCTTGCGGTTTTTATCGCTTTTTAGCGGTTTTCATTAATCCTATCTAAAAAATAAATGGTAAGAGCTAGAGACTTGAAATTTGATATGTACTCGTATGTCATATTTGGGTGCAATCATATTTATCGCTGGTGGTTTTTATCGCTTTTTAGCGGTTTTCATTAATCCTGTCTAAAAAGGGAATAGTAAGAGCCAGAGACTTGAAATTTGGTAAGTATGTCATATTTAGGGTCTACCTATGCCCCAGAATAGGGGGTATTTTGAGGGGAAGGGAGGTATTTTTAAAGGCAGTAAAATAATAAACTCATCTGTCACATTGTCACATACACCACCAAACTTGGATACCATCGCAGTTCCATTTTTTAATAAAAATTAGCAGTATCGTTCATTTAAAGAGGAACACCGCAACAACAACAAGAAGACCTCTAATTGGGCCTCGTAAGACGCGTGGCTTGTAGCTCTTACACGATAATAAATAATGTGATAGGTATATATGTAAACCAAGGTGGCTAGCTAAAGAAAAGTTAAGTTTAGTAACGTTCAGAGAGGTTTTATTCAATGGGGGACAACGAAGGTTGGCGCCCTCAAAATTGCTGGCTATTCCCGGCCCAACCCAGTCTAGGTGAGGTCCATGTTGGTAGCTGATTAAGTTTCCAGCGAATGGTGGTTGAAAACCCCATCTCAAGTGACCAATTGATGTTTAAGAGCCGTGGAGCAAAAAAAAAAAAAAAATTATCACACAAAATTTGGTATACTGGTGTAAACATAAAATGATTTTATCAGAAGGAGTAATAGGGGGGGGGGCATNGTAAGGGGGGGGGGGGGCATATACCTTCTCTACGGCCCTGGTCCCATGTAATTCAATTTTCTTTTCCTGTTGTGGATTAGATAAAATTGTGGAGCCCTCCTAATTTTATTAATTCTCGGATAAGAGTGTAAAAAGACAGGCAGTAAGATCAATTTTGGCTTCTGTTATTTTTTGAGACTGAATGCAATTATCACTGCGACCTTTATTATTATTAAACTGGTTGCAGATCTCTATTGACACTGATTGCAATTATCACTGCGACCTTTATTATTATTAAACTGGTTGCAGGTCTCTATTGAGACTGATTGCAATTATCACTGCGGAGACTGATTGCAATTATCACTGCAACCTTTATTATTATTAAACTGGTTGCAGGTCTCTATTGAGACTGATTGCAATTATCACTGCGACCTTTAATATTATTAAACTGGTTGCAGGTCTCTATTCAGACTGTATCAGACTCTATTCAGACTTTATTATTATTATTAAACTGGTTGCAGGTCTCTATTCAGACTGTATCAGACTCTATTCAGACTTTATTATTATTAAACTGGTTGCAGGTCTCTATTCAGACTGTATCAGAGTCTATTCAGACTTTATTATTATTAAACTGGTTGCAGGTCTCTATTCAGACTGCATCAGACTCTATTCAGACTTTATTATTATTAAACTGGTTGCAGGTCTCTATTCCAACATATTTCCGAATATAAAACTGAGCCACCTTGGTTTACATACCTGTATGAATTCGAACATGATGGTCGAGATTGGTTTGCTGTCGAAAACGTTTCTCGCAATGGTTACATTGGTGAGGTTTCTCGCCTGCAATTAAATCGAACATTTGTTTAAGACGAATTTTTTTTAATATTTCCGATCGATGATCAGTTTTCTTTTAGAAATACGAAAATAATTTACGACAAAAAAAAGGTGAATGCGGAATTTTAGCGGACTCCAGGTCAAGTTCCAGAAAGTAATCAATCAATCGATAGGCATATTCTATATTATTCTATTAAGTTATTTTGGTTTATTACTTTCAATAATAAACCCGTAAAATCGTCACGAAAAAAAAAAAAAAAAAAAAAAAAAAAAAAAANGTACTTAATTTGTTATTCAAAGATTTAAACTTAATTTGTCCTTGACGCGATCTTCGTAAGAGTTATTGTGAACGTTAGTGAACTCCACTTTTGACTCCCATATACATCCCGAAACGAACTTGTATATGTGTATGTTTGTTACGCGATACAAGCCACAATTTTCATCCGATTTTGACCAAATTTGGTCTACAGTTTTAGGACATGAAGGATATTTGCTATAGAGTTTTTGGGCGCACTGGGCCCTCCCGGAGGCCCAATATTCTGTTTTTTGAAAATGATTTTTATTTTTTTAACGGTTTGTCAGGACAAATAAGGGTGGATAAAGAGGGTGGAAAAAATTGCTACAATATAAAAAAAAAAAAAATGAGCAAGAGGTCCGGGCTCTAACAGAGTGTCTGTGGGACTTATTATTATTATTATTAGCGGTTTGTTGTAGAAACGTAAAATTTTGATATATTATGGGTGGTGTTAAGAGCTTTTCAATTTTGAGGGGGTCCTGCCAAAACGGGGGGGCAGGGCCCCTCTGTTTTTTGAAAATGATTTTTTATAATGTGATCAAGATATTTTTTCTATAAATGACTACAACACTAACGTGAACACCTGATCATCTTGATCCACTAGTAGTAAACACTACTGATCTATTTATTATTAAGTAATTTGCCAATTTTTCAATTACCAAAAGATACCTAGTCTTACCTTTTTCCCAACCCGTTAGCGTGGAGGGCTTGCATTTGCGGACCCACGTTTATAAGTCAAAGTGACCTTTATTTCACTCTAGTAAGCGTGGTTAAAAGGATTATATGCTTTTGGTACGCCCTGTATTTTGGCATAAATATTGATCATCTAGGGACCACTTAATAATGGTGAGTGAGTGAAAAATATGACTATACACCAGTACCGGATTTAAAGTATGTGATGACCTATGCACTAAGTATCTCAGGACCCTTTTTTGATGTCAGTAAATTTTTATCTCGTGAATATAAAGCCTCTTGAAGTTTTGCAAACATTAAAAAAATTTAAAAGATCGCTGAATTGCTTTAAAAACAGTTTATTTGCTTAAAAATCGATTTTTTTTCAATTTTTCTACTAAAATAAAATTTTATTAATCATAACAATAAAATAAATAAATTATAATATGATTCAATAAAAAAAAAACAATTTAAAGAATTGTTAAAAAACAATTAATCGAAATAAATATTAGAAAAATAGTTGGAAAAGCCAATTCAAAAAAATAGCTTTAATTAATGTTACAGTCCGAAAGTGAGAATCTATCATTATTTAAAAATCAAAATCAAATATTCCTTTCGACGAAATCGTAAATACAATTGTTTTGCAATCGATTCGCAGGTACACAGATTAACAAAGAGAGATGAAGCCATACTCTCTAAATATGAATTAGTGAAAAAAAACTATTTGGAAGTGAATAAAGATAAGGGAATCACTAACACGCTAACTTCCTCCGACTTGAATAGCGTAAACATGCATTTTCGAAAAAAAAACACTTAATTATTTTTTGAACAGATTTTTTTTTTCTTCTGAGAAAACATACTTTTTATCAAGTGTAATACCACGTTTGGTGGGCCCCCCTGATGACATGATGCCCTAAGCAATTGCTTACTTTGCTTATTGATAAATCCGGCACTGTTATACACAAAGGTACGTTCAAACAAACTGTGATCCGAAAAATGGACCCAGTACAATCTATACTAATACTGGCAGTAATCTTACTAATACTGGCAGTAATGTAATTTTTAAAACAATTTGGGGGAGATTTAGGGCACCCACTCCACTCCTCCTCCCATGGTTGTATCATTGTCTATTTCAAAACATATTTTTTATTCGAAATATTTTTTAAGGCAAATTATAAATATGACTCCAGGAAAAAAATTAAGGTCACCACCGAAAATTAAATTCTCCTTGAAAAAAATATTGAAACAAAATGTATGCGAACTATTAACCCTAGGATTGCCAAGCTCTATTCAATTACGTGCATTGCCAAGGGGGGGTACAAAGTAGGTACCCGCAAACAAAATAAAGGATAAAATGATTTTTTTTTTTATTTCAATAAGTCGCTATTACTTTATTATAAACTAAAAAATATAAACTAAATCAATTATTATCTTACATACAAATAAAATTAAATCCAAGGAATAAAATAATGTAAATGAAAATAAAAAAAAAAAATCGCTAGACCCTAGGAAATCTATTCTGAACCAGAACTTTGTCCTTCCTGACATCCCACACAGACAAAAAATTTTTGACAGTGTTTACTCACACTTATTTCTTGCAGGTGATACATAATTAGACATTTTAGACACTTAAGACAATTTATGGTAGCTTTCAATGGTAGTTTTAGAAAATCAATGCATTGGTTACATGTATTACCCGCAGTACCCGCGCCCAAAGTTTGGCTTAAATATGTATCATCCCTTAGAAGGCTTAGAACATACATATTTTTATATACTATGATGGAAAATATTGTTTGTGACAATTATTAAAGGTCTCATTAAAATAAGTAGGTATCATAAATTGATTACTATAAGCTTTTTGCTAAAACGAGGGTACTTTGTACCCCCCCCCCCTTGGCAATGCTAGGGTTAAAAGTTTCAGAAAACTTTGTGTGGTTTTGTTTTCAAGTAAAATTTCATTTTTATGGCTACCCTATTGTTTTGCCTGGAGCCATTCATAGTATTCGAATTTTAGAATAGAGAACGTACCTGAGTGTATACGTAAATGTTGGAATAAAATTGGTTTTTGACGGAAGCATTTTCCGCAATGACTACATTTATGTGGCTTTTCTCCTGGAAAATGACCAAACCAGACCAAAAAAAGACATGTTTTAAATAGATTTATGTGGATTTTCTCCTGGAAAATTACCAAACCAGACCAAAAAAAAGACAGGTTTTAAATGAATTTATAAAGCTTTTCTCCCGGAAAATAACCAAACCAGACCAAAAAAAAGACAGGTTTTAAATGCATTTANAAAAAAAAAAAAAAAAAAAAAAAAAAAAAAAAAAAAAAAAAAAAAAAAAAAAAGACAGGTTTTAAATACATTTATGTGCCTTTTCTCCTGGAAAATAACCAAACCAGACCAAAAAAAAGACAAGTTTTAAATGCATTTATAAGGCTTTTCTCCTGGAAAATGAACAAAATCAGATCAAAAAAAAAAAAAGACAGGTTTTAAATACATTTATGTGGCTTTTCTCCTGGAAAATGACCAAACCAGACTAAAAAAGACATGTTTTAAATACATTTATGTGGCTTTTCTCCTGGAAAATGACCAAACCAGACCAAAAAAAAGACATGTTTTAAATACATTTAAGTATGTGGCTTTTCTCTAGGAAAATGACCAAACCAGACCAAAAAAGACATGTTTTAAATACATTTAAGTATCTGGCTTTTCTCCTGGAAAATCAAGACCAAAAAAAGACAGGTTTTAAATACATTTATAAGGTTTTTCTCCTGGAAAATGACCAAACCAGACCAAAAAAGACAGGTTTTAAATACATTTATAAGGTTTTTCTCCTGGAAAATGACCAAACCAGACAAAAAAGGACATGTTTTAAATACATTTAGGTATGTGGTTTTTCTCCTGGAAAATGACCAAACCAGACCAAAAAGACATGTTTTAAATACATTTATGTGACTTTTCTCCTGGAAAATTACCAAACCCGACCAAAAAAGACATGTTTTAAATATATTTAATTATGTGGCTTTTCTCCTGGAAAATTACCAAACCGGACCAAAAAAAGACATGTTTTAAATACATTTATGTGGCTTTTCTCCTAGAAAATGACCAAACCAGACCAAAAAAAAGACAGGTTTTAAATACATTTATGTGACTTTTCTCCTGGAAAATGACCAAACCGGACCAAAAAAAAAAGATATGTTTTAAATATAAATAGCACATGAGTCAGAAACCATATTTAGCCAGCGTCTATGGCACGTCGAATACAACAGTTCCCGTTAGATCACTGAAGTTAAGCAACGTCCAGCAAGGTAATACCATGTGGGTGTCCACGTGGGTTCGCGCCCTTGTGATGCTGGCTATTTTCTATTAATAATTTGACACCTATTCATATTATTGTTTTAGGTAGGTATGTAATTAAAAATTAATGATAAGAAATAAATTATTGTATTCGTTTTTTAGGACGCGTCGCATTTCCCAAACAAAAACATGTAATCCTTTTAATAACGAAGTTTTGAGCTCACATGATGACCACTTTGCTTAATACACATGGATCCCAAAATGCACCCCTTCCGCACAACATGACTGGCCAAAAAAGGTAGGACTAGAAATTCTTGTAATCTTTTGGTAAGGGAAAAATTGTCAAATTGAGTAGATCAGTAGTGTTTACTATTAAATATCTCACTAAAACCTCGTTTCACCGTTCGGGGATTTGGATCAAATTTGTCGAAAAGGTCATTCAGGTTTTTTTTCCTAGCATAAATGCATCGAATATTCAATCATAATTAAATTTTGTAGAAAGACAAAAAAATATTAGGCGTTTTTAACACCTGAGAACGCCCATAACTCGGCCCCCGGACTTGGTAGGATAATGAGCACTTTTTCAAAAGAAAGAAAAAGTTTAATAATGGGAGTTTTTTGTGGAGATTGTAGCTAGAGCTCCACGAACCAGTTGCACAGAGGGGTGCATTACTGCATAAAACGAAATGTTTAATAGTAAACACTACTAATCTACTCAATTCTACTAAATTTGACAATTTTTACCTTATCACGAGGTTGCAAATAATGTTAGCCTTACCTTTTTCACTGCTCTGTTGCATTTCCGTACCCATCTTTATGAAGCAAAGTGGCCTTTATTTTATTTTAAATGATTCTTTATTTTAACATTACTTTTTTTCACCATCTTAAAAAGACCTTGCGAGAAATCTGGCCCTACATATGAGCGTGATCAATTTCCGTGTTCTTGCATTATTCGGCTCCTATCCAATCTTACCAGTATGTATCCTTGTGTGTTGGTTCAATATGGTTCTCTGACGGAAATGTCTTCCACAATATACACAGGTGTAAGGTTTCTCATTCGTATGAATTCGGATGTGCTGTACAAGGTGACTCTGCTGTCGAAACCTCCTCCCACAATCTCCGCATGGATAAGGCCTAGAAAAAAATAATAAATGAAATTAGTGACATTGAGCAATAGATATTTAACGTTCCAAGGTAAGAAGAATCCAAAAATCGAATGAGATAAACATTCGCCCGGTGTCCCTTACCCTGTACAAGTGTACACCACACATCGTGCGCCATGAACGGTTCTTTTGCCACTTAGGGTTGACCTATTTGGATGAAATTTGGTATGTACGTATGTAAGCATAAGTTTGCCCAGAAAAAAAAAAAATATAAGTATAAACTGAGGGTAGCGTTTTATAAGTATAGATAGATATATATACATATATTAATATAAAATTTGAGGAAACAAATTAGTGCAAAATGGGTCCAAGTGTAGCACCTCTTACCTAGATTGTATATGAACACAGCCATGTTGAAGTAGCGTGGATTTTTGTTTAAATTCTTCCTCGCATATTGGACATCTCACGTATAATGGCAGGCCGGTGGATTTTCCATTTTGAATCACATCTGGCAGACATTTTCCATCCGTGTTGAAAATTCCATGCACGTTTCCTGAAAAATCAGAAATTTCGTCTTTTGCAGTAACTTTTTGGCCGCTTCTTTTGGGCAAATATACCTATGTTTTCTTCTTTGCATTATTTTTCATGATTTCATCATCACTATAATGCAGGACAATCGGGTCTGATGGTAACAGTAACTCGGGGGACATTTGCCCTTTTAATAGTATATGAGAATATTTCACGAGTATTTAATAATACAACAATATTGCTATAATCTAGGACAATGGGGTCTGATGGTAGCAGTAACTTTGGGGACATTTGCCCTTTTAATAGTATAAGAGAATTATTTCACGAGTACTTATAATACTACAATATTGCTATAACGCAGGCATATCATTCTGGGGGACCGCCAGACCGAATTTCAAAACCATTTGACAAAAAATGTTGTTCTGTACATATTTAAAAAGAGAAGAGTGGCCTGTGCAAAAAAAAAAAAANAAAAAAAAAAAAAAAAAAAAAAAAAAAAAAAAAAAAAAAAAAAATGTGAGATTACAACAGACTTGTTTTTAATACGAGCATCGGGAATAATATTGATATAAAATCCTTATTTTACCAACTAATTAAAAAGGTCAGAATTAAGATAAAATAGGCAAAAAGCTCGCGTACGAGTCCGCAACACATTGGAACATTTTATCTCTTTACAAATTAAACAAATACAACATAAATATGATCATAGATCAGCACGAAGGTGCCCGAGTGGAATTGCGACGAAGATGCTCGAGTGAAACTAAAAGTAACACTTTGAGAGTAACGCTTTTATTGGTAACGCTTTTGGATGCTATGTGCCAAAGAAAAGACATAAAATGCCAATTTTTCAACCTGTGAATTTTTTTAACTTTTCCATGATTTCAAAGCACTGAATAATATTTTTACTGCGCCTGTCGCACCCTTTACATGTTTAGGCTACACCAAGCGTTCCAGGTGAACTGCACATGGAATTTATTGGCATTCAACATGAAAACAGACGAGATGTAAGAGCCTCAAAAAGTTAGACGAGAAGTTGAAAACACCAGTTCCCGTTAGATCTCTAAAGTTAAGAAACCTGCACCAAGATTGTACCATGGGGGAGAATGGGGGGAATCCCCTCAGGCCCGGGATTTTCGTAGAGGCCCGGTGAGAAAATGATCATAATGATTTTTTTCAAGTTTTTTTCTGAATAATAAATAAATCAACTTGAAAGTTTTGAAAAATTTTCACACACACAAAATCAGAAATTTAGCGATAGTGGGCTAATATGGGACAATAGCTATTGCAGGACACTGATTTTAAAATATAGTGCGACCTTTCAGCTTGTACAGCAATCATAAATATTGGTATATTTCGTAAACATTAACTTCTGATAATCGAATTATTTGTTGTCATGAAGAAGCGTACACGCCTTTTCACATCAACTAAGTGAATTGCCTACTTTTACTTTTATTACTGGCCATACAGTGATTTTAGATGAAAGAATAATAGAGGGGCCCGTAAATTTTTCCCTCCGACCCGGATTTTCTGTCCACAGTCCTGAAGAGACGTTAAGCCATTAGAAATACCTTTCGAGTCTTTAAAATATGCTGGAAAGGTTGCATTGTTTTCAGTACTATAATCTGTTCCTTCTCCATCTCGTTGAGGATAGGAACAATTTTGATCTTGGTTCCAAACTGTTCCTTGGCCATTCTTTTTGTTGAACACAATGTTGGGGGCAATATCTGCACAAACATACAAAACAGTTATTACATAACTGAATACTAATTCAATCATCATTCTAATTATATATCTGCACAAACATACAAAACAGTTATTACATAACTGAATACTAATTCAATCATCATTCTAATTATAAAAATTCAAAACAAATTATGTTTTCACGGTCCAAATCCATTGTAAGTTATTGAATATCACAAAACTAGATCTACGCGTAATCGCGTATACATAAGAAAAAGGTAAACTCCAAAAATTTCATGGTTAATTCACAACTTAAAAGAATTTTTGATTTGGAAATAAGTATGAAACATATGATTGCAGTCCCTCTGGAATTGAGTTGTTTTAATGTCAACGCGGCTACCGCACATGCGCATGGGTACTTCTCTTCCTCATGTCTATTTTATGTACAGTGCACATTGACCAACGACAATGAGAAAAATAGTATAATGCTCAAGTACTAGCGGTTCATACTAATTTATACCGACAAGACACGATAAAAAGAACGATACGATAAACATCATGTTGTTGTTCACGTTCTCAACGACTCTCACTGTGCCTCCAGGCCAAGGAAGGCGGCCACTTCAACAGGATCTGTCCATAATGCTGAGGGCTCCAGATTAGTTGGGTTTGATGGACAGTTGAATCTATGATTTACATCATAAGCAGCCAGCATACATAGAGGACAGCGATCAGATACTTCAGGGTTTAGCAGGATTTATATATCAACTCTTTGAAGAAGTATCTGGAGCTGGGATGAAAAGCTCCAACGGAGGGAAAACACAGTGAGTTGTCGCCGGAGCGGTGTTGATGACCTTTGGCCATGCCCGAGGGGTCGGGTAGCCCCGGTGCGCCGGTGCGAAGAACCAACCATTTTGAGGGCCATTAACATTATGTCGGTAGGGTTTGAGATAATATTCAACTCTGATTGGTTGGAAAAGTATCGTGTCGTATCGGAAGCAATCAGACTAGTGTAAATTAAACTTAAAGAAGTAGTTACACTAGTCCGATAGCCTCCGACTCGACAGAAAACGATAAAAAGTATTGTTGGCAACGATAAACATTATGTCAGTAAGGTGAGGAAATGTATAGAGTCGTGTCTTGTCGGAGGCTATTGGACTAGCGATTTTTTTTTCGTGCCAAATGTTAATTGTTGAAACGGTTGCTGAAAATTGTTGAAACGGTTGCTGAAAAATGTGAGAATATTTTTTCCTTAGAAAACATATTCTCACATTATTGACGAAAAAAAATACCCTCCTCAAAATTTGATATTTTACGTTTCAAGGTTCGTAGAATCCAAAAATCGAATCAAAAAATTCGTTTGTCCACCGTACGCCAAGATGGCGACTTAGCGTTGACTGATTTGGATGAAATTTGGTATATAGGTCCCATCTGGGCTCTAATTGTGCCGCAAAACTTTTGGGTACAGTCGAGTAACACTCTTTGCGGTTTTTGTTGTGTTTTAGCGGTTTTCAGTATTGCTATCTGAAAAGAGAATGGTAAAGCTAGAGATTTGATATTTTTATAGGATAAGCAAAGTAAAAAAAATCTTGACGAAAAATACGCCCTTATTAGATTATTTTTTTTTCCGCTCTTACTTAAGGTTGGTCAATTTATTTTTGATAGATATTATAATAGTGAGAAATAAGGAAATGGGGCATATTTTTTTTCTGCACCTAACATTGGGCATATTTTCGGTTGTTTTTAAAACTATGCCCCCCGTTGTGAACCCTAATCTATTAGGTACTCATTCTCACCGGAATGAACACGTAAATGTTGATTTAAAATTGCTTTTTGTCTGAACGATGATTCACAATACATACAGTTAAAGGGTTTCTCATTGGAATGGATTCGTATATGTTGTATAAGATGACTTTGTTGACGAAATCTTTTTCCACATTCATTACAAGGATATGGTCGACTATTTGTATGTATTCTTTCATGTTGAATAAGAGTTGCTTTTTGTCGAAAATCTTTTCCACATGTTAAACATTTGAATTGTCGATTCAACGTTCGACTGTTGTTTGGATTTATGAGATCAGGCATGTTTGGCACACATTCATTAGATGTTATTTCTGAAGCGTTGATAGATGTTAACATTACGCCAGGTTGTTTTAGATATGTCATAAAACTTGTTGGACTTAACATATTCGTGTTGGTGGTCTGAGAATTTTTCGAAGAGTTGTAATACATTTCAGACGTACTATATTGTTTAGTTGATGAATTTGTGGTGTTTGTGTTGTTCGTTGTGGTGGGAGAGGTTTGTTGATTTTCACCATCTGGTCCTGTAAATCAAAATAAAATTACTGTAGAATAGGCGGGGATATTTATGGGTAATATAAGAGATTTTTCTACAGCTCTTCTTTCAAGAGCAGGTGAACTGTACGAGATATCACTGGAAGATATAATAGGGTAACCTTCTCTAGGCCCGATTTTGCCTGAGCTGATGGTGTTGGAATATAATGTAAAGCCTCATTTACACTGCCCGAGCATTCGTCGCGAACAGGGGTGACGAACGAGCATTCGTTCGAGGCTCAGACAGTGTAAACAGTCGCCGCGAGCCGATCAAGGTCGAAGTGAATGCTGGTTTTAAGGCCAATCATCAAAGAAATGCTCGTTTGCCGCTCGCAAATCTAGTTCTCGCCTATGAATCTAGTTCTCGCCTAGCTGTTGAAGGATACACGGAATAGCCCACTGTTATCCTCCTTCAAATCCTTCAGCAATAGGGAGTAATTAATTTTCTTTAAAAATGACGACTCCCACATGCGACGCCTTTTCCTTTTTCGCTTTTCCTGCCGTAGATGGTCTAGAATGAGGATAACCGTCCCGGAAACCGCAATTTTTTATAGAGCGGGTGCCATCTGTTTGCTGCGAATCCTCAGGAGTAACTGATCATCAGAAATGCTCGAGCAGTGTGAACAGGAGGCTCGTTTGTGTTCGTGCTCGTTGAAAACGAATCACGAATCATGAATGCTCAAGGATGTTCAGGCAGTGCAAACGCCTCCCAAGGTTCGTACTTTTCTATATTTCAATTTCCAAAAGCGGAATGAAAGGTATTACCTCAGAGAAAATAGGGAAGGCAACAGGAAACCACCGTATACATCAATTCATTCCTGGGACAAAGAAGTCCACCTGAAATGGAGGACTACTGCAAACCAGTAGTTTAACTGTTAACTTAATGATGAATACACAGGGCTGGTTTTAGGTGAAGACGAACAGGGCACCAAATTTCGGTGAGTTCTATCTTATTCAGGGATATCAGAATTTATAAAGCTATGAATCTTTCCGCAAGAGAGAGAGAGATCAAAGGAAGATTAATGTAAAAGTACATTATTTTATCTTTAAAATCCAAAAATCTATTGAAAATTGTTTTCCAGACAGCGTCTATGAAACGTTGAATACTCCAGTTCCCGTTAGATCACTGAAGTTAAGCAACGTACAGCGGGTTTTTTTATTATTATTATTTCTTATGAAGGCTACGGTTTTCTTATTAAGCCCAGATAGTTTTTCAATTTGTTGCCAATCAATCAATCAATAATTGCCTTATCAAATATATGTTTGTCAATCTTAATTTTAAATGAATTGGTGTTTGATGCTGAGACTATTTCTTCTGGTAGCTTGTTCCATGTATTTATTGTCCGAGATGTTAAAAAGAACTTTCTTATGTCTTTGTTGGATATATCTTTCCTTAATTTTTTAGAATGTCCGCGTGTTCTACTGTTTGCTATAATATTGAAAATTGGTTTTAGGTCATGGGTGGTTTTAGTTTTCATGTGGGTGTCCACGTGGGTTCGCCCCCTCGTGATGCTGGCTATTTTTCCGGTCCAACCCAGGCTGGGTGAGGTCAATGTGGGTAGCTGGTGCAAACCGGCTACCCACATTGAGAAGGGAGTATCTAGTTTGTAAGTTTCCAACGAATAAGGGGTAAAACCCCCGTCTCGAATGACCAACAGATGTTAAAGAGACGTTGAGTCAAATTAAAAAAAAAAAATGTTTTTCCTCCAATAATGGCATTTTTACTTCTTAACGTTTACCGAATGATACCGAAATAGATACATACTGTGCTGGACATTCTGTTGTTGAGAAGATGAATGGTTAGGACTCGTCATTGAACTTGGATGTTGAGGGTGTTCGGACTGGCCTGGAGTGTTCTCTTTCGATGACGTACTACTGGCGTTATCTTGAGGACTAGCTGAAAAGTAAAACAGACCAATTAAGGACCTTGCTGTAAGGAGACAACAGATTACATTGTTTTCAAAAATTATTCAGGCTAGTAGTTAAACAGTGAGGCGCTGGTTCAAACCAAACCAACTCATGGAATTTCATTCACATGAATTTTGAAATATTGACGTCTCCGTAGCGAAGTGCGCATGCGCATCACACTCGGCTTGTACCAAGAAGGTTCCGGGTTCGATTCCTGGATGGGTCGATAATTTAAAAAAGTTTTTTTTTCGAATTTTCAACTGCAAATCGCATGCTCTCTTCTTTTCGAGTATACACATGTGCCTAATATTTTGGTAGCCAAGACGGGTGCAATAACCACTGAGCCATGGGAGCTGGTATGGTAACCTCATATCAATCTGCCTCTTTAAAAAAAAGTAGACTCTTGAGTGGAAGGATACCACTAGGCGAGTTTAATACCTAAGGCATTTTCTACCACCTAACACTTGGAGCTCTATTTTTATGTGGCCAAATACTCAAATTAATGAGGAAAAAATGAAGCCTCAAATAGAATTGAACCCATAACCTCCTGTTGACCAGACAAACACTTAACCACTCGGATAAGGAAATGGCAACTTACTCGATAAGGAACTTTGGGATACTGTTGCGACAATATTATTTTGAGTTTGGACAGCCTGGACTTGTGTTTGAGGTGGCATTTGTTGTAGTTGAACTTGCTGGAAATGTTGCTGCTGAGGAGCTATGATGGCATATCCAGTTTGATTATGTGTTGCACCTGCAGTCCACTGATGTCCAGGCTGTCCGTTAGGTTGTAGTCCATCTTTATTGTAAATCACATAAGGGGTCCCTGTATCTGAAATAAAATTGATTTTTGGTTTAGATATTATTTTGGTTTATTATTTTCAATGAATCTTTGGAATCGTCACGAAAAAAAAAAAAAAAAAAAAAAAAAAAAAAAAAAAAAANCCCCCCCTCAAAATTTTATATTATACGTTTCAAGGTACGTAGAATCCAAAAATCGAATTAAAAAATCCGGGTTTTGGGTTCAATCAAATAGACCTACTTACCGCTGGCGGCTTTTACCGCTTAAAGCGGTTTTCATTAATCCTGTCTAAAAAGAGAATAGCTCTAGTAAGAGCCAGAGACTTCAAATTTAGTAGGTATGTCAAATTTAGGGTCAAATTACGCCCCAGATTTGGAATCGTCACCAGACCCCCCCCCCAATTTTTTTGGGGGGCCAAAAAAGGTTTATTTTTTTCGCCAGAAAAATAATAAACCCATGTGTCACTAGCAGGTGTACCCCGTGGCAAAGCGCCCCGGATAAATTAAATTTTTCCATTATTTTTTTCAACCAGATTTAACCCTAGGATTGCCAACCTCTATTCAATTACGTGCATTGCCAATGGGGGGGGGGGGNCCAAGGGGGGGGGGGTAAAAAGTACCCGCCAACAAAATAAAGGAAAAAATGATTTTTGTATTACAATAAGCGTTATTTCTTCATTAAAAACTAAAAAAAATATAAACTAAATCTCTTATTATCATACATAAAAATAAAATTAAATCCCAGGAATAAAATAATGTAAATGAAAATAAAAAAAATCTCTAGACCCTAGGAAATCTATTCTGAACCAGAACTTTGTCCTTCCTGACATTTCCACACAGACAAATATTTTTTGACAGTGTTTACACACACTTATTTCTTGCAGGTGCTATAGATAATGGTAGCTTTAGACAATTTATGGTAGTTTTTAATGGTAGCTTTAAACAATCAATGTATTGGTACATGCATTGCCAATGGGGAGGGGGCATAAAGTACCCGCACAAAAGTTTGGCATCAATATGATCGCTTAGAAGGCTTAGAACATACATATTTTTATATACTATAATGGAAAATATTGTTTGTCACAATTATTAAAGGTCTCGTTAAAATAAGTATCATAATTTGATTACTACAAGCTTTTTGCTAAAACGCGGGTACTTTGTGCCCCCCCCCTTGGCAATCCTAGGGTTAACTTTCCCGCTTTGATAGCATGAAATGTTTTGCATTTCATGCTATCCGGCCTTAACTTACTGGATTTCATCCAAATATAAGTATAAATGGAAAACGGTTCGCAAAATATTGGGCTCCGCTCATTTTATTTTTGACACAGCCTGTATATGTGACTTGACCATGACGATAATTTTTGGAGCATACATATTAGACCATCAAATGCGAGGGCTCCCCAATTTGGCACTCACCTTGAGCTATGCAGTACATAACGTGGCGAGGGACTTTTAGCCCAGCTGCTAAACATGCTGCAAACGATGCAGTTGAGAAATTGATGGCCATATTTGTACGTCATTACCTCTGTGTAGAAATTGAAATCGGGCAGTCAATCTGAAATGAAAACATATTTTCAATAATGAACCTTTGGAATCGTCACGAACAGGGCCGTACCTAAGATTTTTTTCGGGGGGGGGGGCGAAGGATTGACAGCCAAGCCAGGACTAACACCTGAAAATGATGATCATGGAAGGTGGATGTTGTTATTGTTGATGATGATTGGATAGCTCTGATGGAGAAAGGAAAATAGGAGATAAGTGGACTGAATTGATTTTAATTTATTTTGAATGTAATTTATTTTACTCGGAAAAATTATTTGTTTCACAATTATAATTCAGAGGAAAAAAAAGGCGGTGAGGTTTCAATTAACACTGATTGACTCATTATCAGCTCGCTGAAGCCGGTTGCTCGTGCAGGTAAATAACTTGTAGCACCTCTGATGATATTTTGAGGTACCGCACAGCGCTTACTCACTTAACTCGCGGGAAGGAAAGAAAAGGAGGGATGAAAGACCGACCAATGATGATGATGTTGTTGTTCTTGTTGTTGTTAATGATGTTGATGTTATTGTTGATGTTGGTGGTGGTAGTGATGGTGGTGGTGCTGCTGCTGATGATGATAATGATGATGAGTTACACCTTACAATATTACATTAGTCAAATAAGTCATGCATAAAAAAATAATGGAATTTCCGGTGGAGGGGGGGGGATCTGGACCCCATGGACCCCCCCGGGTACGGCCTTGGTCACAAAAAAAAATATTTTCACTATTTTGAGTCATTTTTGAAGTTTGGAAATATTTGGAGCCATGGAGTCCAAAAAAACGATATTTCCGACGTTCCACGTGGGACGTGCGTACGGAATCGTGTGCAGAGCACTGGGAGCCAAACCGTTGGTCCGATTTTGATGAAATTTACCTTTAAACGCATGACAAACACGTTTATCATGTTCGATCGTTTTTTGAAAACAATTTTACATTTAAAAAATATTTCTGAGACGAAAATACACAACTGGTGTTACTATGGCGTAATACGTAACAAAATGTGAAACTAAATAATTTGGTCTGAAAGTCTCATCAAATGATAGAGGCACAAATACATACCAAACGTACAAATATACCAATTTTTGGCACATTTTTTTTTTTTTTTTTGCTTAACGTCTCTTTAACATCGATTGGTCATTCGAGACGGGGTTTTTACCCTCCATTCGCTGGAAACTTGTGAACCAGCTACCCACATTGATCTCACCCAGCCTGGATTGGACCGGGAAAATAGCGAGCATCACAAGGGCGTGCACCCATGTGGACACTCACATGGAACAACCTTGCTGGGCGTTGCGTTGCTTAACTCCAGTGAGCGAACGGAAACTGGTGTATTCAACGTGCCATAGACGCTGGCTTCCAAAGGTTCATTATTGAAAATAACAAAGCAAAAATAACTTTAATGAATTTCATCAGTATTCTTATACCGACTGTGCAAGAAGACCAATTTTTAGAGGGACACACAACGGTCTGACATGTTTTTTTCTCTTACAGTGTCACGTAAAGAATCAAAAAAATCAAACCGAAAAAAACGCTTGCTAAGATTTTATTTTCGAGAAGGTTTCCGCCATAAATTTCATTCCCAAAATATGAAATGCTCGCATGAGTAGAACATGAAAGTTTCGTGCAACCAAGATAATATAATCAATACTGCTCCTGCTTCTGCCTCCCCCCAGGGGCGAAATTAAAACTTTTCATTGGGACGCTTCATGTCATTTCAACCAACAAATGTATAAGTATTGACTCAATAAAGTAAAGTCCAGTTTTAATACCAAGATTTTTATGTTTGTCTATTTTGTAACACGATAATTTTCAAACCACTTATCTAATACAGAATTTGGTATTCACAGAATTAGCTGATTAGAGTTTGAGACTATTGGAGCACCCGCTGCCAAACGGGGGGCCATTTTAAGTGAGCTAGACAGAACAAAGTAAGGTTTAGATTTAACTTCATGTTCATTATCATCTTCATAATAGTTAACGGCCATGGCGCTGGTTTGCAACAACTCGCCATGAGTTGCTCATACTTGAGAATCCGTAGGGATAATGCAGTAGCACCTCCTTGGTTTCTGCATGGGTAATGGAAAAGATATCGTTTCCGACCCTGCTCTTAGTCAAATTTTACAAAAAAAGAACTGTTTGATGTTGTTTTCCCTCAACTATATTTACAACAAAGTTGTGCAAATATTTCAAATTTTACAAAAAAAGAAAAGTTTGGTGTTGTTTTCCCTCAACTACCTATATTTACAACGAAGTTTTGCAAATATTCCAAATTTTACAAAAAAAGAAAAGTTTGGTGTTTTTTTCCCTCAAATATATTTAGAACAAAGTTGTGCAAATATTTCAAATTTTACAAAAAAAAAGAAAAGTTTGGTGTTGTTTTCCCTCAACTATATTTACAACGAAGTTGTACAAATATTTCAAATTTTACAAAAAAAAAAGAAAAGTTTGGTGTTGTTTTCCCTCAACTATATTTACAACGAAGTTTTGCATATATTTCAAATTTTACAAAAAAAAAAAAAAAAGTTTGCTCTTGTTTTCCCTCAACTGTATTTACAACAAACTTGTACAAATATTGCAAATTTTACAAAAAAAAATGTTTGGTGTTGTTTTCCCTCAACTATAGGTATTTACAACAAACTTGGGCAAATATTTCAAATTTTACAAAAAAAAATGTTTTTTCCCTCAATATATTATTTCAAATATTTCAAATTTAGAAAAAAAGAAAAGTTTGGTGTTGTTTTCCCTCAACTATATTTACAACAAACTTGTGCAAATATTTCAATTTTTACAAAAAAAGAAAAGTTTGGTGCTGTTTTCCCTCAACTATATTTACAATAAACTTGTGCAAATATTTCAAATTTTAAAATACCTTGCAAACTTTTTTCCCGAATGAAAAATAAAAGTTGATTAAAACAAAAAATCTGGTGTGAACATCACACGACTTTCCTTATCTATAAAGAAAAAGTATTGTAATGGGCTGAAATTTTCGATGTCGAGTTTTCAATGCCGAAACATATTTTGAAGTCCCCAGAGGCCAAATCAGCTATTGTGTGAAAACTCATTATGAACAAAATGCCTCGACTCGGTAGGATTTGTCGTGTTCTATGTATGTAGAAGAAAACGGTAGGATTTGTCGTGTTCTATGTACCTATGTAGAAGATAACGGTAGGATTTGTCGTGTTCTATGTATGTAGAAGATAACGGTAGGATTTGTCGTGTTCTATGTACCTATGTAGAAGATAACGGTAGGATTTGTCGTGTTCTATGTACCTATGTAGAAGATAATGGTAGGATTTGTCTTGTTCTATGTATGTAGAAGATAACGGTAGGATTTGTCGTGTTCTATGTATGTAGAAGATAACGGTGGGATTTGTCGTGTTCTATGTACCTATGTAGAAGATATCGTTGGGATTTGTCGTGTTCTATGTACCTATGTAGAAGATATCGATGGGATTTGTCGTATTCTAAGTATATAGAAGATAACGGTAGGATTTGTCGTGTTCTATGTATGTAGAAGATAACGGTAGGATTTGTCGTGTTCTATGTATGTAGAAGATAACGGTGGGATTTGTCGTGTTCTATGTACCTATGTAGAAGATATCGGTGGGATTTGTCGTATTCTAAGTATATAGAAGATAACGGTGGGATTTGTCGTGTTCTATGTATATAGAAGATAACGGTGGGATTTGTCGTGTTCTATGTATATAGAATATCGCTAAAATGGCAACGGTAGTTTCGATTTCAACCAAATGACATACATACCAAATTTCAAGTCTCCAGACCTTACCGTTTTAGAGATATCTTGTTCACAGACAGATGCAAGTACCATTGGCTGAAACTCGAAATTTGGTTCTGTGGACTTAAAAACGTGTTTTGGCATTGAAAATTTCAGCCCATTATAAAATTCTTCCCATTTTATAGGATAAGTAATCTACCAAAGAAATGGCTGAAACTCGAGATTTGGTTCTGTGGACCTAAAAACGTGTTTTGAGATTAAAAATTTCAGCCCATTATAAAACTCTTTCCATTTTATAGGATAAGTAATCTACCAAAGAAATGGCTGAAACTCGAGATTTGGTTCTGTGGTCCTAAAAACGTCTTTTGGGATTAAAAATTTCAGCCCATTATAAAATTCTTTCCATTTTATAGGATAAGTAATCTACCAAAGAAATGGCTGAAACTCGAGATTTGGTTCTGTGGACCTTTTTTTTTTTTTTATATATAAAAAGTTATAAAAGGTTCCGTGGACTTAAAAACGTGTTTTGACATTGAAAATTTCAGCCCATTATAAAATTCTTTCCATTTTAATTACATGTACAGGTTACTGATTAGATGTATGAGATCATAAACATATTTCCATCAGATGGGCATGAAGGGATCCAAGTAAACTACCAAAGGTACCAAAGAAATGGTCTTACCTGTTAATTACATGTACAAGTTACTGATTAGATGTATGAGATCATAAACATATTTCCATCAAATGAGGGGTCCAAGTAAACTACCAAAGGTACCAAAGAAATGGTCTTACCTGATAAATACATGTACAGGTTACTGATTAGATGTATGAGATCATAAACATATTTCCATCAAATGAGGGGTCCAAGTAAACTACCAAAGGTACCAAAGAAATGGTCTTACCTGTTAATTACATGTACAGGTTACTGATTAGATGTATGAGATCATAAACATATTTCCATCAAATGAGGGGTCCAAGTAAACTACCAAAGGTACCAAAGAAATGGTCTTACCTGTTAATTACATGTACAGGTTACTGATTAGATGTATGAGATCATAAACATATTTCCATCAAATGAGGGGTCCAAGTAAACTACCAAAGGTACCAAAGAAATGGTCTTACCTGTTAATTACATGTACAGGTTACTGATTAGATGTATGAGATCATAAACATATTTCCATCAGATGGGCATGGAGGGGTCCAAGTAAACTACCAAAGGTACCAAAGAAATGGTCTTACCTGTTAAATACATGTACAGGTTACTGATTAGATGTATGAGATCATAAACATATTTCCATCAGATGGGCATGGAGGGGTCCAAGTTAACTACCAAAGGTACCAAAGAAATGGTCTTACCTGTTAATTACATGTACAGGTTACTGATTAGATGTATGAGATCATAAACATGAAAAAAAAAGCTAAAAAATTCATTTCGGGGAAGGGGGGTTTGTGTAAAGGGAGTTTTACCATATGGTGGGAACCCTTACTTAAAACCCTGTCCTGGATGTGGGTCTGCTGGTGTATGCAAAAGAAATGTTTTTGAGTATAATGAATGTCCATACAAAAAAGGTACCATCGGAATGCAGAAAAGTGTTCGAGAGTTATCATATAAGAGGCGCTCGAGATTTACCGTAAAAGAGATGTTCGAGAGTATCGTGGAAGAGGCGCTTGAGAGTTGTCTTAAAAGAGGTATTCGAGATTTATCGTTGAAGAGGCCTTCGGGAGTTATCGTTAAAGAGATGTTCGTGAGTTATCGTTCAAGAGGCGTTGGAGAGTTATCGTGGAAGAGACGTTGGAGAGTTATCGTGGAAGAGACGTTTGAGAGTTATCGTGGAAGAGGCGTTCAAGAGTTATCGTGGAAGAGGCGTTCGAGAGTTATCGTGGAAGGGACGTTTGAGAGTTATCCTGGGAGAGATGTTGGAGAGTTATCGTGGAAGAGACGTTGGGGAGTTATCGTGGAAAAAACGTTCGAGAGTTATCGTGGAAGAGGCGTTCGAGAGTTATCGTGGAAGAGGCGTTCGAGAGTTATCGTAGAAGGACGTTCGAGAGATTTCGAAGAAGAGACGTTCGAGAGATATCGAGGAAGAGACGTTCGAGAGATATCGAGGAAGAGACGTTCGAGAGTTTTGTGTCTGCGTCTGTATCACATTGAACACACCAGGTCCCTTTAGATAACAGAAGATAAGCAACGTCCACTCTTGGTCCACAGGTTGTGGGTTGGAATCCCGCCTGAAGTGAATATTTTCTCGTTTCCGGAATGGCATGGCTGTAATATAGCCCTGAAGTAATGCGATTTTTTTTTTAAAGCAACGTCCAACGAGGTTTTACCAAGTGGTTGACCAGAAGGTTCGCGCCCCCCTCATGCTGGTTATCGTCGTCCCAACGCATGCTGGGTGAGCCTGGCAATGTTGATAACTATTTTGTAAAATTTCAGCGAATGGAGGGCAAAACCTCTATCTCGAATAACAATATATATCGTTAAACTAATAAAAAATTTAGTCCCTATTGGGACACCACGGACCAAATGGCGACCCATTACTTGTGTTAGGTCTACAGTTCACAGAACAACTAGTTAACTGTAAAGCGTGTCCCGGAATTACCGGTCCCCCTCCCCCTTAACTTTTGAACGGCTTGAAATTTTTTACCTCTGTAAAGTTCTGAGGATCGTAAAGGAACCATGCGCGGATATAGGGGAGGGCCCGTGGAGCACGTGCCACACCATTTTTTTAAGCGGGCGGTGTTTTTCAAATTTTATTATACCTATTCACGTGCAAAATTAAAAAAACAACAACAAATGAATGGTGATCAGCTGTGCCTTTTATCCCATGGAGTGGGGGGGGGCCACGGACCCCTAAATAATTCTCAATCCTGAGACTAAATTGAAATACGTAAAAAAAAATCGTAAAAAATTCTGTCATTCGTCATGGCACTAAAGACATCACGCTTATAAAATCGCTTATCTCCCTTATGAAAGGTATTTGTGGTAGGCTCTACAGCTTTTAACAAATTAGGTATCGTACCTCGATAAACATTGCATTAAAAAGTACTGCTGAAGACTCGAAACCCAGGTCCCTACGTCCCTCCCCCAAAAAGTGTCATTTAATGTCTTCAGGTCTGAGGGGGGGGGATCACCACTATCGTCCCTCCCTCCCCCCTGTATCCATTCAAATAAAAAGTGTTAAGAAAAATGATAATTTTAAAACTAGACCTCACTTCGTTCTGATAGTATTTTTATCACTTCAACTCCTCAACTAAGTGTGAGTACAATTATTTATTAATAACTAGCTGAGTACCCGAATTTTGTTTCGAGAAGATGAGAGAAAAAAATGATAATACCTAAATCTGACTCCCACATTAATAATCATATCACCGAGGTGCAACCGTTTAAACGCGATCAGAGTATACACATAGATTACATATTACCTACACGTTTGTTAACCTAGGAAGAACGTGGGGAGTAGTAACCGGTTGCAAAGCTGCGTAGAACGTGTTGGGAGTAGTAGCTGAGTTTAGGCTGGGTCTGCGACCCAGCCTAACCTTGCGCAGGCTTCAACACGCATTTTATTTTTTTTGGAACCTAACTCAATACTACTCCCAACACGTTCTACCCAACAAACTTGGTGTTCAATTCTATTAAATTATATCGGCATTGCACTAACCACTTTTGTACATAATTTTATTTAAATCAAACAAAAATTTTAATTTCCATACAAAAATTGGAAAATCGGCCGTAACTCGAAAACGGTTGGAGGGCTTTCAACTCTGATATTTTTTCTGGGCTCCCAGTCTTTGTTTTTTTTTGGGGGGGGGGCCATTCCTATCAAATGTTCTATATCTATTACCGTTTCTTATAGTATTCTATGATTTCCCATACAAAAATCGGAAAATCGGCCGTAACTCGAAAACGGTTGCATATTTTTGAACTGTGATCATTTTTCTGGGGTCTCAGGCTATGGTTTTGGGGGGGTTCATTCCCATCAATTTTTCTATATCTCTTACCGTTTTGGCTAAACAATGAGTATTGTCAAAATTTTATTGTGCCCGATCCCGGATTCGAACTTGTAACCCTCGAATGGCTAGTCACAATTTTGCAAAATATGTCCTAAATGAAGGATAAAGATGTTACCTAAAACTTTCTCGCTTTGAGTTGATATGTTGTCGCGACAAATCTTAAGATATTGGCCAAAATTCGGAAAATTAAGATATTGGCCGTAACTAAAATGGCCGGACAATACCGTGCCTATAACCTTCCCCTGGTAAAAACAAATAAGTGTGCAAAGTTTCGTGCAATTCCGAGCTGTAGTTCGTAAGTTATAAGCGAACAAACAAACAAATAAACAAACAAACAAACAAACAGACATTCACTTATATATATATATATATAGATATATACCTAGTTATATATAGATTATAAAATATTAATTGACTGATCAGATACTTTTAATTATTTCATCGACCTTCTTATTCTACTTAATTAATAAATTAATTCACCGGTAGGTATCACTATCACTAAAACATGACAGCATACACACACAAGAAAAAAATAAAAAATAGATACAATAATCTTATTTTAATTTACAATGTTTAGTAAAATCTTAATTTACTTGTAAAAATATCTTGCTTAAAGCAATAAAATGTTGAAGCGCGCAATAAATTCGAGTACCAAACGACACGGAAATATTTTTTGGCCTGCGATAATGTTGCCAGACTAGAATTTACAATACTTAAAACAAGTCAGTAGACTTTTAAGAGGGAAAAGTAGATTTTTTTATCATTTAAATTTTGTATTGTAAAAAAAAAATGTATAAAAGGGATATTTTATTATCCCATAGAGGGATTTTTCCCTTTATTTTAGAGTATTTTTAACAGGATCGATATAAGGGGTCCATTTCTAGAGCCCCCATTTTAATAACACTACCAAGTTTCTTGTTTTTTTTTTAAGAAACCCAATTCGGTAAAGAAAACCAGGGTCGGATTTAGGGCTATATCTCAGGAGGGCTGTGTAGCACTATTGGAGGGTATACTTTTGGGGGGTATGGAATGACCCCAGGTACAGTGGGGGTTGGGGGGCCTCTACCCTCCGTCGGGAAAATTTTGAATAATTAGGAGTCAAAAAGTGAAAATATGTGCTCTAAAACTGCAATGTTGTTCAGTGGCGTAGCTAGCTATAATTAGGCCATGTATCAAAATTTATCAAGGGGCCCTTCCCCTCTACTACATTGAAATGCGGGATTACATAAAAGAAATAAATTAACTTTTTTTAAATAAAATCAATTTATATATTTATTTTAACAAACAATTAAAAACGCTCAGTTACAAACAATTTAAATGGATACTTTTCTTGATTTTTTATTCGGCAAAGTTTTGATCAAATCATCCATAGCTGCAGACGATTTTAGCTTTCCAAGAATTCCTGCTTCAATAGACAATATTGACAAGTCTTGTCCCATAGAAGTTCTGAGAAAATTTTTGATCAATTTTAATTTGGAAAAGCTTCTTTCAGCTGTTGCAGTTGTAACCGGAAGCGTTAAAAATAGGAAGCATGCTGTTATTACTTCTGGAAAACTAGATGCAAGGCTGTTAAATTTAATCAGCAGTAATTCCGTGATTTCTTTAATAGAATGAATTTTCTCAATTTCAGATTTGATGAGAAGATTTACAACTATGTTATGAACCACGTATACAGAATGAAATAAACGAGTATAAACTTTTCTCATTTACCTAAACAGAGAGTATCTTGTAGAGACTATTGTCTGGAATGATCTATGTAGTAGTTGAAGAAGATCGCGGTCTCGTCTCGTTAAAACAAGACGAGAGCAGACAAGACGAAAAAAATCTCGGTCTCGTATGCAGCCGTAGTAGTCCATAGTTGAATAAATTATTTTATGTTTACTTTAATAGTTCAATAACTTAACAAAATTATTGTACTTTATATGAAATTTCACGAATTTTTGCCTTCATACTTGGGGGCCCTTGTAGTCTTTGGGCCCCGTATCATTGATGTGGCTGATACGGCGGTAGCTAGGCCCCTGATGTTGTTTCATACACAAGTGACTACTACAACATTTTTTTTAACACCATCATGCAATTTGTCAATGGAAATTATAAAAAAAAAATTCAAGTTAACCTGAGATGAGCTTTACGTACATTGCGAAATGACCGACGTGCCTAGCCGGCGCATGCGCGGATGGGGGCATGTAGTTAGTGGCTAGGGATAGAGCGCTCGAAGCGGCATTTTTACTGTCCCTGGACAGTTTGTAAGATGTTAAAATAAACCTTGTTCTTGGGGTACATGATGTAAACAAGATAGACAATTGACGAGGGGAGTGGGGGTTGTTATGACGTTCTATATCTGGAATATTTTATTTACCTATAAAATCAAAATAAGAAAAATATATAAGGCATAAATTATATAGTGGAAGATTACTGTATAAATATTCACACTTCATCTTGCAAAGGAGGGGGCGCTCCCCCCTGTAAAGACGCACCTGAAGAAAACTACACATACTAAGTTTTATTCATATCCAAGCAATCAAATAGCGAATCTAATGAAATATATTTGCCGATCATACCTACTTGTTAGTTACTGTTTTTAAGTCGAAAAAATAATGACAAATAGTGTGATACCGCCTTGACTGCCTTGAGCGTAATACCTACAGATTAATATCAATATTAACCCTAGCATTGCCAAGGGGAGGGGGGGTACAAAGTACCCGCGTTTTAGCAAAAAGCTTGTAGTAATCAAATTATGATACTTATTTTAATGAGACCTTTAATAATTGTCACAAACAATATTTTCCATCATAGTACCTATATAAAAATATTTATGTTCTAAGCCTTCTGAGGGATGATATTGAAGCCAAACTTTGGGCGCGGGTACCTTGTACACCCCCCTTGGCAATGCATGTAACCAATACATTGATTGTCTAAAGCTACCATAAATTGTGTAAAGTGTCTAAAATGTCTAATTATGTACCACATGCAAGAAAACATGCATTTGTCTGTGTGGGATGTTAGGAAGGACAAAGTTCTGGTTCAGAATAGATTTCCTAGGGTCTAGCGATTTTTTTTTATTTTCATTTTCATTATTTTATTCTTGGGATTAAATTTTATTTTTATGTAAGACAATAAGATAATAATTGATTTAGATTATATATATAAAATTCATCCACATCTTTTTTTTTTTTTTTTTTGCTTAACGTCCCTTTAACATCTATTGGTCATTCAAGACGGGGGTTTTACTCTCCATTCGCTGGAAACTTACAAACCAGCTACACACATTGACCTCGGTTGGGCCGGAAAAATAGGGCGCTAACTCACGTGGACTCCCACATGGTACAACTTCGCTGGACATTGCTTAACTTCAGTGATCGACCGGGAACTGATTTATTCAACGTGTCATAGACGCTGGCTTGGCATCCACACCTTAATAATGTAACAAATTAAGCCGGTGTTTGCGAGCACACAAAAACGAGCATTGTCAGTTTTCCAGCAAACCTCTTATCAAAGTTTGTTACTATGGTCGAGAAGGCAAGTGTTAAGGAAGTTGATAACTTTTCGGTGTAATTGTTATTATTGGTGTCTTTTCTTAGTCCAACCTGGATAACATAGGAATTCAAGGAACCTTCAATAGAGTTGTCCTGCTTATAGAGGTCCATGTGAACACAAAAGACAAAATACAAAAAATCTTAACAAACTCCTGCTTATTAAGGTCCAGCAAAAACAACATTCCTACTCGTGAGTCCAAACAAAAAAGCCATTCCTGTTTAGAGTATCACTTACTTCTCATATTTTCATTCCATCATGAGTTACGGCACTGCCTTCTGGGGAACTTCTCATCAGTCTCAGGAAATATTCCGGTCTTCAGAAAAGAGCTCTTCGCGCCGTCTATGATCTTGAGGACATAGCTCATTGTAAAGAATATTTCATTGAAAAGAGGATATTAACACTTTATGGTCAGGTAATATTAGATATGTGCCTATTAATCCATAAAAATAAACATCTTTTACCGACAATGGCACACTCGTACAATACGAGAAATGCCAAAGATCTAATACATTCCAGGCTATCGATATTCGGGGAATCATTTTTGGATAGGGGTATAAAAATTTATAACAAAGAAAATAATGTAACCAAAAATATGAACTTCAAAGATTTTAAGTTACACCTAAAAAATCATTTCATAGAAACCGCTCCCTACAGTCTAGAGGAGTACATGAACTAACCCCTTTCCTTTCTTTACAAGTAATTATTACTTAAGTACTAATTTTTGTAACTAACCATTTTCCTTTTATTTTGCAGAGTATTATACAGTAAGTACCTAAGTGCTATATTTTGTAACTAATCATTTTCCTTTTATTTTACGGAATATTATACAGTAAGTACCTAAATGCTATATTTTGTAACTAATCATTTTCCTTTTTGCAGAGTATAATACAGTAAGTACCTATTATTCCCCCTTTTTCTATTATAATGTTATCCGGTTTTCTCTCATTTTGATAGAGATAGGAATATTTAACTTTCATTGTAATGTGTCAGAGGTTAGACACCTCTGAAACACAATAAATAATAATAAAGGAGAGAGTGAAAAACACGAATTTTCCAATTTCGAAAACAGGTAGATATCTACCTAGTGTTTAAATTTGGTAAGATTTCCATAGAGGAAGTTGGTCAGGCCTATATTTACAATCGAAATCATAATTGAATTGGAACAAATAACGTCTTGGGTCATTAGGTACCCCAATAATATCTTTCCTGACAAATTCATTCATAATTTTTTTAAAACAACAAGAAAAAAAAAATTGCTGGGAATTTTTAATACGAAGAAATTTTCTAGAGGAAATTTCCCTTTTTGTGTCACTAAAAATATCTTTTTGACTAACTGGTAGGTACAATATCTCTCCTCTCTACCTTAGCTTTGTAAAACGGGTATACAAAAAGCGTACACATTTTTTTCATTACAGGCAAATGGCATTTGAGAGAGAGAGAGAGAGAGATTCCGTTTTGTCTGAGTTGGGTACATGATTGTATTTTGGCTCTTAGCGCACACTATTTATTACTTTTTGGACCTGCGCTCCTGCGTACCGAAAGTAGATTTTCGAAAAAAAAGTAATTTCCGATATCCGAGAGGAGGTCTGTGGCCGGATGACATTCAGGTTCTTCCCGAGCATTCGTGCGAGGGTCCGCCTGTCCATCCGGCACACGCAGGAGTGGCGGCAGTTTTGACGGGGCACGACGTCTTGTTCCGACCGCGCGAGCAGTTTCTGCTGGACGAGTTGGGCGTGGCGGGACAGGAAGCGTTATGCTCCCAGTGTGGCACTGCGGACGATCCGGTTCACAGGATCTATGCGTGCCCACTGTACGAGGACGCACGGCGGCTTCTATGGGAGAAATGGAGATCATGCGGCCCAGCCAATCGCTGTCCGCCGCGATTGGACGAACTGGGACGAGAATTGGCGGTTTTCCCTCTTCTTGGCAGGTTTGCCCGCTCTATGACATTGGGGCTTACAGACGACGACATCGCATAATCAGCGGCTGAATCAGTGGCAAATTTTAAATGAAATAGTGGTGATACCTATAAGATGGTGCTAAAACAAATTTGGTATACTGTGCGGGCTAGTCTGGGAGGACGAAGGACTGCCAAGGAGAACTAGATGCCTGTCTGGAGCCATTCCAGTCTGGTTGAGTCGGCGGATGTCGGTGGAAGAATGGAGGCAGGCCGTCGGCGTGGTTAGCTGGATGGTGTTGAAGGGCAGGTGTCGGCCAGGCGTGATGAAAACACTGGAGTTATGATTTAAAGGGGTGTAAAACCACCTAGGTACATCCTTCGCCAACCCGAAGGACACTCCGCTCGGCGCTCGCGCTGAAAGTATTAACTGAGTTCTAGTTCCGATATCTGTTATATTACAGGAAAAGCTATTTTTGAAAACTCTGCCAATATGAAACATGGATTTATTAAGTATTCTACTCTGGGCCATACCAAAGACTTTTTTTTCGGGGGGGGGGGGGAAGCATTGATACCCAAGCCAAGACTAACACCTGAAAATGATTATCATGGAAGGTGATGTTGTTGCTGCTGCTGCTGTTGTATTTTCATTAAAAACGATTGAAATTTCGGAGGGGGGGTCTGGACCCCATGGATACGGCCTTGAATTTCTACTGACTAAAAAATAAAAAAATAAAATCCCCCGAAATTTACTATTTTACGTTTAAATGTACGTAGATACCAAAAATCCTTTTGTCCGCTGCCGTTTCATATCTTGCGCATGCGCATCGTCCGTCGTGAAGTGTCACTTTGTGTGGGACGATATTTATGAATTTCGGAATGTAGATCTCATTTGGGTTCTAGTCGAGCCCAGAATCTTATGCTCACCATCAGTGACATGGGTAAGTACTAAAATTTTAGTATAAAACCATCTATAAATTATAAAACGCAATAAATGTATTGACAGGATCGAAACGTATGTACAAAGACAGAAAATTTTGTATTCTTTGTACGTATATTTAGGAACATTCACACTAAGCGGTGAAAGTCCCGACCAGTTATTCCCACTGATCGTGAGCTCACAGTGATGCACTGTCACTGTCACGTGCCGGTCTTATATCAGGGGCGGATTTAAGGGGGCGGGGAGGTGGCCCCCCCCCTTGGCAAAATGAAGTGTGATGATTATTTATACATTTTTTTTTTTTTTTTTTNCTATTGGTCATTCAAGACGGGGGTTTTACCCTCCATTCGCTGGAAACTTGCAAACCAGCTACCCACATTGACCTCACCCAGCCTGGGTTGGACCGGAAAAAGCCAACGATACGTGGTGTTCCCAAGCGGTCACCCATCTAAGTAATGACCACGCCCGGACGTTGCTTAACTTCAGTGATCTGACGGGAACTGGATACAATCAGAATTCTTCTTCTACACCTTTTCCCGTTCAAACGGGGTCGGCGTTTCTCGTCAGTCTCTTCCAGTGATTTCTATTGTGCACTGCATTGCCTGATAGGTGTTTCTGTTGCAGATCCTCGTTAACACAATTTTCCCATTTCTTCTTTGGTCTATCTCTCCTTCTGGTTCCTTGAACTTCAATTCTTGCTGTCTTCTTACCCACATAATTTTCATCTCTTCTCTCTACATGACCATACCATTGTAACCTTTTTTCTTGTAACTTCTTTGAAACCTCTGTTGTTTTTATCCTATTTCTAATATCTCAGTTTCTTATCCTGTCCATTTTTGTAACTCCACATCTCAACCTCAGCATTTTCATTTCAGCAACCTCCAATTTCTTTTCGTGTTTTTTCTTGATTGCCCAGCATGTTTCTCCGCTGTAAGTCATCGCTGGCCTCACCACTGATTTGAATACCTTGCCTTTTATCTTAAGATTAATTTTCCGGTCACACAATACTCCAGTCATCCTCTTCCAATTCATCCAAGCTTCGTTTATGAGATGTGTATAATCTCATCATCCAAGGTTCCCTGCTTGTTTATGGTGGATCCTAAGTGTTTGAAACTGTCCACAGTTATAAGTTCTTGATTTTATAAATTAAAAAAAAAAATATTCCAGATATATAACGTCATAACAACGCCCCGCACTCCCCTCTTCACTTGTCTATCTTGTTCACATCAGCTGCCCCAAGAACAAGTTTTATTTTACATCTTACAAACTGTCTAGGGACAGTAAAAATGCCGCTACGAAGGCTCTATTTGTTGTATAATAAAGTAAATGCTACATCGTGTGAACTCGTCTTACGAGATTTAGTGTTAAATGGTATAAAATTTTATTACGAGATTTAGTGTTAAATGGTATAAAATTTTATTACGAGATTTAGTGTTAAAAGCCACCAAATGTCTATTCATTAATTCACCAGAATACAACACTATTTCCAGCCACTAATTACATGCCACATCCGCGCATGCGCCGGCTAGGCACGTTGGTCATTTCGTAATATACGTATATTTTGAAATATGAGAATTTCTGATTAAGAAGATGTCGTAACAGACGAAAGCGCTCGTGACTCATCAATTTAATTGTAGTCGATACAAAATTAATCAGACATTTTTAAAAAATGTTATAGTTTTAGTCACTTATAAAACAACATTGCAGTTTTTGAGCACAGACTCCTAATTATTTATCCCGGCAAAGGCCCTCCGACCCCCCTCTACCTGGGGTTGGTATTCCATAGCCCCCCGAAAGTATCCCCTCCAAAAGTGCTTCACCGCCCCCCCCCAAGATATAGCCTTAAATCCGCCCCCGTCTTGTATGAACATATTCCTTCAACTGCCTGGAAGAATATTTTTAGTTTTGCCAGGCGGATCACTTGCCGGTCACGGCACTGTCACTGCTTAGTGTGAATGCTTCTATAAATGTAGTTTTACATAAGGTCGATTTACAAATCGATAATTGGTTATGTAAAATATCGTATATATATTCGTATATCGTTTGACGATAAATATAACATGCGCACTAGACGATAAATATAACATGCGTTCCAAAGAGTGAGAAACTTTTATTGTTCATAAATTAGCTGTCTGAAATTTATTTCCCACAGATTCTGTCTTCTCAATTCTCACTCAATCAATAAACAAATCATCTCTTACACTTAACTTCTCTATCATGAATGTAAAATGTAGGGATGGGCTAGTCATCCACGAGTCGACTCACGACTCGACTCACTCACGAGTCGATCATCTTTTTGAAATGAGTCGACTCTTCAAAGAATCGACTTACGAGTAGCTTTCTTTTGTTGACTGATAAAGATCATAAAGGGAGAAATATTTTTCCGGGTGTTTGTTGTTTACTGAAGGAAAATGTTCTTTTATTCTGGTGACGATTGATTGTGATGTCTTTTTAATGTATTCGCCGAAGATGGGGACGTTTAATTTTTAGATGCATCTTTTGTCAATTGGTTTTATTATGTCTTTCTGATCAAATAAGGCGTTTTTGAAAATTGTCACTCGAAACAAGTCGAGATCGAGAGTCGACTCATTGAGTCGACTCATATTTGTGAGTCGAGTCATGTCGACTCACCTAAGTGAGTCGAAAATCCCATCTATAGTAAAATGAAACTTCAAGTCTCTAGCACTTGCCGTTCTTGAGATATCTTGCTGGACAGACCCACAGAATCATAGACCAATTGCTGAAACTTGAGATTTGGACTCTGGGTAGCTCAAGCCAAAAAAAAAAAATTGGTTTAACATCTCTTTAACATCTATTGGTCATTCAAGACGATGGTTTTACCCTCCATTCGCTGAAAACTTGCAAACCCAGCTCTTCTACCCTCATTGACATCACCCAGTCTGGGTTGGGCTGGAAAAATAGCCAGCATCACGAGGGCGCGAACCCACGTGGACACCCACATGGTACAACCTGGACGTTGCTTAACTTCAGTGTTCTAACGGGAACTGGTGTATTCGACGTGCCACAGAGGCCATAATATGGAATTTTCATTTGGTAACTTCAGTGTTCTAACGGAAACTGATGTATTCGACGTGCCACAGACGTGGGCCATAATATGGAATTTTCATTTGGTAACTTCAGCGTTCTAACAGGAACTAGTGTGTTCGACGTGCCACAGACATGGGCCATAATATGGAATTTTCATTTGGTAACTTCAGTGTTCTAACGGGAACTGGTGTATTCGACGTGCCACAGACGTTGGCCATAATATGGAATTTTCATTTGGTAACTTCAGTGTTCTAACGGGAACTGGTGTATTCGACATGCCACAGACGCTGGCCATAATATGGAATTTTCATTTGGTAACCCTACACTAGACCAGGAGTACTGTTTAACGTGTTGAAGGGTTCAGTGCAGTGGTCTGCCAGTTTCTCTTGGATCCAGATAGTGGCCTTGAACTTAGCTTCTATCACAATACCAGACAAAATCTTTTGAGTAGGTACCTACCTAACTTCAACACAGTGTGTTACAGAAATATTGGCCATTCATATCTACAGTGTGTCCTACAATGTGTCCTATATTTTTCTGTGATTTTTCAAAAGCAGGCAATACGCAGGATACACATTCTAAAAGACGGACGTTTGGTAACTCTAGGTAGTTCGGGAGCTGGCATAAGATATGGCTAGCCAGCTCCCGAACTAAGGTACAAAGTTCAGGTACGCACAGCTTGTTTCCAAATAAAAGGAATGCATTGTGAGATGAATAAAATTTGTAAAATAAAAACGCAACGCTTCCTAACATTATTAAAGAGGGAAGATGAAATTGTTTTGGGGAAGTAAATGTACCTAAAAAAATATCAGTAAACTCAAAATCTATCTGAAAAACTTTGAAAAAGGATGAGAGAGTGGTGGTGGGGCGGCAAAAAATAATATCTATCAGTATCCCCACAAGTTTTAAGTAAAGAAAAACATTCACAAAAAACCTGCCCTGTTTCAATTCAGAAGCCAAAAAAAGGTTGTTATTTAGTTGGAGAAAATTATTCTGGGTCTGATTTCCATTATTTCATCCCATTCTATGCTTACCAGTGTCTACGTCTACGACACGATAGCCGAAATTTATTTTTTGGAATAAAGGTGAAGAAAAAATATTCCAATTCAATTCTAATTTTATTTCGGGAATAATTTGGAAGAAAAATTGTAAAGATGAATAATTGTAACCCAACTTTTTTTGATTCACAAATCCACCATTTTTTTCTTCCCTTTTATTCCAATTCTGATTGGCTGTTCAGATTCATGTTTTTTGTATACTTTTGTAAGAGTCTATTTTTCATGTTTTTTGTATAATGGACTGCAGTAACTAAAAGTAGATTTTAACCAGAAGGCATTTTAACAACAAGAACATTGATAATTTAAAATTTTATTTAACTTCATTTTTGATCTTTCTTCTTTAATTTGTGTTGTATTTTGTTTTGTATTATAATTCTTCTTGTATNAAAAAAAAAAAAAAAAAAAAAAAAAAAAAAAAAAGTCTAATCACATTGATCTCTTGAGGGTTCTGGAGAGAAGTGTCTGGCCAATTTTTGTAATAAATTTTAACCCAATTAAAGAGGTTAGGAAACGTTTTTACTGCCATGCCTGTATTTCATATGTACAACCGTCCAAAATGGATACATGACGGCCAATAAAAAAAGGTTTTTTTTTAAAAAAAAAAAAAAATGAGAAGGGTTGCCAGTCACTCCTCTCCTGTTCCAGACCCGTCTTTTGTACTGAGAACGCTCGAAGCCACCTCTAGTGGTCAAATTGGTATATAAAACATGAATAATTAGCTGTTTTTTTCGAATTTTATTTATTACGGAATACAATGGAAGAAAAGTGACCAAACGTGAATAGGAATAAAATTTTGTTCAACAAATAAAATTCGGCTTTTGTATACACCAAATCACCGAACGTCCGGCGAGATTTTACAAAGTGGGTGACCACGTAGGTTCGCGCCCTCGTGATGCTGGCTATTTTTCCGGCCCAACCCAGGCTGGGTGAGGTCAATGTGGGTAGCTGGTTTATAAGTTTCCAGCGAATAGAGGGTGAAACCCAGAGCCGTAGCGACCTTTACTGGCGCCTGAGGCAAATTCTGAAATTAGCGCCCCCCAAAAAGTTCATATTAATTATTCAACAGCAAATTCTTAATGAAACCTACAAATAAAAAATCAAAAATCCATATCGATTTGTTTTAATCTTACAAAGCAATTGTCAAAGTTGTCAAATTGCAACAAAATTATTCAAATTATCTTTTTTAAAAAGTTTTAGAGCCACCCCCCCCCCCATGGCGGCGCCCGAGGCGAGAGCCTCAGTCGCCTCACCACAGCTACGGCTCTGGTGAAACCCCCGTCTCGAATGATCAATAATTGTTAAAGAGACGTTAGGCAAAAAAATTTTGCTTTCTTGTAATTGCCATATGTTTCTAATATGCACCAGGACGACCTGGAACGCATTCCATCACAAAGGTACAAAGTAAAGGATAAAATGATTTTTTTTTTATTACAATATCTCGCTATTACTTTATTATAAACTAAAAATATATAAACTAAATCAATTATTATCTTACATAAAAATAAAATTCAATATGGCAATGCTAGGGTTAATTCTTTTGTTTGGAATGGTAGGAAAGAACAATGTAAATAATACTATTTTATTTCACATAATTATTTTAGAAAATTGAAAAATTTGAAAAATTGAGCTTATAGAAAAAAAAGTTTATCTTTGCCAGCGTTTACGGCACGTTGAATACACCAGTTCCCCTTAAGATCCATTTACACTGCCTGAACATACACGAGCATCAAGCATTCGTGATCGTTGCTCGCCAGTTTTCGACGAGCACGAATACAAACGAGCATTTGTGACGATCACTTGCTCTTGAGGATTCGCCGCGAACAGATGGCACCATTTTTTTTATTTTGTTAAAATAGAATTTATTGTCTGGCTGCCACAGCTCAGGGTGCTCCGCGTACAGAGAAATTAACGTAAGGCACTTTTCATTTTCCCACTCCCTCAGTCAATAATAAAAACAAGAACACCACACAATAACATCCTTCAACAAATAGGCGAGAACTAGATTCATAGAACACCATTCAACGATTCCCGAAGTGTTTACACAAAGCGAGCGGCGAACTCTCTTTGATGATTCGTCGGAAAACCGACATCGCGCGGATCAGGCTCGAGCACGAACGAGCATTCGCTGCGAACATGATCGGCGACTGTGTAAGCCTGAGTCTCGAACGAATGCTCGTTCGTCACCTCTGTTCGCGACGAATGCTCGAGCAGTGTAAATGCCCCAGCGAGGTTGTACCATGTGGGTTCACACACTCGTGATGCTGGATATTTTTCCGGTCCAGCCCAGCCTGGATGAGGTCAATGTGGGTAGCTGGTTTGCAAGTTTTCAGAGAATGGAGGGCAAAACCTCCGTTTCAAATGACCAATAGATGTTAAGCAAAAAAAAAAATAAAAAAAAAAAATCATTTCATTTTTAAATATGCACTGGGCGGCTAAAAACCATGTCGCCGAGGAGAAGACGCTATTCCACCAACTTTGGGCAGTAGGGTGCCTCCCAACTTTGCGAAGGTGGTCTTAGGACCCTAATCAAATTGAAATAAAAACATTGGAAAAGGTATTTTTTATATCAAGTGAGGGATATTTTCACAAGTTTCACGAGGGTTGTTTTTTATGATGAATATATTATTTTGTGAACATTAATATTATTTTCCGGGACAGTATTTTTGAGCAGAAGCTCAGCAGAGCTCCCAACTGTTTTGTTCCCTTCACTTTTGAGATGAAAAAATGGACAAGAATTATACAGGGTGAGAGTATTGACCTCATGGGACATACTCACATGAATTATGCAGGGAGCAGGGTGAGAGTATTGACCTCATGGGACATACTCACATGAATTATACAGGGTGAGAGTATTGACCTCATGGGACATACTCACATGAATTATGCAGGGTGAGAGTATTGACCTCATGGAACATACTCAAGAGCTGTGATCATCATCAGAAAGAACCATTGTAGAAATAAGTGTGTGTAAACACTGTCAAAAGACATTTGTCTGTGTATAGGGCTAAGGGCAATTGAACAAATCCGTCAGAACTTTCAAAATAGTATTCGATATTGGATTATTTACTGTACGTGTAGTGAACACATAAAATTTTGTGAATAGACTTACGTTAGGTATTTTTGATGTTTCGACTTTTTGCACTCACTGCCAAGCATAATAGCATATCCTTAATCATTACCACCTTTTTTTCGAAAAACTTGTTTACATATTTTAACAAGAATCAAGAACGCATTTTCATGTTGATTGTTTTCGTGCACTATTATATTTGCGTTTGTGTATGAAAAGATGGCTTCACACGCGTGAACGGTAAGAATATCGTAACTCTGTACGGGGAAATTCGAATTTGCTTAGTTCAGATGGCGGCCCGGCAATTTTTTTATTGGCTCGTCGATCACTACCTAGGCTCGGTATTGACGGGCGGGCAACCCTATACATCGCCAGAGCCAGAATTTTCATCAAGAAGAGTCTAAATTCTTGATTTCATTTTGGTTTATTATTTGCCTTCGGAATCGTAACGAAAAAAAAAAAAAAAAAAACTCTCCTTCAAAATTTGTTATTTTACTTTTCAAGGTACCTGTAGAATTCATTCGTTGTCCGTCATAGAGTCGTGTTGGTGCGCAGAACCGTTTAAGCACAGGCCCGGATCAAGCAAGCGCGAGGCCCTTGGCACATTTGGGCGCGGGGCCCCTAAAATGAATGTTTTGAAGAAAATATACATATACCATGCTAAAATGTACAAAAATCTACATAATTGTGAACGTTAGTGAACATTTTTGACCCCGGTAACAATCCCAAAATACACTTGTATATGTGTATGTATGTTTGTTTGTTACGCCATACAAACCACGTTTTTCATCCGATTTCGACGAAATTTGGTATACATATTTAGGACATGAAGGAAGTTATTGAATCAAACTTATAAACTGCCTACCCTTAAAATTAGATAAAAGATACTCAATACCCCCAAAAAGTTAGGTAGGTACTACTATATTATCTACTAGCTGTTTCGCCCGTGCTTCGCTGCGATTCTTATATTTCTCTTTTTGTTTTTCAAGGACAATGGGAATTGGGTGGAGGGTATTGGTTTGTGTCCACCCTGTATATTGCAATCTTTATAAGCCATTCTGAATTTTTAGTATTTTCTAAATTTTATTTTATCCGTTCCCGCTTTCGAACTCGTCCCTCTGGAATGGCTGGACATAACTTTCCAGAAAACGTCTTAAAATAAGGACTAAACAGCTACCTAAAACTTTCTCGCTATGAATTGATATGTTGTCGCCACAAAATTTAAGATATCGGACCGCGACTGTCAGATTTTGGAGAAGAAATTATAAATCTGGCCGTAACTCAAAAACGGCTTAACATATTTTAGTTCTGATATGTCAAGCCGTTTTTTATTTTTTATTATTTTTTTCTGAATCCAGGAATACCTAGTGTAAGCTTGGTCAAAAACTCATAATACCTAGTGTAAGTTGCCCAAAGCGCGGGGCCCTTGGCATTTGCCAAAAATGACTTATGGTTATCCGGTACTTTTTAAGCATGAGCTGCTATGCGAAACAAAATCCTGAATAGGATTAAGACCAAAGTTCAGTTGATCGCGCGGTACAAGATCTATCTAAATAGTGCATATTGTCTACATGACCGCGCGGTACTAGTTCCACAAACTCGTATCGATTTGTTCAGTTGATCAGCACGGTAACGCGCGGTACTAGTTCTACAAATTTGTATCGACTTGTTCAAGATATTTTGATGTCAGACTTCCGCGCGTACATACGTTGTCATGTGAATGCTCCTCTCGCGCGATCATCCGAGCTTAGCCTAAGTTTGAACAGTTTGAGGCTGATCCTCTTGGCGCCTTCAGAGACATGGCCGATGCCTTGATATAGTATCGTATGGTTTTCCTTACAAAAATCGAAAATTCGGGCGAAACTCGAAGACATAACATATTTTATTCTTTATCCCTTACCGTTTTATACCTAACTGCCCTTTAAATGAACTAGCTAAACTATCTTAATTTCTCTTCTACGTTTTATACCTAACTGTCCTTTGAATGAACTAGCTAAACTATCTTAATTTCTCTTCTACGTTTTATACATAACTGCCCTTTGAATGAACTAGCTAAACTATCTTAATTTCTCTTCTACGTTTTATACCTAACTGCCCTTTGAATGAACTAGCTAAACTATCTTAATTTCTCTTCTACGTTTTATACCTAACTGCCCCTTGAATGAACTAGCTAAACTATCTTAATTTCTCTTCTAATTTTTTTCTTTCTCTCCTTCTTCTTAATTGTTTCTTTCTATCCTTCCAAGGGCCGTATCCGAGATTTTTTTTTTTTTTGGGGGGNTGACTTACAGGATTTTTTTTTTTTTTTTTAAACTCTGCCAATATGAAACAGGAATTTATTTGGTATTCTACTCAGGGCCGTACCCAAGGTTTTTTTCTGGGGGGGTCCGAAGCATTAACAGCCAAGCCAAGTACTTACCCGACTAACACCTGAAAATGATTATTAAGGTGGTGTTGTTCTTGTTGTTGATGCCGTTGTTGTTGTGTTTGTTGTTGCTGCTGTTGTTCTTTTTGTTGTTGTTGATGTTGTTGTTGTTGCAACGCACAGCAAGGTTGTTCTATGTGGGTGTCCACATGGGTTCACGCCCTTGTGATGCTCTCTATTTTTCCCGCCCAACCCAGGCTGGGTGAGGTCAATATAGGTGCACAATTTTCCAGCGAATGGAGGGTAAAAAAAACCTCGTCTCGAATGACCAATCGATGTTAAAGAGACGTTAAGCAAAAAAAAAAAAAAAAAGTAGATAGAAACAAGGATTAATTTCACAATGTAATAAAAAATGTAAATGTATTTTTTTTTCACAAGTTTTAATTCAAAAAACATATATTTGAATGCGGATTCTAATAATCTAGAATCTCCATCATCAGTATGGAGTCATTAAGGCTCTACCAATCTAGAACCTACATCAGTATGGAGTGATTATGGCTCTACCTACCTAGAACCTACATCAGTATGGAGTCATTAAGGCTCTACCAATCTAGAACCTACATCAGTATGGAGTGATTATGGCTCTACCAACCTAGAACCTACATCAGTATGGAGTGATTAAGGCTCTACCAATCTAGAACCTACATCAGTACGGAATCATTGAGGCTCTACCAACCTAGAACCTACATCAGTATGGAGTGATTAAGGCTCTACCAACAGCAAATACATCAGTACGGAATCATTGAGGCTCTACCAACCTAGAACCTACATCAGTATGGAGTGATTAAGGCTCTACCAACAGCAAATAATCATGAAATGATACGCTACTATTTTTACATCACCAAATTTTCTGGTTGCGCCGGATTTGGTTTAGTCACCATTTTGTAACTTAGGCTACCTAGACTGTGATCTTACGCCTATCACATTGCTGGGTTTACAACAGCAAATAATCATAAAATGATACGTTTGTTCTATTTTTACACCAGCAAATTTTCTGGTTGCGCCGGATTTGGTTTCTTCACCATTTTTTCGCTTCGAGTACCTAGGCAGAACTCCTATCACATTGCTGGGTTTACATTAGCAAATAATCATAAAATGATACGTTTGTTCTATTTTTACACCACCAAATTTTCTGGTTGCGCCGGATTTGGTTTCTTCACCATTTTTGTCAAATGAATGGTACCAATGTTGCTGTACGGACTACATCGTCTGAATTCATCTTCGGCTCGTACTATGAAATGATAGGTGTGACCAGCGGAGAACTGAAAACCAACCAAATACAGAAGATGAAGGAATGGCGGACAACAGACTTACTAAGATGAAGGAATGACGGACAACAGACTTACAAAGACGAAAGAATGGCGGACAACAGACTCGAGTAACAGCTTTTATACATGTGTTTGTTTTTAAGGTGGAATTCCGTTCCTCGCAACCGCGAAAGGCGGCTGCGACACCACTGCTTTCTATGTATTTAAATGAAGGACAGACTGAAGCAGGTGAACCGAAAACAGGATATGATAAGAATGTCTTCGTCTTCCTCCGTCGGACATATACACTTTGCACTGCTCGAACGATCAAAACAAACTGTCGAGGGTAGCTGTCGCGCGTATTGGTTGCTGGAACGGAATGATGCAAATAGGTCGCGGCCGCCTGTCTCCGTCGCGAGGAACGGAATGCTACCTTTACCTGAACTTACCAGCGATTCAGTATATTTTTGTATTGGTAAGGCTACGGGCGCTATATAAGCCTTTTGTCACTGCAACCTATCATTGTTCTTTTCTGACTTGCCCCTTTGCTAATCTAGAAGAGATCCAATCTCTTCATGAAGCTTAGGACCCCCCTAGGACTGATTGTCTTCACTTCCTCAAGTGTTATAATCATCCTTGAGAAGTGTTTCACTATTTAATGAGAGGCAGCTCCGCATTCGCAGATAATATGTTCTGCTGTCTCCGATGCCTCTTTGATAATCATCCTTGAGAAGTGTTTCACTATTTCATGAGAGGCAGCTCCGCATTCACAGATTATATGCTCTGCTGTCTCCGATGCCTCTTTGATAATCATCCTTGAGAAGTGTTTCACTATTTCATGAGAGGCAGCTTCGCATTCGCAGATAATATGTATGTTCTGCTGTCTCCGATGCCTCTTTGATAATCATCCTTGAGAAGTGTTTCACTATTTAATGAGAGGCAGCTTCGCATTTACAGATAATATGTTCTGCTCTCTCCGATGCCTCTTTGATAATCATCCTTGAGAAGTGTTTCACTATTTTATGAGAGGCAGCTCCGCATTCGCAGATAATATGTTCTGCTGTCTCCGATGCCTCTTTGATAATCATCCTTGAGAAGTGTTTCACTATTTTATGAGAGGCAGCTCTGCATTCGCAGATAATATGTTCTGCTGTCTCCGATGCTTCTTTGATAATCATCCTTGAGAAGTGTTTCACTATTTCATGAGAGGCAGCTTCGCATTCGCAGATAATATGTTCTGCTGTCTCCGATGCCTCTTTGATAATCATCCTTGAGAAGTGTTTCACTATTTAATGAAAGGCAGCTCCGCATTCACAGATAATATGATCTGCTGTCTCCGATGCCTCTTTGATAATCATCCTTGAGAAGTGTTTCACTATTTCATGAGAGGCAGCTCCGCATTCGCAGATAATATGTTCTGCTGTCTCCGATGCCTCTTTGATAATCATCCTTGAGAAGTGTTTCACTATTTCCTGAGAGGCAGCTCCGCATTCGCAGATAATATGTTCTGCCGTGGCCGAGTTGTTAAGAGCATTGACTCTTGGTCCGGGGGTTGTGGATTCGAATCCCGCCCGGAGCGAAAATTTACTGATCGAATTTTCTCGTTTCCGAAATGGCATGGCTGCAAAAAGGAGTGCCCTGAAGTAATGCGAAAGCGGTTCCGGGGCACAACTTTTTTTAAAAATTAATAAAAAAAAAAAAAAAATAGATAATATGTTCTGCTGTCTCCGCTGTCTCCGATGCCCCTTTGATAATTATCCTTGAGATGTGTTTCACTATTTCCTGAGAGGCAGCTCCGCATTCGCAGATAATATGTTCTGCTGACTCCCATGACTCTTTGATAATCATCCTTGAGATGTGTTTCACTATTTAATGAGAGGCAGCTCCGCATTCGCAGATTATATGTCCTGCTGACTCCTATGACTCTTTGATAATCATCCTTGAGAAATGCTCCACTATTTAATGAGAGGCAGCTTCGCATTCACAGATAATATGTTCTGCTATCTCCGATGCCTCTTTGATAATCATCCGTGAGAAGTGTTTCACTATTTCATGAGAGGCAGCTTCGCATTCACAGATAATATGTTCTGCTGTCTCCGATGCCTCTTTGATAATCATCCTTGAGAAGTGTTTCACTATTTAATGAGAGGCAGCTCCGCATTCGCAGATAATATGTTCCGCTGTCTGCGATGCCTCTTTGATAATCATCCTTGAGAAGTGTTCCACTATTTAATGAGAGGCAGATGTGTTTCACTATTTAATAAGAGACAGCTCCGCATTCGCGAATTATATGCTCTGCTGTCTCCGATGCCTCTTTGATAATCATCCTTGAGAAGTGTTTCACTATTTCCTGAGAGGCAGCTCCGCATTCGCAGATTATATGCTCTGCTGTCTCCGATGCCTCTTTGATAATCATCCTTGAGAAATGTTTCACTATTTAATGAGAGGCAGCTCCGCATTCGCGAATTATATGCTCTGCTGTCTCCGATGCCTCTTTGATAATCATTCTTGAGAAATGTTTCACTATTTAATGAGAGGCAGCTCCGCATTCGCAGATTATATGCTCTGCTGTCTCCGATGCCTCTTTGATAATCATCCTTGAGAAATGTTTCACTATTTCATGAGAGGCAGCTCCGCATTCGGAAATTATATGTTCTGCTGACTCCCATGACTCTTTGATAATCATCCTTGAGATGTGTTTCACTATTTAAAACTCACATGCCTCTTTACAAAGACGACAGTCAGGATCTTCAGTTAAGTAAAAATGTACATTTCTTTGTGTTATTGTGTTACAATGATTGTGGGCATCATAGTATTACAAGGTATTTTCAACATGCACTCTAATATCACTAACCCTAAGCTACACTTTAACAATTTTCACCTTACAATGCTACCACTTGTCGCTATTACCATAGCTACTCAATTGTCCTCAGGAGCCTGATTTAGTGACAGCATTGTAGCTACATTTGAAAAATAATTGGATAATGATTGATATTGGAAAATCCTACAATGCTACAGTGAGAACCAAAGTTGTGACATAATAACACAAAGAAACAGCATTTATTAATTATTTAATGGACATGCTTTCGGATCTAAGGATTATTTTTAATGTAAATAAGGAGAGTTCCTTGGAGCGCCATATTTTTTCAGTGTTTTTCCTATTCGGTACCTTTTTTAAGAACCCCTTGGAAATGTCGATAATACATACATGTGTCAATGTGCATGCCATGGGTAGCGGCAAAGACTCCAGCTTTCCAATGTCCTTCCAAAGTTGTGACGTAATAGGACTTGGAAATATTCATAATACTTACATGTGTCAATGTGCATGCCATGGGTAGCGGCAAAGACTCCAACTTTCCAATGTCCTTCCAAAGTTGTGACGTAATAGGACTTGTTTTGTTTTCTTGGTAGGCGTACAATTGGTAGGACTGTATTTTTGCAATATTGTCAGCTAAATCAAGAGTCCACGTTAGTTGGATACCTGGAAAAACAAACAATTGACCGCGGCACGTGCGTTAATATTGGATATACTTCACAGATAACGGGTTCAATGAAATTTTAATTATTCTGATATCTCTTATACCCTAACCTCAAATGTTTTTGTTATGAAAATATCCAACTCGGGAATACCAATAGATAGTTTTACAGTTAATAATAATTAGTAACTACCAACACACTTACCTTCACCGCCAGTGGCCAGTTGAACTCTCAATCTTGGTTTGGGAGGACCCACTTTTAGTTTGGCTCTTGCAGGTAAATCTGCAATTGGTTGAGGAATTGCTGGCAAAGGTGCTGGATGGCTCTGAAACAAACAAAATGTAGAAAATTAAATGTCGTCTTCATATTCCACATCCTTCGTACTTCGATTTGCAAGTCTTTGTATTTGAGATTTTTTTCAGCTTCTTTTTCAGAGATATTATAGTCTGACAGGATGGCAACGTCGATCAGGAGACATTTATGTTGTTGTTTGTTGTTGTTGTAGTAGCAGCCACCAAACATCACGTCACTGTCTCCACATCTGTTATTGGAAGGTCAAGGAGTTGCGCCACCTCAACTGGTCTTAGCCACAAATCTATTGGCTGGAGAGATGTAGGGTTTGATGAACAGTTGAAGAGATGCACTGTGTCATGAGGAGTTTGGGAACACTTATCACATTTGTCCTCAATACTGGGGTTGATTCTGCACATGTATGAATTCAAGATCTTGGAGTAGCCAGATCTCAGCTGGGCAAGTGTCNGTTTCTTACATACACAACAGAACCATGGTCCGGGATTGGTTTCAATGCCAGCCCTTTGAAGCAGTAAAAGGAGCAAACAGACTGGAGAGTGCTCCCTGTTCCAAAAAACAGGCGTGTAGTAACAATGGAGTGGATTGAATAGAATGTGACGAAATGTTGGTTGCTGAGGTTGATGGTCCTTGGCTGGTTCCACATGACTCCTTGTAGGTTCCATGAAGATTCCAGGTCGTTCCGGGACAGAGACCCGACACATCGTGGGTTGTTGTTTGTCTTTGAGGATGATGTCCGGTTTGTTTGCCTTCATTGATCTATCCGTTTGAACTTGTGTATCCCAGATTAATGTTATTTCTGGTGTGTCAATTACGGGATCAGGAGTGTGTTCATACCATTTATCCGTCACTTCTATTTTGTATTCTTTGCAAATGTTCCAGTGTAATTGGGCCGCTACGATGTTGTGTTGTCATTATCATGTTAACTTATCAAGAAAGCACGCTCGCAGAGAGCATTAGTTATAACACCATCTAACCCTTAAAACTCTAATTTTATAAATACTCAAATGAATGAAGAAAAAATCGTGCCCCAGCTTGGAGTTGAATCCACATTTCCCGATGGATTGAGACCATAACCACAAAATACGAAGATACCCAAGTCATTTGGTTATGTTCATAAAGAAATATACGAGTACTTACGAGGTTTAATTTGACTAGAGTTTAAGAAAATACGAAGATATCCGAGTCATTGGTTATGTTTATAAAGAAATATACGAGTACTCACGAGGTTCAATTTGACTAGAGACTAGAGGTTAAGAAAATACTAGGATACCCGAGTCATTGGTTATGTTCATAAAGAAATATACGAGTACTCACGAGGTTTAATTTGACTAGAGGTTGACTGGCAGTGGCGTTAGGTTTGATATTCAGTCTTACATTATCTGAAACAGGCAGAAGCCAAAGGGATGGTTAAATTTTTAAATGAAAAAAAAAAAAATGAAATTTCGCATAAAGTATTAAAAAAAATGAAATTTCGGGGGGTGGGGGGTGGGGGGGGTTTAGACTCCCCTGGGTACGGCCTTGACCATCAGTTTCCATGATGGAGATGGATAGTAAGTATTAGATGCCCTATGTTTAGATGTCATACTTTGAACGTGGAACCAATATTTTTTTTAAAAAAAAGGTGGTAAGCGACGTTAATGCCCGAGACATGATTGTCAAACACCTAATGGTTAGGATACTCACGATGGCCGGTTCTACATACCGGGCCGATCTGAAAGTATTAGCCTATTAATGCACGAGGCATGATTGCCAAAACCTGACCGTTAGGATACTCACGATGGCCGATTCTACATACCGGACCGATCTGAAAGTATTAGATGTCCTATTAATGCCCGAGGCATGATTGTCAAACACCTAACGGTTAGGACACTCACGATGGCCGATCCTACATACCGGACCGATCTGAAACGCATACCATCATTTTTGGAATCTGCATACCTTCAAACGTAAATTATCAAAAATTTTAAGGGAGGAAAATTTAATAAACCAAACACGAAGTGATATCATCTGCTTACTCGTATGGAATGGTATAAGTCCGGCGGGTGTTTCTAATACATAATTATTGGTGCTCGTGGTAGCACTGGAGGCCAAGGTCGTCAGTATCTGTGCACCGCTACTGGGTTGTCCCGGAGTGGCTGCTCTTAACTGAAACATAAAACCTACTGTTGTAAACAATGTCCCGCTTGTACCAAATGGCACGTTGTTCATATAAGATTACTGAAGATAAGCAACGACCAACGAGGTTTTACTTGGTCGTTGACCATGTAAATTCGAGCCCAAACCAGACTGGAAAGGGTCATCTGGTTTATAATTTTACAACGGCTACCTGGTTTATAATTTTCCAGCGAATATTAACACTCCATTCGAATGACCTTGGATGTTAGATGAGATGTTGAGCAAAAAAAAAAAAAAAAAAAATAAAAAAAAATGGGTGCGTGTACTTATGTACGCGCGTGAGAAGTTATCCTTCTTTTTAAAAATAAATTTAATAATATTTCAAAAAAAACATACTACCCCACCCGGGAGCGAACTCAGCACCTACCAACAATGAAACATGGGCCTTGCCACTGAGCCACAATGTTGTATAGATATAGAATGAGAAAATGCAATATTTAAATTTAACTCTCATCATTTTTTCATAACTAACTTCATCTGCGTTACACTGATGCGGTAATAATTTTGTGTTACACTGATGCGGTGATAATTTTGTGTTACAGGTGCGAGCGCATCTTAAAATTTCACTCTCATCATTTTTTCATAACGCGCCTAAAGAAGTATAACTGCAAAAACGCAAAGCTTTTGTGAGCGGGAGGAAGTAACACATTCCCTTCAAGGAAAAGATGGTTCAACTGAAAGCGGAATATCGCACACAATTCGTCTTTTAAGCTCTACACCCATTAGTCCCAACGGAAAAAGATATCAAAAAAAAAATATCAGGAATGAACCCCCAACCTTTCAGAAAACATGTCAAATCCACTGCATTTAGAAATACATCTCTGCTATTCCAAAACAAAAAACAGAGATACCGTATTTGGTCAGGGGGAGAGGTTAGGAGGCACCAGCTAGTAATTCATCGAACGACAGGGTGTCTACCAAATCGTCAAAGTGAAATTCCCTGACTTTTCTAGGTTTTTCAGTCTATTTTTCCAGATTTTCCAGTGTACATTCTCAAGATTTTGTCTCCCCCATCTGACTTCAAAAAACACAATATTGGGGCCCAGGTCCTCCAAAAACTATACAGCAAATTTCCTTCATACCCCAAGCATGTATAAGAAAACGATAATAAGCGCCGCAGGCGAAATTTTTCAGGAAAAGCATGTTCACGCATAAAATTGGCCATTGAGATAAAAATAACTCAATTTGAAAAATTCCCTGACTTTTCCCTGACATTTCCAGTCTCCTAAAATTCCCTGACAATTCCAGGTATTCCAGGATTTCCAGTCTGGTAGACACCCTGAACGACGATAGGTCTACCATCACAATTTTTCTTTTCTGTATCACGCTAACTCTCGATCTCACCATAAGCATTCAATTGGTCATGGCCCCTTTTCTATCCAAAGAACTTTACAGAAATCAAAAATTCCATACTATTCGAAAGTTACAGGACTTCCGCAAGGACTTCTGAGACATACTGTATAAAATCTTACCTTAAAGCTCTGAGACACGGGAACATATAGACGTTGCGGAGTAGAAGATTTAGGTCCTATACCGGAAGCTGGCCTTACTGTGACACCGGACGTAGTTGCCATCACAGGACGAATTTGCAGTTGCTGTCGATTTTGTAACATGTTCGGAAGAATGGTGACTTTTGCTGTAAAACAAAACCAAAATACTTGTAGGGAAATGTATTTTTTTCAAAAAGTGCCGATTGTGTAGAGGCAGCAAAATCCGTCACAAAAAGATCGGCATAGAGTCAACACTGCCCTGAGGATGATAGCCTGAGTGCTATTGAATCTATTCTGAACATCGTAGGGTCAACACTGGCCTGAGAATGATAGCCTGAGTGCTATTGAATGTATTCTGAACATCATAGAGTCAACACTGGCCTGAGGATGATAGTCTGAGTGCTATTGAATCTATTCTGAACATCGTAGAGTCAACACTGGTCTGAGGATGATAGCCTGAGTGCTATTGAATCTATTCTGAACATCATAGAGTCAACATTGGCCTGAGGATGATAGGCCTGAGTGCTACTAAAAGCACTCAGGCCTATCATCCTCAGACCTTATAATTATTTCAGTTTGAATCGATATTGTCTTTTTTGTAAATTATTTTTTATTATTTTACCTACGATTCTTTTATAAATATTTTTAATTATTTTCTTTTCTACAGAGTATTATTACAGTAAGTAGCTATTTCTTTCCCCTTTTACTATTATGTTTTTATCTGTTTTTTTTGTTTGTTTTTTTTTCTTCTAATTTTGATTGAGATAGGACACATTACAATGGAGTGTAATTTCCATTGTAATGTGTCAGGGGTTAGACACCTCTGAAACACAATAAATAATAATAATCATATTTTTTAATTAATATTAAAAATCGACTCCATTACCAAGTGTAAGACAAAACTAAAACATATCTGTAAGAAGGGAAGGAAACTGAACATACTCGTATCGGTAGAAATCAGTAAGATCCTGAACAATTATAAATATGTCTAAACCAAAAATTTTAAATAGTTGGGTGACTCATCATCATCAAAATCGATGATATCCACCACACTCGATATTATCGAATCATTTGTCGAACTTACTTTTGGGTGACTCATCATCATCCAAATCGATAACATCCACCACACTCGATATTATCGAATCATTTGTCGAACTTACTTTTAGGTGACTCATCATCATCTAAATCGATAACATCCACCACACTCGATTTGACCGGACTTTTTCGAGCGACTGCAGAAGTTTGTCTAACAGGCTGAGCAGGAGATCTGACTACATTTCGACCTTGAACTGACTGAGCTATAGGCTGTAAAAAAAAAAGAAATAGAAATCTTATTAAAGGAGTTTGCCTCTAGACAGATATTAAGGGTCATTTCCCTTTAAAAAAAATCTTCATACACAATTTACCTCATGCTTTTTCCCGAATGTAATAGAGAGGTACGACTGTAAACACGCAAAACACTTCAAACCTCACACTAGTCAAAACTATGAACTTATAAGAAAAAAGGGAAAATAAAATGAACATGGAAGTTTTGGTTGGGACACTACGAGTATATCCAAAGAGCAGGCCGTACCCAAGATTTTTATTCGGGAGTGAGGGGGGGGGGCCCCGANGGGGGGGGGGGTCCGAAGCATTGACAGCCAAGCCAGGACTAACACCTGAATATGATGATCATGGACGGTGATGTTGTTGTTGTTTTTGTTGCTGTTGTTGTTGATGCTGTTTTTATTGCTGTTGTTGTGTTATTACTGTTGTTGTTGATATTGCTGTTGTTGTTAACGTTCTCAACGACTCTCACTGTGTCTCCAGGCCAAGAAAGGCGGCCTCTCCAACAGGATCTGTCCATAATGCTGACGGCTCCAGATTAGTAGGGTTTGATGGATAGTTGCTGCCGCACATGATTTACATGATGAGCAGCCAGCATACATAGAGGACAATGATCGGATACTTCAGGATTTAGCAAAAATGTATATACCAACTCTTTGAATAAGTATCTGGAGTAGCACGGCTGAGATGAACAGCTCCAACGGAGGAAAAACACAGTGAATTATCGTCGGAAAGGTGTTGATGGTGTTGTTATTGTTGCTGTGGTTGTTGTCTTTAATATTATGGGTTACGTGCAAAGTAGAGTATTTTCATTGATAAAAAAAAACGATTGAAATTTCGGGGGGCGCTGGACCCCATGGATACGGCCTTGTCCAAGAGTTCGTTTTTGACACTTGGGACAAGTTCGTTAGAAAGAAAAATAAAAATAAATAAGTATTTATCTATTTATCTACTTTGTATCTTACCCTTTTTGCAGCTTGCTGAGGATTAACAATAGTTGTCATCATTCGGGGTGACGTCCCAGAAAATGTGCTCTGTGAAATTGCACCTGTACACGACGGACCACCAAATCGAGCTACCCCTCCACTTCTTGACGCATTGTTTCCTGCTATCGTTAATCGAGGTGGATTATTTGGACTCATAATGAATTGCTGACCATTTCTGTTTTGAACCAATCCACTCATTTGTGGCGAGGTTCCACTACGTGGAGATATAACATTTGGTGCATTTGATGTTAAATATAATCGTGATGCGTTCGGTGTTGATGCCGCTGTCTTGTTGGATAACGATTGAGGTGACACCAGTCGGGGACTTTTCTGTTGTGAAGAAGCCGGTAAAGAATTAGTGGCTCGGCGAGTAATGATCGTTCGATTTGTACCAATCGATGTTTGTGAAGGTGTGGACACGGTTCTCGATGGAGGGGTTTGCTGTTGTTGGGTTTGTTGTTTAGGCGGGTCTGGACGTCGTTTTCTTTTGGTTGTGCTTGAAAAACTCTGATGATTATCAATGGATCGTAATGGTTTCTGAAAATATAAGAATAAACGAATTAAATAGGAAGGATGTGTTTTGGTTTATTTTTTTTTAATTTTATCGATGTACTTCGCGAAATTAGTTTCGGTGATGTACTAGTAGTAGTGCAAGAGCGTCGAAATATGCATGTACTTTATTTGTTGCATAGTGCGTGGTGCGTGAAGTTCCTCAATACCTCTCCATGTTCGTCCCGTTATCTGATCATGAACGTGATACAAGATCTTCTAATACTTTTACTCTGAGATTACCGATACGAAAGCCTCCAGAATGTGGAATGCCTTACCTGTCTCGCTAAGACTAGTCACTAGTATTTCTGGTTTCAAGCGGCGATTGTTTGAGCACCTCCTGGAGCGTTCGGCTTGCGATTTTGGCGCACGAGCTGTATTCTTTGCTTCGAGAATGGTGTGATTCTTCCTATTTTCTTCCTCTTCTTCTTATTTCCTTTCTCCTTTTCCTCCTTAACCTCATTTTTTTTAAGGTGGCATATATGTCTATTCACTATCTCTTATTATTAACATCTAGCAGTGCGGCACCAAAGTAAGGGTTCGATGGTAGAGATTGCCACAGGCAATAATCGCGCCCTTTGGTTGTTGTTGTTAACGTTCTCGACTACGTCTGCTCCTCAAGGTCCAGGAACCGCACCACCTCCAACGGGTCTGTCCACAATGATATTGGGTCCAGGTTTTTTGGTAGTTCTGGACATTTGAAGAGATGATCAACATCATGTGGTGCCCCACTGCATTTGGGGCAAATATCTTGCACAGAGGAGTTTATTCTGGCCATGTAGTTTTGCAACATCTTGCACCAACCTGATCTGAGTTGGGCAAGGATCGCTCTTGTAGATCTTGGGAGCGTCTTCTCCGATGCGTCGATCTCAGAAACCACATTGGTGCCAAGAACACGGTTGGGCAGGTAACTCTCGATGACGTCATTCACCATGTGGGTGTGAATATTTCTCATAATTGATTTTATGTTCTCGTTAGTCACATTGCCATCCGGTAAGTAACGTTCTTGTAGTATTGGGAGAAGTGTGTTTACGAGGTTTCTCCTGATGCACCTAGGAGATTGTGGTGCATTGACAATACTGTTACACGGATGAGACGCCACCAAACACGCAGACAGATATTGAAGTGAGAGGAGAATGTTGTGCTGCTTGACTGGGATGATTTTGAGTCTCACGATGAAGGTGGTCTTGATGAGACCCAGTGGCAACATGTATTTAATTTTATTCTGTAAGTTGTTATTTTCATCGTATATTATTTATTTGTTATCAGTAAAGAGTATTATTATTATTAGTAGTAGCAGCGGTTTTTCACACGAAATCAACTGTTCTTCCCATTTATAGATGCATGATTAATTAAAATGGTAGAAACAGATAGCTTTGAGTTTACCGAAAAGATTTTGATGGCCCTTGGCTGGAACTGTGATGCTATGCGTTCCAGGTCGTCCTGGTGCGTAGAACCGGCCATCGTGAGGACGTCGGTCATTCACAATGCTCGCTATTCGAAAATTATGAAAAGAAACATTCCTCTAAAAGATGACGCTATTGTACGATTGCCATGTTTTACCTGAAAGTATTATTCTGAATAAAAAAATCTTGCGTACGGCCCTGGATTTATTTCTTATGTTCTTACCGAATCTTTCAAATGAACTACAAATCCCACACTCCTCGTAATCTTGACTGGATGAGGTATCCATCCTTTGTCGCCATGTTGTTCTTTGAGTTTGACAACAGATTCACTGAATGTTCGATGTACAGTATGTAAATCATCGACCTGTTTCTTCAAATCTTCATTTTGTTTCTTTAGAGTTTCATATTTCTTTTCTATAACATTGACATGGGCTCGAAGTTTGCCATTTTCTGCTTCGTGAACAATACAAGATAACATTTTTTGTTTTAAAAGTTTTAGTAAGCCCTAAAAAAAGAAAGAAAATTAACTAAGTCAGGGGCGGATACGAAGGGGGAATTTAGGGGGGGGGGAGTTAGGAAATGAAAAACTTATATTTATGATTATGTATTGACGAGGAATAATTCTTATAAATACGTACAATATAAGTTGTTTTTTGTAATAAAGAAAACAAAGATACTGAAGAATCGCATTTCGTAAAATCAAAAATGTAAAAAAATGGGAGAGACGAAGGTACAATATGAACATTTAGTTACACATTTCACTGGATCCGATGATTTTTCTCATAACGGTTTTTCTCATAACAGCTATTGCCGTTGATTTTTCAACGACTAAAATACTAATTTAGCTTACCTCTTCAGAGAGTGATGTAAATTTCTTTTCAATTTTAAACAATGGTTGTGTACTGTCAACAGATATTCCTGCAGCCACATCATCAATCGTTTTGGACAACAAATCACTTTTCTCTTTGGCAGCTTTATCATCTTTGTCTACTTTCTCATTTGATGATCTGTCATCCAATATTTCATCAACATCCATGACTAAGTCATTGGTATCGCTATCACTATTATTGTCATCATCAGGTTCAAGTATTTCTTGAATAGCCTTTTCTAATTCTTCTTTTTCTTTATCAATGTATTCATTAGCATTCTCATTTGTTGATTTTATTTCATCATCAGCCTCATCATCATTGGGTAACAGTTTCTTTTCAAGAAGTTTATTTGTATTTACAATAGATATAGTTCTTTTGAAAGTATCCCCTGATGAACTAGTTTCTGCAATAGATTCATCTTTTTTATCCATCGATTTTATTGTTGGATCCTTAACTTTTATATTTTCCAAATCAACAACATCTTTTTCAGATTTTTGATCTGTATTTTCTTCTGCATTTATAATTAGTTCACATGGTTCTTCTGTTTTTTGTATTTCTTCAGTACTTTCTTTGTCATTCAAGTTTTCATTAAGAGTGCTGCTGGTTTTTATTGCTTCAATAATCTCAATTTTATTTGTTTCCTCAAAAGGTTTTGAGGTAAAATCTACCATTTCAATATCGGAATCATATGACGACGCTATTGGTTTTTTCATATCATTTTCAATAAGTTCTATGTCTGAATCTACGTCATTTGCATTTGTTTCTATTTTCTTATCTATGTCAGTTTTGTTTTTATTTTCTTCGAGTTCTGTCGAATCCATGTTTGCAAGTTCCACGTCGTCTGTTTTTGAGTTTGTTCCTTTTTGTTCAGTTTCATTTGTATTTTCTTTTAATTCTACTCTATCTATGTTTGCACTATCAATAAGTTCTATATCAGAATCTACATCATTTGTTCCTGATTTTATTTCTTTCTGATAATTAGTTTCTAAAGTTTTGTTTTTAATATTTTCATCGAGTTCGTTTTCAGTGTCTGTTTTTTCATTGATTACAATTGATTTTACTTGTATTTCATCATTATCCGATTTATTGCTAATACAATCATCTGTTTTAGATTCAATATGTTCTTCCAAGCTTTTAGAAGCATCTTCAATCGGAAAAACTTTTTCCTTTTCATTTGGAGAAGACTCTAAATTGAAATTGTCAGCAAGTTGGTTGACTTTACAATGTGTATCTGTACATTGATTTGCTTTTCCTTCTTCAATTATTTCATTTTGATTTTCTACTTTTTTTCCTCTGATAATTTCTTCTGTATTTTCCTTTTCAATGATATTGACAGTACATTCGACATTATTTGACTCCACCGTTCCTGGTTCAGTTTCTTTATTGAATTCATTATTTTCACATGATACCATCTTGACAAGATTTTCAGTATGTTTGATGCTATTTGTATTTTCCTTTTCACTGAATTTTCCATCCTCTAACTTGTTTTCAGGTGATTTAGACTTATTTTCGGTTAAATCATTAACGTTTTTAGTAGAATTTTCAAAACTATCATTTTTACTATCACTTTCACATAGATTTAATTTTTCTGTCACATTTTTTATTCCTTCCACTTCAGAATCAACAACACTATGAGACTTTGATTCAGTGTCTTCTACCAATGATATTTCATTCTTTTTCTCTGTGTAATTTTGTAATTCAACTGTCACCACATGTGGATCATCGACTTTAGTTATTAATGGTTTTTCTATTACTTTATTGAGTTCCTGAGTGTTTGGTATATTGGAGACTATTTCATTGCCATTCAAAGTCTCAGTGTCCATTTTAGAATCAGATTTGTCTTTCATTGCTTCAATATTACAACTATCATTGATGTTCATTTGTGGTGTTATTATTTCTTCGTTCTCCAACATTTCTGTATCCATTTTCTCGTCGATTTTAGCATCAGAATGAACTAATTGTGAACTATCGTTGTCATTTGTTTGTACATCTTTCACTATACTATGGTCTGATGAGCTTTCAGGTCTCTCTAATACGGCACTGTGAGAATTAATTACAATAGATGAATCATCCACATTTGATTTCAAGTCGTCAGTATTTTCTTCTCTAATTTTATTACTATTTTCTTCTAGATTATTTTCAGTAACTGCCAATTCAATTTCATAGATTTTTAATTTTGGAGCTACAACTTTTTCATTTACTAACATTTCTGTATTCATATTTTCGCCCATTGTAACATTTGGATCAACTGTTGCTGAACTTTTGTCATCACTATTTTTTACATCCTCATTAATACTTTGTTCAGTTGAATTTGCAGGAATAACTACTTCTTCGTGACCTTCTGATACAGTACTGTCAGCAATAATTGGTGTATAATTTACACTTGATTTCAATTCTTCTGTACATTGTTCTCCTATTTTACTATCAATCTCTACATTGTCAATGGTACCACCCTTTGCGTTATTCTTTTCTAAAACGTTATTTTCAGATGTACTAGATTTGTCAATAACGTTTTCCTTTAGGTTTGTCTTGTCTCTACTCTCGTCCTCCATGAGTTCATCATGGTCGACGGATTGATTTTCAACTTTGTTTTCAATGGCATCAGTATTCGATTTGTCCATATTCTCTAATTTTCTTTCCTTTGATGTATCTTGAACATTATCTAAAACCTCAGAACATTCTCTTTTATCAATCATAATATCACTATCAGAATCTGAATCAATATTAATTACTATCTGTTCTTGGGTTTCAACAGAACTTGATTTTTGAATTTTGACACTCGCACTTTCAGTCAAATCTTCTTTATTTTCCAATATTTCTAATTTTTCATTTTTATTATTATGTGTATCCTGACATCCCTCTTTTTCAATTACTTCTTCTTCTAAATCGATTTCCTCAATAACCTTAATAGGATTTGCTGATTTTTCAACTGTTTCAATGTTCTCCTGGTCATTTGTATTTGTTTCTTTGCAGTTGTCTTCATTCCTTTCCTTATGAGACTCATTCGACACATCCAAATCATCATCGTCGTCTAAACATATTTCTTCAATTTCTATTGTACCATTTTTATTTTCACATGATTGACCATCACTATTGAAACTATTTTCAGTTTTCAGGAGATCTTCATCTTTTTGCTCCAAAATTTCATTCGCACATTCTACAATTTCACAATCACTATTTTGTACATCTTCATTGACTTCATCAGCATCCTTTGTAACAATTTCACCCCTACTTTGACAATCTAAATTGTTTCCTTCTATTCCTTTTGTACATACATTGTCACTATTTAATATTTCAATGTGAGTATTCATGAGATCATTATTTTTGTCATTATTAATTAAAACATTTGTTTCATTGACATTAAGATGTACGTCCTCTTTTTTATCAGATTTTATTTGATTATTAATATCCACTGAATCGCTTTTAATAGATTCATTAAAATTCGTCATTTCCACTCTATTTACATCACTTTGACTTTCATTAATTTGATTACAAAGAATGTTATGATTATCACAGTTAGATTTATTCACAATATCATTTACATTCTTTGCATTATTTACATTGTCTTCTAAAACACTTTTCGATTCAGCGAGAATATCAACATCAGATTGTGTTACTATATTACAATTGTTTTCAGACGTTTTGATATTTTTATCTGCCAAATTATTTTCTTCTAAACTGTTGAATGATTTAATTTCATTTTTTTCACTTATTAAAATATCTACTTTAGGAATATTATCGGATTTAACGTTTTCTTCTTTATGCTTTACGTTATTTTCATTTTCTATTATGTCTACAATTCTATTATTTTCAACAGCAATTATTGTACCTGTAGTTTTTTCAATTGCATTAGCAATTATTGTACCTGTAGTTTTTTCAATTGCACTAGTACAATCAGAAAATTCTTCAGGAAAATGACTAGAATCTATATTAGTTTTCTCTTGACAAGTTCTAATACTTTCAACAATTGTATTTGTAGATTCCAAATCTGTTTTTTTACTATTACCTAAATTAGTATCTTCAACAGTTCTTTCGATCGATTTACTAGTTACTTCATTTAAACTTGTCCTTTCTATATCAGTTCTTTCATTACTATTTCCTATTTCTTTATTTTCTTTAAATATTCTACTTGTTCCTTCATTTAAACTTGCAGTTTCGATATTATTAGTTCTTCCAGTCCCCTCATCATTTCTTTTATGATCATCTTCTTCGATAACATCATCTTTCAGTTCTTCACTAACGTCACCATGAGATCCATTTACTATTTGAGCAGTGTTGATAATCTTTTCATTATCAGATTCAATTGTTAATTTGATTTTTTTACTTTCAATATCATCTTCCAAAACGGCTTCACTGATTCTTTTGATAGATTTTTTAGAAACAACTACATCACCGCAGTCTTCATTCATAATGTTGGTTGTATTAACCATTGAATAGGAAGGAAAACTAGATGAACTTCCTGAAAAAAAAAATGAAACAACTGAAAGTTTAGATGACAATTCTAATCGGACACGTGCTGAGAAGGCAAAATAACAGAGCCAGAGAAGCTTTCGAACGGACCCATAAGAAATAAATGGTACGGAAAACCGTACTAGACTTTCTCTTCCTTAATCATTCCATCAGACTACCACCGAATGCAGATGTTCTTCTAAAGTTTTAAGTTTTTTAGTTATATATTTTAGTTATTGTTATATTTCTATTTTCTGTTGATGTTGACCATTCTTTTAAAAAGATTTTGCAGCCTCCGGCTGCGGACTTTGCTCTTTAGTGACA
>CM022876.1:22360774-22372961 GCA_012654025.1 Pachypsylla venusta | reverse complement strand
GAAGTGACAAGGCGAATGACCTCCTTACATTCTAGTCCTGCCCATTTCCCCACAGAATTGAGCTGAATGTAAACGAAGCTTCATGTTACCAATGTAAACGAGCTGAAGTACAGAGAAGTGGAAGTGACAAGGCGAATGACCTCCTTACATTCTAGTCCTGCCCACTTCCCCACAGAATTGAGCTGAATGTAAACGAAACTTCATGTTACCAATGTAAACGAGCTGAAGTACAGAGAAGTGGAAGTGACAAGGCGAATGACCTCCTTACATTCTAGTCCTGCCCACTTCCCCACAGAATTGAGCTGAATGTAAACGAAGCTTCATGTTACCAATGTAAACGAGCTGAAGTTTAGAGAAGTGGAAGTGACAAGGCGAATGACCTCCTTACATTCTAGTCCTGCCCACTTCCCTACAGAATTGAGCTGAATGTAAACGAAGCTTCATGTTACCAATGTAAACGAGCTGAAGTACAGAGAAGTGGAAGTGACAAGGCGAATGGCCTCCTTACATTCTAGTCCTGCCCACTTCCACAGAATTGAGCTGAATGTAAACGAATCTTAATGTTACCAATGTAAACGAGGTGAAGTACAAAGAAGTAGAAGTGACAAGGCGAATGACCTCCTTACATACTAGTCCTGCCCATTTCCCCACAGAATTGAGCTGAATGTAAACGAAGCTTAACGTTACCAATGTAAACGAGCTGAAGTACAAAGAAGTAGAAGTGACAAGGCGAATGACCTCCTTACATTCTAGTCCTGCCCACTTCCACAGAATTGAGCTGAATGTAAACGAAGCTTAACGCTACCTTCCTGGCACACCACTCCATACAGCCACACACCCATCTGATTATTCATTATCTGATGGGGAGTGTAAATGTTTCACTGCGCATGCGCCATTATGTATGACGCATCACGACATTGTTGTTACATTCTGCTACAACTTCCCTGCCTTCATCATTATACGTTCTACTAGTTTAATGTTTCTATCAAATGCGACCTCTTTCTGCTCTTCAGTCGCACTTACAACATGTTTCGATAAATCAATCTAAAATGCGACCTCTTTCTGCTTTTCAGTCGCACTTACAACTTTCTGCTTTTCAGTCGTTTCGATAAATCTTTTTTTTTTTATTTATTATTATTTGGCTTACGTCCCTTTAACATATATTGGTCATTCAAGACGAGGGTTTCACACTCCATTCGCTGGAAACTTGCAAACCATCTACTCACTATGACCTCATCCAGCCTGTGGGCCGGAAAAAATAGCATCACGATGGCGCGAACCCACGTGGACACCCACATGGTAAAATCTTGCTGGACGTTTATTAACTTCAGTGATCTAACGGGAACTGGTGTATTCAACAACGTGCCATAGACGCTGGCTAAATCAATCTAATTCTTTCCAGGTTTCGACTGATTTTTAATAATTCGCTTAAATCAATGTCAAGAAAAAAAAAAAAAAAAAAAAAAAAAAATACGTTTCAAAGTATACGCAGAATCAGGCCCGACGAGAAATAGGAGGAATGGAGGGTTTCACAGAGAAAATTCTTCCCCGGGGATTTCTCAGGGACCCGACGGCGACGTAAGCACTGTGGAAAGCATATAATATAGAAAAAGTCGATTACTGATGCAATGTCAAAAGAAATAATTCTATCTCTATTCACTATCTTCGAGCAGAGAAAATACCGTCCTCGTGGTGGCCGGTTCTGCCCTGGAACATCATACCACCAGAGTTCCAGCCCAGGGCCATTAAAATCTTTTCGGTAACCTTATATCAACCCGTTTGTTCCATTTTTTAAAAACAAAAAACCTATAAATCGGATAAACGGGTTGATTTCCAGAGAAACACCATTCCAACAACAGAGAAGATTATCATCGTGCATGCACAACACACAATGATTATATTTTTTCCCCCGGGTCCAAGATTTCTCTCCACAGCCCTGCGCAGAATTCAAAAATCGAGTTTTTCTCGTTCACAAACTCGACATGGTTTGAGTTATTTTCAGATACTTGATTTTCCATGTCCATCACGGAAAGGGTTGATGGGGGAAGGGTTTGGGTTGCATATTATTGAGTCTCTAATAGTTGTAAATATTTCTAAATTCATCAAGATTAAATGCCATGGATTGTCCAACACCTTATACTATACTTTAGCAGTCAGAGCGTCTTACCACTACACCACTAACTCATAAAGCAATGGTTAAATCGCCTAATTTGGGACTGGGAAAGTCAGGGCGTCTAATAAGTCATATATCAGATTAATCCACAAGTTTAGCACTTACCTTAAACTGATGGAGGGATGTGTGAGGCCTGGAATGCCAAACCCATTTTTTTTTTTTTTTTGGGAATTTCAACAGATAATAACCCAGATATAAAATTTTGGACAAAAATGCTTCAAAAGTCCCCAAAATTTTTAGTTGTGAACGTTAGTGAACTCCACTTTTGACTCCCATATACATGCTGAAATGCACGTATGTATGTTCCGCGATACAAGCCACAATTTTCATCCGATTTTGACGAAATTTGGTATACATGTTTAGGGTATGAAGGAAATTTGCTGCATAGTTTTTGGGAACCCTGGGGGGCCCAATATTGGGTTTTTTGAAAATGATTTTTATCTTTTTAACGGTTTGTTGCAGAAACGTAAGATTTATCAAAATCTTATGTTATGGCTGGTGTTAAGGGACTTTCAATTTTCCAAAAATTGATTAAGATATTTTTTTTCTATTAATGATTACAACACTAACGTCAACGCCTGATCATATTATTCCACTAGTTATAATTATTTGGAAATGAATTTGAAAAACATTATGCTGCTGGTGGATGTGATTGGGAACATTGCCAGCAAACACAACATGACGAATAGGGCAGTGATGTGCACCGCGGCTGCATAGCTGCCAAAATAGCGAACATGAAAATGAAAAACATTATGCTGCTGGAGGATGTGATTGGGAACATTGCCAGCAAACACAGCATGACGAACAGGGCAGTGATGTGCACCGTGGCTGCACAGCTGCCAAAATAGCGAACATGAAAATGAAAAACATTATACTGCTGGAGGATGTGATTGGGAACATTGCCAGCAAACATAACATGACGAACAGGGACGTGATGTGCACCGCGGCTGTACAGCTGCCAAAATAATGAACATGAAAATGTATGCTGCTGGTGGATGTGATTGGGAACATTGCCGGCAAACACAACATGACGAACAGGGCAGTGATGTGCACCGCGGCTGCACAGCTGCCAAAATACCGAACATGAAAATGTATGCTGCTGGTGGATGTGATTCGGAACATTGCCAGCAAACACAACATGACGAACAGGGCAGTGATGTGCACCGCGGCTGCACAGCTGCCAAAATAGCGAACATGTGCATCGCGGCTGCACAGCTGCCAAAATAACGAACATGAAAATGTATGCTGCTGGTGGATGTGATTGGGAACATTGCCAGCAAACACAACATGACGAATAGGACAGTGATGTGCACCGCGGCTGCACAGCTGCCAAAATAGCGAACGTCTTCAACTTCCCTTTGAAAATTTACTTGGCTCTCGATTGTCAAAGATCATTATTTTTACTTTAGTACGGAATTGGCCGAACAAAGTAAAATTCTAGTTGTTTCCGCAATTAGACGATTTAACCACTGACTGACTGGTAAGCAATAGAGGATGGAAGCGGTTGGAGGACATGGAAGGATTCAGGATTATAACATTTAGGACGAAGTTCTCAGAGTAGCATGATATGCAGGGTCGTAGACAGAAAATCCGGGCCAAGGGGAAAAATTACGGGCCCCTAAACTATTCTTTCATCTATAATCAGCGTATTATATGGGCAGTAAGGAATAGTAAAAGTAGGCATTTCACGTAGTTGAAAATCAGTGTCCTGCAATAGCCATCATTGTCCCATATTAGCCCACTATCGCAAAATTTCTAATTTTGTGTTTCGAGATCAACGCTACTATCTGTGATGAATACGGAAACTAAGTAAGTACAGCTGTATGAAACAGGGTCCACACTCATGTTGCAAATGTTGTATAACATGTTGCATGTTTCCAAAAATATTGAACATTTCTTAGAAACATTGAAAGTGTGGACCGTGTACCGTGTCGGACAAAGTCAGGGGACGGTCCTAAGCACGTGTAAAAACAGAAGGTAGCCATCATTGTCCCATAGGAAGAGCATTCAGCCTTTGTAAAAACTCTGCTTGAAGCTTGAAACCAAAGATGAAAGATCAGAGTCATTCGTAAAATACAGTTTCTAAACACTTTCTATGGATACCGTGACAAGCAAGCGAGGGTTACCTTGCCAGAAAAAGGATTCAGCTAAAGAGAGAATGCAATGAGATAATTGGTTGTGGAGTGGTAGAATTGGCAACGCCAACCATAAATCGGGAAAGATGAAAAGAAGGTGTGTTTTACCTTTTCGTAACACAATATCAATCGCACGCAGATTTTTGTATCGCAAACTACTGGTAAAGGCCCATTTACAGTGCCTGAACATACACAAGCATCGAGCATTCGTGATCGTTGCTCGCCAGTTTTCGACGAGCACGAACACAAACGAGCATTCTGTTCACACTGCTCGAGCATTTCTGACGATCAGTTAAATCGACATCGCATAGAGGCTCGAACACGAACGAGCATTCGCTTCGAACATGATCGGCTCGCGGCGACTGTTTACACTGCCCAATCCTCCAATCACCTCTGTTCGCGACGAATGCTCGGGCAGTGTAAATGGGCCTTAACATAGAACTGCACGCAACATTTTGTTGTGCAACACGTTGCAACAAAATGTTGCGACAGTATATTTTCTTTTGAAACACACGGCAACAAATTCCGTGTCAGTTCTTAAGAAAGTTTTTCAATAAAGATCGAACGCATTGTCTTTTTTAATATAATATTTTAATTTTTCTAACGCAATAAATTGAAGAGTGGTGTTTATGATGTGGCCCTTTTTGGAGTTTTTGGATAAAGACAGTCAAGAACGAAGATTTTGGGTTCATCCAATTAATGAAAAAAGAAATATTTCTATTTTCATATGTGAACTAAGGAAATATCCGGAAAGAGTCAAGAATTATTGCCGAATGACCGTAGAAACATTTGACAAACTTTTAAACCCGACAGAAAAGAAGATCAGGAAGAAAAATTAACCTGATAAAATATTTTAAAAAATTGTTGGAAATTATTTAATGGTACTCTATATATTAACTGAAGAAATATGGTAATATTAGCATGGTATTTAAAATAATAATTCCAAAACGACTTCAATAATAGAAATAAAACTCACTTTCTTTTTAATAAATTAACACAAAGTCACCTCGAAATGTTGCAAGGTTCTCCTCGGCAGAGCAGCATCGCCCTTTTGTTTCGCAACGTTGCGCGGCAATGTTGCAGTCAGTGGGATTTGATCTCATTTGATTCTGTAGTAACGGCGGAGCATGAAACGTTGCGCAACAAAATGTTGCGTGCAGTGGGAAAGCAGCTTAAGTAAGTACGTACTCAAATGCATTGTCCGATTTTGATGAAAATGTTTGCTAGGTTCATATAAATAAGAGGATCATTTTGGGTGCTATATAGGATCTCATGTTCACAATACTAGTAATTAGTACGAATATTAAGTAATAGATAAAAATAATATTTTTTAAAATATGTTAAAGTTGATTCAGAGGGAATTAATTAAATATTTTAAAAAAATATTGAAAATTTAATTCATTTTTTTTTTTTTTACTTGTCTGTTTATTATTTTCTATTTTTAATAATGAAATTACCCCCCTCCTCTTCAAAATTTGATATTTTTGAATGATAAAATCCGCTGTAAGTGCCAGTTTTTGGTAGATTTTATTATTTACAGAACCTTATTTACTAAGAGTGACGATTTTTTTTTTGCTGCACATTTAGACAACGACTTGCCAAATTTTCAATTTCTTACCATTTTGGCTGAATAAAGGTGCCGTCAAGAAGAGTCGTTTATTTAGCGATACCTAACAGTGGAAATTTCAAAGTGTTTTCTAAGATGATGATGATGAGTGAGTCAGTTCTAAGTATCGATTAGAACGATAATGAAAGAGTCAGCGAGTACCTACCTAGATGAGGAAAAAGTGAGTTCAAGTATAGATTATAAAATAGTCAGTGAGAATAAGTATAGATTAGGAGAAAGTGATTCCGTAAATTTCAAGTATAGATTATAGTGAGTCAGTGAGAGTATTAAGTATAGATTAGGAGAGAGTGGGTCAGTAAATTTCAAGTATAGATTTATAACATAGTGAATAGAGAGTATTAAGTACTGGTTAGGAGAAAGTGGGTCAGTCATTATTTAGTATACATGGAAAAATAATGAGTCAGTAATAGTGTAATCAGTGAATCCAAAAATATTACAAGAGTCAACACCAGTTGTAACAAATAGTTGTGCGCATATAAGAGGAGACAGCTGTTGTTCAAACACAACACGGTGACATATTGTAAACAATACACAGTCCTACAGACCCAACTCTACCTACTTGACTCAACCACAAACAAAGATAACACAATACAGGTAGAACAACACCACATCGGTCACCGATCAGGTATCAAACCTTAGCTCGGTCAGGAGTACTATCGAGAAACCGAACCTATCCGATCTAGTACTGTCAAGAAACCGAACCTATCCGATCTAACACGATTGGATCCCGAAAATGAAAGTTAATATTGAAAATGCATTCTTTTAATAAAGGCAATTTGACAGCTCATATTAGTTATATTCGTTAGCTAATTTCCTATTTAGGGCCTGCACCTAAACCTCAACTGCACATTTTTTGCTTGGAAATTATCTTCTATAGACTACTTAGACCAGGCCAAAGATCTGAGCAAGTTTGATCAGCCTTTTGGCTATGTTTTTTTTCGTGGATGTCAAGCCCAGGATGAAGATTTTCAACACCCAATAAAAGACACTAGTCTGATAGCCTCCGACACGACACGATACTTTTTCAACCAATCAGAGTTGATCATGTTCTCCACTCTACCGACATAAACATCGTTGTCGACAAAACTATTTACTGTGTCGTGTCGGTGTATCGTTGTCGACAAAACTATTTACTGTGTCGTGTCGGTTTATCGTTGTCGACAAAACTATTTACTGTGTCGTGTCGGTTTATCGTTGTCGACAAAACTATTTACTGTGTCGTGTCGGTTTATCCTTGTCGACAAAACTAATTACTGTGTCGTGTCGGTTTATCCTTGTCGACAAAACTAATTACTGTGTCGTGTCGGTTTATCGTTGTCGATAAAACTATTTACTGTGTCGTGTCGGTTTATCGTTGTCGACAAAACTATTTACTGTGTCGTGTCGGTTTATCCTTGTCGACAAAACTATTTACTGTGTCGTGTCGGTTTATCGTTGTCGACAAAACTATTTACTGTGTAGTGTCGGTTTATCGTTGTCGACAAAACTATTTACTGTGTCGTGTCGGTTTATCGTTGTCGACAAAACTATTTACTGTGTCGTGTCGGTTTATCGTTGTCGACAAAACTATTTACTGTGTCGTCTCGGTTTATCGTTGTCGACAATTTAAATTTTTCATTATTTTTTTCAACCAGATAACTTTCACGGTTTGGTGTTGATAACTTTCCTAAAAAGCACTGACATCACTGAAAAGTTCCCAAAAAACACTGAAATCAAAACAGTGTCCGCCTCAATTGTATATCTTTTTAAACTTTCCTTTTTTACATTAATTTCACTAATAACATAGCCGAAACGACATCCCATGCACGAGCCATTACAATAACTATGCCGCCATTTTGTTTTCAACTCTCAGCAAAAACCAACAACAAATCAAAAATATTGTGAAATAATCACCTCCTCATCACACGCCGCCACTAACCTAACGTGCAATCAATAGTACAAATACCAAATAACCTAGAGCAAGAATTGACCCCTCTGAGCATGCGCCACTACAGAAACGCAATACATAATTACTATGTTAAAATAACTACGCCGTCATTTTGTTTCCAACTCACACGTGCAACTAACAACAAATCAAAAATATTGTGAAATAATCACCACCCTGATCACAGACCGCCACTAACTTAACGTACAGTCAATAGTACAAATACCACATCACCTAGAGCTAGAATTGACTCCTCTGAGCATGCGCCACTACAGAAACACAATACATAATTACTATGTTAAAATAACTACGCCGTCATTTTGTTTTCAACTCACACGTGCAACCAACAACAAATCAAAAATATTGTGAAACTAGCAGGATACGCCCGCTTCGCTTGGCGCCTTAGAGGCATGGCCGTTTATAGTTTCAACCCCAAAAGTAGCCTATGTCCTTTCCTAAAGTTTAGTCTATCTCCATACCAAATTTCATCAAAATCGGTTCAGTAGTTTAAGCGTGAAAGCATAACATACATACAGACAGACAGACAGATAGACAGACAGAGTTACTTTCGCATTTATAATATTAGTATGGATAATCACCACCCTGATCACAGGCCGCCACTACCCTAACGTGCAGTCAATAGTACAAATACCACATCACCTAGAGCGAGAATTGACTCCTCTGAGCATGCGCCACTACAGAAACACAATACATAATTACTATGTTAAAATAACTACGCCGTCATTTTGTTTCCAACTCACACCTGCACTAACAACAAATCAAAAATATTGTGAAATAATCACCACCCTGATCACAGACCGCCACTACCCTAACGTGCAATCAATAGTACAAATACCACATCACCTAGAGCAAGAATTGTTGACCCCTCTGAGCATGCGCCACTACAGAAACGCAATATATAAATACTATGTTAAAATAACTACGCCGTCATTTTGTTTCCAACTCACACCTGCAACTAACAACAAATCAAAAATATTGTGAAATAATCACCACCCTGATCACAGGCCGCCACTAACCTAACGTGCAATCAATAGTACAAATACCACATCACCTAGAGCAAGAATTGCTGACCCCTCTGAGCATGCGCCACTACATAAACACAATATATAATATAAAATAACTACGCCGCCATTTTGTTTTCAACTCACACGTGCAACCAACAACAAATCAAAAATATTGTGAAACAATCACCACCCTGATCACAGACCGCCACTACCCTAACGTGCTGTCAATAGTACAAATACCACATCACCTAGAGCAAGAATTGACCCCTCTGAGCATGCGACACTACAGAAACACAATACATAATTACTATGTTAAAATAACTACGCCGTCATTTTGCTTCCAACTCACACCTGCAACCAACAACAAATATTGTGAAATGATCACCACCTTGATCACAGGCTACCACTAACCTAACGTGCAATCAATAATACAAATACCACATCACCCAGAGCAAGAATTTACCCCTCTGAGCATGCGCCACTACAGAAACACAATACATAATTACTATGTTAAAATAACTACACCGTCATTTTGTTTTCAACTCACACCTGCAACCAACAAGAAATATTGTGAAATGATCACCACCCTGATCACAGACCGCCACTCACCTAACGTGTAATCAATACCTAGTACCCACAAAACGCTACATCACCTAGAGCAAGAATTTACCTCTCTGAGCATGCGCCACTACAGAAACACAATACATAATCACTATGTTAAAATAACTACGCCGCCATTTTGTTTCCAACTCACACCTGCAACCGACAACAAATATTGTGAAATGATCACCACCCTGATCACAGGCCGCCACTCACCTAACCTGTAATCAATAACACAAAATAATACCATCACCTAGAGCGAGAATAAATTACTAAAAAAAAATATTCAGAACAGTACCAGAGCAAATACAAATCTTACCGTATGAATAAATGAATATCACAAAATAAATTCAACAAAAATTATTTTTTGAACAAAAAAAAAATTCTACACTATCCCTCGTACACAGTTTATCCAACACTGATTCCAAAATGTAATAAATAAAACAAACTGTCTTTAAAAGAGGGGAAATTGTGGACGCCATCTTGGAAAGAAGTAGGAATAGAATGTTCTAGAGAGAAGTGAACTCGCAATCACTATTCAAAAACGAGAGAAACGACAGAAGAGAGGGGAGAAAAAAATGACGCAATCAAAACAAAATAAAAAACAGATTCTCAATAACGACACGAAACATATTTGGCAACCCCTTCATGGAATTTCGAAAACTTTTGCATTTGTCGAAAAACACGAACTTGTGGTTTATTATTTTTAATTATGAACCTTTGGAATCGTCACGAAAAACAATACCCCCCCCCCTTCAAANGAAAAACATACCCCCCCCCCCTTTCAAATTTTGATATTTTTACGTATAATTCGAAAATCGAATAAATTCGTTTGTTTGCCGATTACGCACTCGTTATACTGTGAGAACCCGAAGAAAAAAGGCCAGATCATTAATTTTACAGGAGACGGAAAAAAAGGCCTATGTTTCTAAAAAATATATATCTAGCTCTACTGAATCGTCAGCATAAAGGGCAATTTTTCCACTTTTCTTTTCTTCTCTATGATGCTTGGGGGGGGGGGCAAAAAAATGACCCAGTTTAGAAATTTGTATACTGATATATAAGAGATAGGTATAACAAGTAGGAATATATTTTTTGTAAAAATCCCGGTTTCGAAAAAAATGCAATATATGCCCTTTTTGGAGGAAAACATAATTTCCCATTAAAATTTTTGACTCAACTCATTTGTGTTCGACATTTTATCGATAAGTGAGTCGATGCATCTATCAATGCAATGCTTGTGTTTGAAATGATGATGATAGCGTTCACAAGCAAACGAGACATGAGATCGAGAGAAATGTTTTTGTACATCTCGGTCAGAACGCCTGAACAATGTACAATATTATTGAAATGAGGGGAGATTTCGTTTCGTTTTAGTTCGGATTTTCTTCACTTTGTATGTTCAATATGTTCATACTAGTAACTTCGTGTATGTTCGGAATATCGCTCAAAATCATTCTTTTTTTTTCCTTTCCTTCATCCATGTTTGTTTCATTGCCATTGCATACACAGTTTGACTGTTCAAGTCACTGCTTCGCTTCATTCCTCTTCTAGATTTCAATGCGAAAGGTTGACGAATAACGAGGCACCCAACAACTCGGTAATATTATGTTTTGGTAATAGTGTCATTTTTATTTTCATTTTTTCTTTTTTTTTCCTTTTTTTTTGTTAATAGGACTCTCGCTTTATAAAAATATTCGATAGGTATATTTCGTAACTGTTTTTTTTTTTTTTTTTTTTTTTTTTTTTTTTTTTTTTTTTTTTTTTTTNTTTTTTTTTTTTTTGTTAAAAAAAAGGAACAATTTTTTTTCAAAGCTCAGTGGCGCATTTCCGTTTAGGCAAACAGGGTGGGGTTAAGATAGAGGATTTCTCCCTTTTTTGGGGGACCCTGTACCCTCAAGGATGAGTGCCAATGAAAATCTACTACTAAAACTACGATGTATGTAAGCATACATCTTCCCCCTCCAAATTAATTTCAGTTTTTGCAAAGAGTATTAGCAGTAGCAAATGGGAAGGGCGTTCGCCACCTCGACAAGATGATAGAAAAAAAAAGTAAAATATAAAATTTTGAGGGGGGGGGGATTTTTTTTTTCGTGACAATTCCAAAGGTTCATTATTGAAAATTGTAAACCAAAAACTGATCTTGTCTCAAGTATATGAGACTTGTGGTAAAATGTTATTGGCAGACTAAGGTCACCTTCTCAGCATCCGCCCCTGAGCATAGTTAGTCCAGTAGTCAGGGATTTTTTGCTTGCAAAAATTGGGGAAATCTCGATTTCTATGTATGTTTGTAGGTATGGACCTCCCCTTTAAAAAGCTAAGTTTTCGACCTCCCAAACCTTGTGCGTTATCCGCCATCTTCAAAAAGCCGCTTTTTTGTGGGTTTCCTCAATTACTCGCTTCCTGTACATTTTTGGCGAATAGTTGTAGCGATTCATTTAAACGACAATTAAATTTCCTGCAATTTCAATTCACACATATTTCCTGTAGGATGTATAGGAGTGCTCCTACAAGCGGCGCCGTTTTGGCGTATAATGCCGCTTTTGTCAAAAATGAACTTTTATATTCATTTTTACCTTTCTATTTCCTAAAAAAAGCCTCAATACCGCATAAACACCACAATAAAAGTTGTAGATATTTTAATTTTACACCGAATTCATATATCAATCATGAGAAACGTTTTAGTGGAAGGTTCAAAAAAGA
>CM022876.1:22341916-22359063 GCA_012654025.1 Pachypsylla venusta | reverse complement strand
CACGCAAGGGGGGGGGGGATCTTGTCCCAAGTATATGAGACTTGTGGTAAAATGTTATTGGCAGACTTAGGTCACCTTCTCAGTATCCGCCCCTGAGCATAGTGGGTAGATATAGAAACAAAAACTTTCAATTTAGCACATCAATTTTATTTTACTTATATTGCCCTTGAATCCTATACATTCCACACAGTGGCGCACGCAGGGGGGGGGGTCTTGTCCCAAGTATATGAGACGTGTGGTAAAATGTTATTGGCAGACTTAGGTCACCTTCTCAGTATCCGCCCCTGAGCATAGTAGGTAGATATAGAAACAAAAACTTTCAATTTTGCACATCAATTTTATTTTACTTATCTTGCCCTTGAATCCTATACCTTCCACACAGTGGCGCACGCAAGAGGGATCTTGTCCCAAGTATATGAGACTTGTGGTAAAATGTTATTGGCAGACTAAGGTCACCTTCTCAGTATCCGTCCCTGAGCATAGTAGGTAGATATAGAAACAAAAACTTTCAATTTAGCACATCAATTTTATTTTACTTATCTTGCCCTTGAATCCTATACCTTCCACACAGTGGCGCATGCAAGGGGGATCTTGTCCCAACTATATGAGACTTGTGGTAAAATGTTATTGGCAGACTAAGGTCACCTTCTCAGCATCCGCCCCTGAGCATAGTAGGTAGATGTAGAAACAAAAACTTTCAATTTATATTAGCACATCAATTTTTTTATTTTACTTATATTGCCCTTGAATCTTATACCTTCCACACAGTGGCGCACGCAAGGCGGGTTCCGGATGATTTGACCGCGCTAAACTGCCGATTTTGGGAATAAATATGACAGTACCAAAAAAAAAAAAAAAAAAAAAAAAAAAAAAAAAAAAAANACAAAAAAAAAAAAAAAAAAAAAAAAGGACACGGGGGATCCCCGAGTCACGAGTCTTCTCAGAGGTCCAATGTACTGGTGCAAACAAACAATGATTTTAGCTTAAGGTGTAATAAATAGGGGGGCCGTATCCGCATACAGTATGTCTCAGAAGTCCTGCCCGGTGCCCATAACTTTGGAACCGCTTGGAATTTTTGAATTCCGTTTGTTTCTAGGAATAGAAAAGGGCCCATGGCCATTCGAGTGGTAACATCAGTATCCAGGTTCGAATCTTGGAAGTGGCTTTTTTTGACACAAAGTGTCGATTTCTCGGGAAATTTAAATGGAATGGTACAAATATTTTTTTGAAGAATAAAAGGTGAATAAAATAAGGAATAATACCATTTTTATTTTTTCAAAAAAAAAAATCAGGGGCGGAGCCAGAGGGGTTCAAATCCAAAACTTGTTACACTCTGTATAACGGAAACGGAATTTAATTTTGATGTAGAAATTCGTTAAGAGTAGCTCAAAAAATGTTTTTCATCTACATAAGTGATAAAAATAACAACTTCTAAGTTTTATCAGCGCCATAGGCCTAGATAACCAAATCTCGTATTTCTACCAGAGCTTAAAATGACGTCTTTTAGAAAACGGCCATTTTGAGTTAGAAGGTCTGAAGTAAAGATATGATTTAAGACTTAAAATGGGAGTGGACTCAATAATAAACCATTTTAGCAAAAAAAAAAAAAAAACTAACCCTCACACTCATTCACAACAGAGCCGTATTAATGAGAAAATTTCTATAGAAAAACTGCATATTAATAGTAATTTTTTTTTTTTTTTCTTTTTGCTAAAATGGTTTATGGTACTGATAAAACTTAGAAGTTGGTATTTTTATCACTCATGTAGATGAAAAACCTTTTTTGAGCCACTCTAAACGAATTTCTGCATCAAAATTAAATTTTGTTTCCGTTATACAGGGTGTAACAAGTTTTGGATTTGAACCCCTCTGGCTCCGCCCCTGATTATTTTTTTGAAAAAATAAAAATGGTAATACTCCTTATTTTATTCACACTTTTATTCTTCAAAAAAATATTTGTACCATTCCATTTAAATTTCCCGAGAAATCTTTACCATTCGAATGGCCATGGGCCCTTTTCTATTCCTAGAAACAGAATTCAAAAATTCCAAGCGGTTCCAAAGTTATGGGCACCGGGCAGGACTTCTGAGATACCTATACTGCATATTCCCCCGGGTCTGGATTTTTACTCTTCGGCTCTGCCAAAACCTATAAAAATCCGTCCATAGGCTATTGGTTCTTCGAACCAAATCCACTCGGGAATATTATTCCGACCAAAGATCGTCTACATTCCGTTTCGATGACAACATCCCCTTGTTCATTTTGACTATATGGAAGCCTGATTTCAGATGGATTAGGTACTCTAAATGTAGCCACCGAGGAGAGCAGGCCAGCTTCATTAAGTGTCGACGGTCGTAAAAAATCCGTGTTAATACAGAAGTTTTGGTGTTAGGAAGGGTATCCATTAAAAAACTCTGATTCAAACCAAAATCAAATATGGAAAGTATTCAGTAAAAGATTTGAAACTTCTCACAATATCCATTCACGTATAGATGCTGTGAGTAGTACGCGAGGGTTACCGTCCCAGAAAAGGGTACAGCTGAAGGGAGCAGGCAAGAAGGTGATAACATGGTAAAGCGATCCCGAGAAGTATTGGGTATAGATGCTGTGAGTAGTACGCGAGGGTTACCGTCCCAGAAAAGGGTACAGCTGAAGGGAGCAGGCAAGAAGGTGATAACATGGTAAAGCAACGCCGATCCCGAGTAGTATTGGGAATCCATTCACGTATAGATGCTGTGAGTGGTACGCGAGGGTTACCGTCCCAGAAAAGGGTACAGCTAAAGAGAGCAGGCAAGAAGGTGATAACATGGTAAAGCAACGCCGACCCCGAGTAGTATTGGGAATCCATTCACGTATAGATGCTGTGAGTAGTACGCGAGGGTTGCCGTCCCAGAAAAGGCTACAGCTGAAGGGAGCAGGCAAGAAGGTGATAACATGGTAAAGCAACGCCGATCCCGAGTAGTATTGGGAATCCATTCACGTATAGATGCTGTAAGTGGTACGCGAGGGTTACCGTCCCAGAAAAGGGTACAGCAAAAGGGAGCAGGCAAGAAGGTGATAACATGGTAAAGCAACGCCGACCCCCGAGTAGTATTGGGAATCCATTCACGTATAGATGCTGTGAGTAGTACGCGAGGGTTGCCGTCCCAGAAAAGGCTACAGCTGAAGGGAGCAGGCAAGAAGGTGATAACATGGTAAAGCAACGCCGATCCCGAGTAGTATTGGGAATCCATTCACGTATAGATGCTGTGAGTGGTACGCGAGGGTTACCGTCCCAGAAAAGGGTACAGCAAAAGGGAGCAGGCAAGAAGGTGATAACATGGTAAAGCAACGCTGACCCCAAAAGGTGAATGCGTTCAGGTCAAACGAACTACATAAAACTGGCATTGAAATGTATCTTTAGAAAGTGGTTTGCTCAAGGCCGCCAAGAGAAAATCCGGGCCCGGGTCTGAAAAGTTTCGGGCCCCTATACAAAAATCCATGAATCCTCAAAACCAAATAAACTCTATTAATAACACATCATGAGCAATGAATCAAATCAATCAAGTTTTAAACTGTATAAACCAAGTAATCGAGGTGGTAAAAGCTTGAAATTTTTTTAGCACCTTGGAATTCCGGGCCCCTCCAAAAACGCAGGCCTGGGGGAATTCCCCCCAATTCCCACCCCGGGTATTCCCAACCTAGGAACAAGAAGACATTAGTCTGGAGTGACCCTTTTGTGACTTTGACCTTGAAATATTGTCGACAACGTCACAAACAACAACGACCAAACACATGAAATTGCACGATTTGGGTTAACTCGCGTGCTGAATGAACAAACGATTTCTGACTTGGGTCTTTTCGTATTGGCTGATACTAGTTTTAGATAGCTCTGAGCTTTTGTCTCTAGAAGAACTTTTTCATTTTGGATTCCTGCCTTAAAAAAATTCGTGACGGTATGAAGCAACGCTCATGGAAATAATAATAATGCTGTTTCTTTGAGTTTTGGTGCTCACTACATCATTGTAGGATTTTCCCCCAATATCTGTTATTATCCAATTACTTTGAATTTTTCAACTTTTCTTACAATGCTGGCACCGGATTGCTATGTGTATTTACCTCCATAATAACTCATTGTCCTCGCGAGGCTGAGAGGGTATCGAAACATTCAAATTACAGTTACAAATTATTATCTCCGTCGGGATTCGAACCCGGGTCTCCCACGTTCAAGACTAATGCAGGTTATCACTGAGCCATACATAGAAGCTGGTATATTTTTTTATTATTTCGATTTCTCTTTAGTTTACTTATTACTTTCAGCGAGCTGTTTGCCCATGCTTCGCTACGGCCTCTAAGGCTTGGCGTTTTGGAAACATGGCTGTTCCCGTGCTAATAGTATTCATTGATGTTTTCCCTTACAAAAAAAAAAAATGGAAATTGGCCGTAACTCGAAAACGTTTGGACAGTTTTTGCAAACTATGTAGTCAATTAATGTTTAAAAGGTCACCTAAAACTTTCCCGCTTTGGGTTGATATTCAGCCGTGACCGGCGAAAGCGGCGCCCGACAGGGAATCCTTGACAAGAAACGAGGATTTTCGAACACGCTTGATTTTTCCCATTTCCGGCTTGCAATTTGCAATATCTCTCCGTCTCTCCGGCCGCCTCTTTTGTTTTTAACTTTTTATGTTTACTTGTAAGCTTTATTGACATATTTTGACCCCTCCAGGCAGGTTACGAAACGTTTTTACGGCTATGCCTTGATGAGCAATATTGCTTGAGCACGACACTTTTTGAAAGTGATTAAAAAGGGGAGCAATCATGGGATTAAAAGTGGTGGGATTTGGGAAAAAGGGATTTAATCCTGTCCAGGATTCTCTGTCATATGCCGCACTCGTGACCGGCTGAATTTGGTCAAAAATCAAAAAATCGTCCATAACTCGAAAACGGTTAGACTTTTTGTACATTCTGATAGCTTTTCTGGGGTTTTAGGCTATGGTTTGGGGGGGGGGCGGTCGATTCCCATAATGAACCTCAAGATCGACCATGAAAAAAAAATGCTACTTTGCATTTCAAGATATGTAGAATTTTTCTCCGATCTTTGGATTCTAGTTAAAATATATTTTTGTTTGGTGGGGGTGGGGTATTTTTTTTTTAACCAGTAAAAATATTAAAGCCAAATGTCACATATAGAATTCTATATAAATACTCTCTTCAAGTCATTTTCGTGTAAAAATTGTGATTAATGTAGCTTTTGCTCACCAGATGGCGTTTCTATCAATACAATCTCTAACATCAATAATAGAAGAACTGTTCCGTTAATAGACTCGATAAAAAGTATACAAGACAACACTGGCGAGAAGAAGAAGAAATATTATATACCAACAACACATACCTAATATACACATCAGAAAAAAAAGAAGGAAGGGGACCGTGCGCAGAAAATATGCGCTTCAATGTAATACACAAATCAGATAAGAAATTACTTATAGAGAACGAAGCGATGTGGTATTACTGATATTGATCTGGATATCTGGAATGGGCGACCCGGAGAACCTCAAAATAGGGTTGTTGCGATATTGGTCTTTACGCGATATCCGATATCGCTAACGAAATTTTTTCCGATATCGATATCGCGATATTATCGCAATGGAAATATCGAAAGATATCGGTTAGGATTCCAGAATTTGTTCCTGTACTTGTCAATGTACTTTTTTAAACACGAACACGAAATTCAATTAATTATTCAGCGCAAAAATGATGGATATTTGGCACCTTTTTTAAAACACAAACTATACGAACAAAAATAATAGAACACAACCCATCATTTGATCAATTGCAAATCAGACTGAAGATAAAATCAATAAGAAAGAGCTGCTGGGGATGACCATTGAATAAAATAGGGAAGGAAGTGTCAATCCACTTTATACAACAACTAGCTGTTTCGCCCTAGCTTCGCTACGGCCTATAGCTTGCCGCATTAGAGGCATGGCCCTTCCCGTGCTAATAGTATTCTATGATTTCCCTTTCAAAAATCGGAAAAACGGCAATAACTCGAAAACGGTTGGACCGTTTTTAGCTAACCATGTTCCAAATTAAGGTTTAAAAGGCCACCTAAAACTTTCTCGCTTTGAGTTTATATGTTGTCGCGACAAAATTTAAGATATCGGACCATGACCGGCTAATTCGGTTAAAAATCGAAAAATCGGCCGTAACTCGAAAACTGTTAAATTCTGATATTTTTTCTGGCGTTTAGGCCTATGGTTTNGCCAAACAATTAATGATACCCCCCCCCCCCCCACACACACACACATTTATCGTTACATTGAGTTTTATTATTATAGAAAAGGATCTGATATGCCCTAGGACCCTTCCTTTCCTTCCTATGATATTCTGATTCGATATCGATATTGACATTTTTCTTCCGATATCCGATATTATCGAATCCCTCATATCGATATAAATATCTGAAATATTGAAAGAAAATGTCGATATTTATCATTATCGACAATATCGCAACATTCCTTCCCCAAAATCGATTTAATCACAAGTACAACACCTCAATGAAACATGCCCATAACGACCTACTGCGAACAAACGGATATTTCGATCTGATAATTATGACAGAATGTACTCAAAATGGTAACATTTATGGAGAAATTCGAAAATATTCGGTGTGACCATCACACGACTTTCCTTATGAAAAGAGACAAAGTATAAGGCTGAAATTTTCGATATCGAGTTTTTCAATGCCTAAACAAGTTTTGAGGTTCCCCAAATCTCGAGTTTCAGTCATAGGTCCGTGTGTTGTAAACAATATTTTCAGTAGGATTTATCATGTTCTATGTAAGTATATAACTTGAAATACCCAATATCAAATCTCTGGCGCCTACTGTTCTCCTCCCCGGAAGGAGTCGTGAAAACCGCCAACTGAACTTTCCATTTTAATTACAGTACATAAAATTGACATTGTAAAAAAAAAAAAAAATGCATGCTCTTACCGTTTTCTTTTTGTACCAGACTCGTTAAAACCGGCAAAAAAACCGCCAAGAGTAGATTCGATTTACACCAAAAGTGTCATTTTGCATTCCATACATAAAATCGATACAATGAGGCACCAAATTTTAAGCCCAATACTTACCGTTCTCTTTTCAGGCCGAAGCCGCTAAAAAACCCAACGGTAGAACGTAGAACAAACTGCAGCTAAAGGTGTCTACGCGCAATCAATCCATAAAAATATGAATAAACACCAAATTTGAAGATCAGGCCATCCACAAACTCCTGCGGCACCCGGTCCCAGTCGTCAAGCATTTCTCTTTTGAACCCCGTCATTGTCCTTGGTCTGAATTCCTTCTACCACAAACTACAACACAATTTTTGGGGGGTCCCAAAAGCAATCGATCCTTTCTAGTCTGGCCAATGTGGGGGATGACGCAAAACATTCATACGGGACTCAGGTATGCGCGCACGCGGTTTCCAACGTGTGGACACACCATGTAGTGCATTAGCACACGACATTTAAAATAAACTGATCGAATGGCCCGACAATATCTTCTAAAATATCCGACACTTATCGCTGAAAAGTCCGAGACACCCCTCCTAAAGAACACTGTACGCCTCCCGAAAGTTATGCCCCCACAACATGATTGCACTGCCACCAAATTGCTAGGTTCCAATGATGTTGCATTGCGCGTAGGTACTGTTCCTTGAGACTCTTCCGTCTTCAGGTCGTAGACAGAATATACACTCATCGGTGAACAGTACGTCACCCCAGTCACCCTTTTGATCAATCCCCTAATTTTACGCATATTCACGCCTCTGCAGTTTGTGAGTCCTGACGAGCAGGGGAGCCCACATGGCTCGGTAAGAACCAATTCCACCATCTTTGTACTTTGCTAACAATTTTTTTATTCAAAATTGACAGATCGACTGCGTTGGACCTTGTTACGCATGGTTTTGAGGGTTAAAGTGTGATTCCTGAGCGCGGTCAGCTTCATGAAGCCGCGGTCTGTGCGTGCATAAATCGTTATTGACCTTGTCCATGCCGTTTGTTGTGGCTGCCAGTATCTTGGTAAAGTTTGACAACACCAAAAATTCCAGATTTCGACACCCTCAGGTAACTCCAAACAACAATGGTAACACACAAACGTTTTTGTGAGTTGCACTTCGGTAAAATCATTAAAGAAAAAACTCTGCCAATGATATACAAGGGTTAACTGGCTTAAAAAATACCCCCCCCCCCAAAAAAAAANCTTATTAGACCTATTCTCTTTTTAGACAGAATTAATGAAATCCGCTAAAAAGCGGTAAAAAACGCCCGCGGTATATTTGATTTTATAGAATTACCATTTATATACTTTTACCTTAACGCGGATAAAATATACGATTATTAGATAGGTATGACCATTCGCCCCCTGAAAATTGAATCCTGGCTACTGAAGGCAAGTTTCTCCTAGCCCCGTAAGACTAAAATAACACCTTTCTCTTTGATTTGATTTATTTTTTAGTTTTACCATTCAAATGTATTTTAGGGTAACTTTTCAAAAAAAAAAAATCTAAATTTTTTTTAAACTCGTTTTTTTATTGGCCGTTATGGGTCCACGCTGGACGGTTATACGTACGCAATAGAGGCCTTATTAGACCTACCTACATACCAAATTTCAAGTCTCTGGCACAACCCATTCTCTTTTTAGACAGGATTAATGAAATCCGCCAAAAAGCGGTAAAAACCGCCCGCGGTATATTTGATTTCACTCAAAAGTTTCGAAACTTACTGAGAACCAAATATGAAATGCAGACCAAATTTCAAGTCTCTGGCTCAAACCATTTTCCTTTTAGACAGGATTAGAACTACGAAATCTTACTCATGGCAAGGTATCCCTAAATTCACTGTTTTTCGGATATTTGAAGTAAACTTGTAAAATTAACTCAAAAGTCTGATAAGCTTGTGGATATTATGTTCCGCATTATCGTCACCTATAATATTTGTGATATTAATTTACTAAACAGGGGCTCCCAACCATTACTTACATTTCTCGGTCCATTCGAAGAAAATTGAGCGATCCGCTAATATTGTCTCTCAGTCTTATAAAATATTATGGGTTTTTGGTGGAACCGACACCCAGGGTGAGCACCGCTCCTATTTAGAAAATTAAATATTTTATTCAAGGATATGATTTTTTGTACTTCGCAACACCTTTGTATCGAATTTCAGCTTTCTCGCTCATCTCGAAGTGGTACTTCTCAATTCCGATTTTTTGGATATTTTTATATATTAAGAAATTATATTAAATAGGTATATATAATTTATAAAATACTAGCAGGATACGCCCGCTTCGCTTGGTGCCTTAGAGGCATGGCCATTTATAGTTTCAACCCCAAAAGTAGCCTATGTCCTTTCCTAAAGTTTAGTCTATCTNATTCTCGGTAATTTTTCGTTATCTTCTTTAGTTTGCCCAGAAAAAAAATTGCAAAAAGACCCGCTAAAAAGCGTCATTTTTGGCGGTGAATTGCTCCCACGAACTTTCGATTTTTTCCTTTCTTATTACTCACCTGCATACTAAAAGGGATCTGTGTGCCAAGTTTCAAGTCTTTAGCTTTAGCTTTAGCCATCGTGGAGCTATTACGTTGATTATCAGTCAGTATACCAACTGGGCTTTGCATTTTATAAGTATAAAGTCAAAATAATAAACTTAAATGTCATATTGGCAGTGTTTTTAATTTTAAACTCATTTGGGCGGTCTCTTTTATACTTTTACCGTACAATATTGAAACAAAAAAAAAAAAAAAAAAAAAAAAAAAAAAAAAACATTGAAAAAAATATATTTCAGTGTTATCCAAATCTGACATAAACAAATTGAGTATAAATAAGATATTAAGGTGACACTGAAACTAACACCATTCTATTTCTCAGAGAATATCCTTCTCTTTTAATTGAGTTTGATGGGTTTGGTGGTCTAGTGGTAAGATGCTCTGACTGGTAAACAGTAGGGCGTGAGTTCAAACCCAGCCAACTTATGGAATTTCATCCTCATGAATTTAAATATTTACCGCATAATTATAAAAATTCTCAAAAAATCTACCGGTGTAAAGAGACCCTTCAGTCCTATTCTACCAGTACAAATAAAGTCTATTATTATTTTTGCATGTTAGTTTAAATGATTTTATTTCGTGGTAAAGCCCTACTACCTATTCACAATAGGTCAATTTTTTCCCTCTGGTAATGTCGCCATTTTGGCTGTGTAAATGTGCCTCTAAAAAGAGTAATTCAGGTTATAGGAGATGTCTAAATTATAAGGTACTAGCTGTTTCGCCCGTGCTTCGCTACAGCATTAAGTAATATTGCTATCTTTGTTTTTCAAGGACAATGGAAATTGGGGGGAGGGGTTACTGGATTATGCCCAGCCTGTATATTGCAACCTGTAAAATCCAAGATTTAAACGTTTTGCCAGAGGCCTTAGGAGCACGGCCATTCTGACTTTTTAGTAAATTCAAAATATTATTTTGTCCTTTCCCGGTTTTTAACTCGTAACTCTGGAATGGCTGGCCACACCTTTACAGAAAATGTCCTAAAATAAGGACTAAAGGGCTACCTAAAACTTTCTCGCTTTGAGTTGATATGATGTCGCGACAAATTTTAAGATATCGGACCGTGACTGCCCAATTTTGTTGAATAAGTTATAACTTTGGTCGTAACTCGAAAACGGCTTGACATATTTTAGTTCTGATAATTTTCCTGTGGTCGTAGATCATGATTTTGGAGGTGTCCATTCCAATCAATTTTTCGCTATCTGCTACCGTTTGGGCTGTGGTATTATAACAGACAACCCCTCATACATAGGTACACACAAATTTCTGATTTATATATTAAGATAGCTCGTGGAGCTATGTACATTTATTATTTGTCAGTCAGTAAGTATGCTCACGGTAAAAGTACATGATTGGGTAATTCTATACAATTGACTGCATCGATCAATTTAACGGAAATTTTACATTTTCCAGAACAGGTAAATGAATGAAATAGCTACAGTCTTCCTGACATGCAATTGAAAACGCTTTCTATAGAGTGCATGATCACCAGTGGATGTGAAAAATCATGGTATTAAAATTTTACCTCACATTGTTAGAACTACATGTAGTTTATCTTTACATTTTTCACTGACCATTGGTGAGTCTTCAAATTTGCCAGTGACTTTGATATTCTATGAAAAATGTCGTTAATTTTATAGAATTACCATTTATATACTATTACCTTAACACTTTTTTTTTATATATATAGGAAATAATCCTATATTAGATAGGTATGACCATTCTTTTCATAAAACCCCGCCCCCTCAAAATTGAATCCTGGCTACTGAAGGCAAGTTTCTCCTAGCCCCGTAAGACTATATTAAAACCATTCTCTTTGAATTGATTTATTTTTTAGTTTTACCATTCAAAGGCAAATATGTATTTTAGGGTAACTTTTCAAAAAAAAAAAAAAAAAACTCGCTTTTTTATTGGCCGTCANAAAAAAAAAAAAAATTAAACTCGCTTTTTTATTGGCCGTTATGGGTCCATGTTGAACGGTTATGCATACGCAATAGAGGTATGGCCGTAAAAACGTTTCCTAACCTCTCTAATTGGTTAGAATTGAAAAAAAAAAAAAACTTTTTTTCGACCATTTTTGAAAAGTTATCCTAAAATGCATAATTACCTATTCAAAATCTCAACTCTAAGCCTCCAGAGCAATCTCTAAAAAGTAAAATAAACTAAAGTACACATGGACACCCTGTATACATAAATTTATATTCAAAATGTTCTTACCTTTAATAGAAAGTTAATCAATCAATAAACACTAAAAGGAGATTTAAAAACACATGAATTTAAATACACACATACACACACAAGTATTTCGGGGGAAAAAGGGCAACTAAAACGTGTACTTACAAACCAAATTAAATATTAATGAAAAAAAATATTAACCACTTGGTTATTGTTGCCAAGTTGTCAAAAATAAAACTTAAATTACAAATTTAAAAAGATAGCTACCTTATTTTTTATTGCATCCCTAAATATCTTGAAAACAGTGGCGACCAGTGGTTTAAACAAGGGAATAGACCTAGCACCACCCCATTTATGTATTTGATAAAACCATTGATGTAGAATAAATAGATTAATAACTCCTTCTACCACTACGGGGCCTTAGCGCCACTGTCGTCCGCCATTTTTAAAAAGGCAAAAAAGATTGTTTACATTTTCATTTTCTATAAGAAATTGCTGGTGTTTAAATCTCTATTAATATTTTTTCTCGTTTTTCTTTGATTTTTAAATTAAAAAAACATTTTTGAGCCTTTGCAAATTAATCATGGTTGCTTCATGTTGTGCATATGGTTGTACCAATCGTCAAAAGCCCGATAGCAGTTTATCTTTTCACACGTAAGTAATTCAAAATTGCTGTGTTTCTCTGTACTTCTTCTTTGGTTAGGAGATAGTGCGATATGTTAGAGTTTTAAAGTCTTTATCAAAATATATTGAAGTAAAACTTCTTCCCAGATCAGGTCCCAATCTTTTTATGTAGCTTGCAACCAGAGAATCATTAATGTTAAGAGGAAAATGAGATGATGTGCTTCAATCAAGTTCTTGTATATTACGTAGACCAAATCCTATATCCATCAAAACGAACGCACAACGCAGGTTTATGAGTGACCGTTTCTGTTTCAAGGGTGGCTTTGCAGTTAAAATTCTGCTGTACAAAAAGGAGCTTAAATTATTGAATTGTGTTTTTAATTATTTGCAGTAGATATCAATGTATATCCCTGTATTTTAGTTGGTATAAAACATTTTTTCGCCGGCTAATTCTTTTTGAAACGGTTTCTCTTTCCAGAGATATGTATACTACCTAATCTAGTTTTCTGGTTATTATTTAGAACAACATTCTCAATCACCAAGAAGAAGAATCTAGTTTATCCGGTTATTATTTAGAAGAACATTCTCATTGTAATGTATGTTTTTCATTTTGTTTTAGATTCCCACTTAATGATGAGGTGCGCCTTAAAGAGTGGGTGGTTGCTGTGAGAAGAAAAGACTTCAAACCTACAAAAGCCTCCGTACTGTGTAGTGCACATTTTAAGAAAGAAGATTTTTTATTGAGACCAGGTGCATATAAGGCCAGACTCTCTCCAACCGCAGTGCCTTCGATATTCCCAGCATTTCCAATCTACTACCAAACAAAAGTAAAAAAACCAAGAACATCTAGAGTAATAACTCTTCCACTTCTTCAGGAAGAAGCTGTAGCAGGCCCTAGCAACGAAGGCGTGTTAGAAGCTTTAGCAGGTCCTAGTCACGTAGACCCATTAGAAGTAGTCCAATCAATTGCTTCACGTACTCGGGATGTTGAAGTGCAATGTTCTATTATAAGGCCTGTAATAATTAAGCATTTAAGAGCTAAAGTCAAAGCCTTGCGTAAGAAGGTGGTTAGAAGAAATTCAAAAATAAAAAGTATGGAACATTTATTGTTAGACTTGAAGAACAAAGGAATGTTGAATGCTGATTTGGAATATGTGATCAAGGAAAATTTCCAAGGTACGACAAAAGAATTGTTCTTGAATGTCAATAAAAATCAACGAAGAAGTTCTCAAGGTCAAAGGTATTCAATGGAAACAAAGAAGTTTGCTTTGACCCTTCATTACCACTCACCGAAAGCTTATAAATATTGCAGGTTGGTGAATTTCTTTTACAATTGAGGGATCTGAAAATTCGCCGATTATTAGAAGAAGAAACAAAAAATCTTTTCTTTTTTCTTAATTTTGAGAAAAATTGAATATTAGATACCACTTTCGATTTGGTGAAACTCAGCTAATCTTCGACAAAGATAAAAAAAACACATTCTTTTAAATTTTCGGCATATGAAAATTGAACATGTACAATTTTCCCTCTTCGGATATTTATTAAATACCTGCCTTCCTCCTTGAATGAGATTCAGTAAGAAAAGTTCTTTTCTGGGTTACCCTTTACTTTAAGAACCCCAACTTGTGCTCTGAAATTAATTAATTTTAGAAACGAGGGAACTTGTGTTTCCAAATATTAAAATAATCTTACAAATCAAAAACTCAAACTAATGCATCGTGGGTAATCAAAAGTTTCAATCACGGAGTTGTGAGTTCGAATCTCCACATAACGGGATTTTTAAAAATATGTATATACAATATANAAAAAAAAAAATGATAACAGGAATAAATTTGTATGAAAATAGTGCCTAAAGTTGTATACCTACTAGGGTTGCCAACTTCTTTTCCACATTTACGGGACATATCAGAAAAAATATTAAAAAAACGGGATGTCCGATTTTTACCCTGGGCAAAGGCATGCAACCCCCCCCCCAGACGAAGCATAGGCGATTTACAGGTTGGAGAAGGTCATTTTTGGACAACTTTCAACGTCGCTTAGTGGGTTATGTGTGATCGAACAAAAAGAAGCTGGACACTAAATCCTAGTTTTTGATGGCGGTGATTTGGCGATTTCAAATATGCCATCTAAATTTTAAAAAACAAAAGCAAAATGGGGAAAATCTGAAAAGTGATCGATTTTTTTTGTCTGTTCTCAAAAATGATTCGACTTATGAAAACGGCGTCTCTTTCTAAGACTTTTTGTGTAAAAAAAAAAAAAATTTAAAAATCGAACAAAAATTACATTTTCCATGTTCAAGTACTCTTAAAATCAATTTAAATGTGTTTTCAAACCGGGAAAAAAGAACAAGAAATGTATTAAATCGAACATTTTTTGGAATTTGGAAGGCTGCCATTTTGGTTCACGCTCCTTTGCCGAAATTCTAATTTGACAGTTTTGTCCAGGACTTTATTGGAGCTTATTTCTAAAATGTTGTCGTAATCGGACCATTTTCGTGGTTCTCTCTTAACATGGGAATTCATTTTTTTGTTCGATTTTTCAATTTTTTTTTATTTTTTTATTTTTTACATAAAATATCTTAGAAAGAAGAGACGCTGTTTTCATAAGTTGAATCACATTTGAGAAGAGACAAAATAAAGGGTACGGAAAATTGTACTAAACTTTATCTTTCTTTATTCTAGGAATTTAGCAGGCTCCGGCTGTTATCACAGCTTTCCAATGAAAATATTTTTAAAAATAGATTTGGCAGCCTGTTATCGCAAATCTCCGGGGAATATATTATTTCAATAATATGTTTCACAGTGTGTTTAATTATCTTTGACAAACTTCGGCTGTTATTACAGCTCTTTAGTGAAAATATTATATGCATTAGATTTAGCAGCCTTCGGCTGTTGTCTCGGCTCTATAGTGAAAAAAATAAAAAACGTTTCAATTACCTTTGACAACCTTTGGCTGTGTTGTCACAGGTATCTAGTAAAATTATTATATAAATTAGATTTGGCATCCTTCGGCTGTTGTCAAAGCTCAAATGTGAAAAAAAAAATATATATATATATATATATTTTAATAACCTTTGACAAACTTTGGTTGTTGTCGCAACTTTCTAGTGAAAATATTATATACATTAGATTTAGCCGTATTACCTTTGACAACTTTCGGCTGTTGCCTCAGCTCCCTAAAGAAAATATTATTTGAATTATATTTGGCAGGCTTTGGATGTTGTCACAGCTCTCGAGTAAAATTATTATATGTATTAGATTTATCAGCCTTCGGTTGTTGTCGCAGCTCCCTAGAGAAAATATTATTTGAATTAGATTTGACAGCCTTCGGCTGTTGTCAATGCTCTCTAGTGAAAATAGTATACGAATTAAATTTTGCCGCCTTCCGCTGCTGTCGCAACTCTAGGATATGGAATAAAATTTATTATTGGAAAAATATTAATTGAATTAGATTTGTTAGATTTCGGCGTGCGTGTTTTTAAATTTCAGCAAAATTGGAGTGATATTGCTGCTTATAGAGAAGTGACACCAATTTTGAGGTTTGGTACCCTTAATTGCCCCCCATATGAAATTAGGCCCATGAGGTTCAAAATTTATCGGTGATATGTTTCTAAGAGTCATTGTTCTAAATTTCATTAAAATCGAACCTAGTTACCGTTTGGGTTCTATAGGGTTACCCCAAAATTATCCCTTTTGACCCATAAATTAATTGACCCCAAAAGGTGTTATCTCTAATGTTAAGGTTTTGGCTGGAATTATGGAATCGAGGAATATTTTGGCCAAATATCATCAAAATCTGATAAATAATAAAGGCTGTAAATGCGCGAACACGATTTTTGCGGACGGATTTACGAAAAATAAAATATGACAAGAAAATTTGGTTCCGCGTGTTATAGGGTGTTAAAGATATTTCTTGTTTATTGAAAAAAATATTGAGTAATGGATTTGTATTTTAAAAATGTAATCAATAAATCATCTAAATAAAATAAATTGCTGATTATGATCTAGATCGTCTCCTGGACGAAGAGCCTCGTCTTCTATCTCCAGACGAAGAGCCTTCTCCTCTGTCTCCAGACGAAGGGCCTCCTCTAATGTCTTCAGATGAAGAGCCTCCTCTATCTTCAGACGAAGCAGCTCTTCTTTCTATATCAGTAGCCTCTGCTATATCCAGTACTTTGCGTGCCATCGTATCCACCTCAAGGGGTAATGCTTTAAATTCTTCCCTAAGGTTGTCGACTTCATTAATTTCAGTTTGAACTGTAGCTTGTTCACCATATGTGTCAACATAATACTTTAGGTCATTTGTTATTGTATCTAAGTATATGATCATACAGACTTGAAAATGTTTTATGTTGTTTTAGCAGTTGGGATAATCTCCTCATTTTATCATCAAGATCTACATGATATGGACCCAATGCTGAATTTTCTATGATCTCCATTTGCTGTCTTGCATCCGCCATAATGGATCGTAGATTTGTCATTATAGCTTTCATAACTCCCAATCTAACTGAAATTCTTCTAAGATGTAAATCTTCGGGGGCGCTCTCTCCTGAATTTGATTCTATAATTAGAAAGTAAACACAATTAGAGGTGTAGGAATTGTTTTTTTTAATCAAATCTTTATTTTTGAAGCTGGAAAATGGATGGGGGGTTTGTATTTAAAATATTCTTCTTTACATTCACCTTTTCCTAATTCAATTTAGGGTTGGCGTTGGTTTCCTTAATTCTACTCTGCCACAACCTTCTGTTTAGTGCAGAGGATCCCAAACTGGGGGGGGGGTGAAG
>CM022876.1:22309781-22326573 GCA_012654025.1 Pachypsylla venusta | reverse complement strand
ACTTACCAGGAGATCCTCTGTCTTTCTATCCTAGACCCACACTGAAGTTCCAACGATCATCCTCCCTTAATATACCATCATAGGACTTACCAGGAGATCCCCTGTCTTTCTATCTATGTTAAAAAGCAGACAAATATGTTTATTTACCACCAAAATGGCGTCACACTTACGCAGTTCATTTAATAATATAAAAACAATTTATTTATTAACAAATAAGAAAATTTAAATATACCTAATAATACAATTTACACAGCACAACAAAATCTATACAAATTTATTTTACATAAATTATTACAATTTGTTTCTTTTTTGAATTTTATAATACAAAAAAATAAGAAACAGTATGACCTTTGAATTTTAAGGCCCGTAGACTGAGGCTCTTTCCTTTGATTTTACAATAAAACAGCATCGCGGCTTTGCTCGCGCATATTTTAAATGATGTATCATGCAATCTCTCTCGCTCCAATGTATTTCTTATGGGGATTGTTTACTTTTCGCGATTTCTACCCCTTAAAATTAAAATTTTGCAAAATCCTTTCTTAGTGCACACTTACATGGTGCAACGAAGGTCCCTGCCAAATTTCAAGTCTGTAGCATTAATAGTTTCGGTTCTAAGTTCAGTCACTCAGGACATTATATCTTTTATATATAAAGATAAAAAATAATAAATGAATAAAATAATGCTCTTTCTTTGTGTTATTGTGTCACAACTTTGGTGCTCACTGCAGCATTGTAGTATTCTCCCAATATCAATAATTATCCAATTACTTTGAATTTTTCTATTTCACCTACAATGCTGGCACCGGATCGCTATCCGCATTTATCCCCATAGCTAATCATTGTCCTCACGAGGCTGAGTGGGCCCCGAAAACATCCAAACCAAACAAAACATCCAAAGTCAAATTTTTGCCCCCGCCAGGATTCGAACCTGGGTCTCCCGATTGCAAGACTAGTACAGTGACCACTGAGCCATGGGAGCTGGCTTTGATTTTATTGAAGAAACGTTAAAAAATAATCCTGCCTTTGTTCCTTGAGCCTTTCCCAATTTTTGAGCCTTGAGCCAGAAAAACTTTTTTGCCAAAATGACTCTTACCTTTAGTCGGTGTGAAATGCTAAAATATCAATTATTTTTTAAGGGAGTCAGGTACCTTTTGATGATTTTAAATAATAAAGGTTATTTGTGGCCAGAATTATTTTTAACATTTTCAAAATATTCTAAAGGGTGTTCATAGCAATGTATCCTAAGAGTATCTAATTATTTTTAATCGTCTGTAGCTCGGAACTCAAATCCCGGACCAAAAAAAATCCTTGAAAAAGTTCTCATTTTGTTTTATACATCTAAATATGTAAATTAGAAATTTGTGTGCATGTATGTATTTGGAAGGGGATATCTGTTCCAATAACACAGCCCAAACGGTAATAAGTAGTAAAAAAGGGACAAGAATGACCACCACCACCCCCCCCAAAAAAAAAAAATATGGTCTACAATCCCAAGAAAATTATCGGAACTAAAATGTGTCAAACCGTTCTCGGATTACGGTCAAATTTGCAATTCAGTGACCAAATTCGGCAAGTCAAAGTCCGATATCTTAAATTTTCAACTCAAGGCAAGAAAGTTTCAGGTGGCCCTTTAGTCCTTAAGTAAGGACATAGTTTACAAAATTGTGATTAGCCATTCCAGAGTTAAAAGATCGAAACCGGAAAAGGAAATTTAAGCAATACTAACCACCCAGAACGGTCATGTCCCTGACAAAAAGTATAAATCTAGGGTTTTTATTTAAAGGCTACAATTTACAGGGTGGACACAGATCCACACCTCCCCCCCTCCAATTTCCATTGCCCTTGAAAAATGAAAATCTATTATAATAAAACTCAATGTAATGATACATGTATGTGTGTATGTATCACTAATTGTTTAGCCAAAAAGGTAAGAGATATCGAAAAATTGATGACAATGAACACCCCGAAACCATAGGCTGAGACCCCAGGTAAAATATCAGCATTCGAAAATGTCGAACCGTTTCCGAGTTGCGGCCGATTTTTGACGAATTTGGCCGGTCATAGTGTGATATCTTAAATTTGTGGAGATAACATATCAACTCAAAGCGAGAAAGTTTTAGGTGGCCTTTTAAACCTTAATTTGGAAAAACGGTCCAACCGTTTTCGAGTTATGGCCGTTTTTCCGATTTTTGTAAGGGAAATCATACAATACTATTAGCTTCCGATTTTTGAATGGGAAATCATAGAATACTATTAGCACGGGAACGGCCATACCTCTAGGGCGCCAAGCTATAGGCCGTAGCGAAGCACGGGCGAAGCAGCTAATAGCAATATAAGAATCGTAGAGAAGCATGGGCGAAAAGTAGGCATTGTATTGGAATTTGGATAAAATATATCCTGCAAATACTTCATGGTCAACTTGATAAATATTTTTTTTATTTTGAGCTTCGACCTTGAACGTTCGTGACATAAAAATAATAAAATTCATACTTAATGTTAAAGTTTCTTATTGAATAGAAAAAAATACACATGGGTATTATAAATAATATTTGACCTAAAGTGTCAAAAACCAAAAAATATGACAATTAAACCCCCACCGGTGTCCCAAAAGCGCCACATATTCAAGTAGCTCTTGTGTTACCTTAAGGCTCAGCCGTATCCAAGGAAGAGTCCTCCTACGACTCGTACCATCCTTAAGCCGGACTCTTCACTCTATCACTTTTTTTTTTTTTATACATATAGTATTATTATCATAAAACACGACAAGCCCGGTTATCCTTGTAAAAAAGTGTATTTTCTAAATTGGTCATCTTTTCTTCACGGTCAATTCCAAATGTTCATTATCGAAAATAATAAACCGAATAAACCAATAAAGCTCCCCCACGACTAAAGACAAAAACAATTCAATGACCTTGTAATAATTACAATTTTCAATAATGAACCTTTCGAATCGGCCACGAATAAAAAATATCCCATTTTGGAATCCCTCCCTACCCGCCCATTTGTTACCGCCCTGCTATGATCGCATATATAAGCCTTGATCCTGATTCTTCTATCATTTGACCACATTTTTGATCCTTGACAGTTCGCCATGTTCAGATTTCAATTAATTTTACATCCTATCTTAAGTTATGTTGTATTTACTTACTCAGCATCAAATCTTTCTATTTTATCATTGAAGTATCTTTTTTAAAGATCACTTATCACGTTGGAGAATCATCTTCATTTGAACTGACACATTTGAAGATTATATCTATTCATTTATTGATTGAATCTTAAACAGCTTCGACACCAAGTTCATGAATATGATAACGTTAATGAAAACTTCATTTCAAACCAGCAAACAGCACATCAGTTTGTTCCTCAAAATCAGATTTCAAGTTTTCATATACGTATCTTGAAAATTAAATGTCCAAAATTATAATTCTTTTTTTTTTTTAATAATTATTTCAAAAATTTCTTTTAATTCAAACCTCTAACAATTTGATTCTTTCAAAGTTAATTTTTATTTTGTTTAAAATGTCATTAAAATTAATGATTTACTTCATTCATAACTTCAATTCAAAATATGATATCCAACATATTATTTTAAAATTATGTTGTCTTTTCAGTGCAACATTATTTAACATTAAGAAATTCGACTAAAAAATGGGTTCAATTTTAATTTCAAATATTTTTTGTATACACAATGATATATAATTCCTATGAGAAACGGATTATTAATAAAAAAACATTATTATAATAAGGACGAAAAATTGTAACGGGGAGGTAAATATTTAATTGATATATATTTTTTAAAAGAATACGATTTTAATAATTTTTGAGAAAAAACACCACTTTTTTTTATTGTTATACGATTTAAAAAATAAAATTATAATTAATTCACTTGGCAGGTACATTTTAAATGGTTTTAGTATTATATTAAAATACTAAAAAAAAGTATGTGTTAATTTTTCTGTGTCTATAAATGTTAGAAAACACAAATACTGTTTTTCCAATATAAATCATAAATGTGTTTTTGTTTTAATAAAGAAATGTCCGAGGTATGGTCTTTACTGGTTTAGGGTCGTGCTGCGTCGCAACTTGGACGATCATTCCTAATGAGAATACTACACACTGGATTCCATTTCATACTTACATTATTTTCTTCTTTTCAATTGCTGTCAATTATAATTTAACTTCTTCAATTGTTATTCCTTATATAATCAATTTTCTTTTATAGTTTATTGTATTAGGTACTTACATTTTTCACAATTTACTCAATTCTTTTATTTTCTCTCCGTTTTCTTGAGCTCACTTTTCCATCATGGGTTAAATGATCAATTTTTCCTTGTTGTTCATTAAATTACTTACATTTTCCACAATTTACTTAATTCTTCTATTATTTTTTTGTATTGTTTACTTCAGCTCATTTTCCCACCATATGCCATTTCCCTTATTGATCACTTATATTTTTCTCAATTTCTTCCATTTTTCAATGAATTTTATCAAATCTTCTGCTTTCTTTAACTCATTTCCTTACCATAATAAAATTGTAAAAATCATTATTCTTCTTCTTCTTTTTTGGATATATTGTTGGAGTTGTTTTTCCAATTACTTTTAACATTTGATGATCTTCCATGCCGTCCGTCCTTCATTTTTGTTGCAACAAGTACAATTTATATTTTGTGATTATTTCCAATATTATAATTAGTACTCATAGATCTATCGACATCTTGATCATACTAATTAATCTATTCAATAAGCACAATATAATATTGCCTGCCTTGCTTAGTGTAACCTGTGCATGAGTAATACTGGATTTAAAAGAAGATAAAAATATTAGTCACTTGATGCATGCTGAGTAATGAAAGCTGAAATAAAAAAAGGACGACCCAAGACTACAAAAATCATCACAATGTTAATTTCCTTCACACAATGCTTCTAATTTTCCAAATCAAGAAAAAACATAATAACTACGCAGAAATAATGGCAAAACAAATGGACGAAAACAAAAATAACAAAAAGCAAGAAATGAAATGAATGTCTTTGATTTAATTAGACGAAACAATAAAAAAATGTGTTTTTTTTTCGAAAGAAATATTTGTGAACGGAAGAACTAGGTATCCAAAACATTAATTAATTTTGAAAGAATTGATTAGTCAACGAAAAAGAAATGAGGAGCCAGTGGAAACTCAAACCATCCAAGAAAGAAAGTTAGTTTTGAAATTTAATAAAGGATTGATTCAACATCAAAGTAAATCTTATTGAGGAATTTTTTTTTTTCAGTATTTAAATAAATATATAATAATCATTTAGATGAAAATATCCATATTCAAAACAACAACCCAACTTAGAGAAATTATTTTTTTTTAATGGAAGAACAAAGTATCCAACTAACCAAATATCCTAGCAAGAAAATTGATGAAGCACAAAGATCTATGAGCGCCATTCCAATAGATTTTTAGTTCAAAACGCTAAATATTCAAATTTCAAAACAACCCATCTTAGAGAAATTATTTTTTTAATGGAAGAACAAAGTATCCAAACATCCTAGCAAGGAAACTGATAACGTACAAGAAACTATAAACGACATTAACAAGTATTTTTAGTTTTAACAGAAAACGCAAAACATTCAAATTCCAAAACAACCCATCTTAGAGACATTTTTTAATGGAAGAACAATGTATACCACTAACAAAACATCCTAGCAAGGAAATTGACGAAGTACAAAAATCTATAAGCGATATAAAAATCAATAATTTTAATAAAAAACGCTAAATATTCAAATTCCACAACAACCCATATTTGTGAAATTATTACTTTATTGGAAAAACAAAAGAAAACTAATAAAACAATTGTTCATAAAAAAACAATTATCTTGTTTAATACACTTGATAACTAAATTAAAAGATGACGACACAAAGCAAACACTGGCTTATATAACGGAAAATAGTTTATAAGGAAGAACTAAGTATCCAAGCCTACAAATGATAACAAACAAATTAGATAAAATAAGAATTGTAGATTTACCAAATGAAAACAATGCTTCCATAGATAATGACGAACTAACATAATCAATTGAAATTCTGATCTAATAAATGAGCACAGCAAGAACGGATTTCTTCAATATTTTTATATCCGAAAAGAACCAATACATACAGTTCATATGTATGTACCCAAAAGGAGACACGACACAACAATGCCCGTGTATATTTCTTCAGAAAGATACACGATTACACCAGGAGAGAAAAAACACCAAGACAAAACTTGATGATAAAAAGATAGGAAATTCTTCATTCACTAAAAGACTTCAAACTTGTTGGAATAGTATCTATTATCACCACTTGTTGCATAACTAGTGTCATAACTTGTTGAGTAGTCATCGCAGATGGACAACTGGTTGCATACTTGATAAAAACAACTGGTTGTACACTGGATTAGTATCACTTGATATGTTTTGTGATATCTAATCATGTTGAAGAAGAAAAAGCAGAAAAAGTATAAAGCTGAGTTGGTAGAGAATTTGATTTTGCGTCGGAGTTGTGCTATTCATTTTGTAGGAAAGTTCGGTTTTAGAATCTACTCTTTTAAAGAGGAACATTAATACAGAGAGAGACTTGCTATCGCAGATGTGCAATTTTTTACTTGATATATAAATACAATTCTGTTGATGTCGTAGAAATAAAAATGTTCAATTGATGTCGCTGAAGGACATCGCGAAAATGCAATTTTTTAGTTGCTGCCGCAGAAATGCAATTTTTCAGTTGATGTCATAGAAATGCAATTTTTCAATTGATTGTGACGAAATTTAATTTCTCAGTTGATGTCGTAGAAATAACATTTTCGGTTCCTGTCGTGGAATTATATTTATATTTCAGTTGACGTCGCAGAAATACAATTTTTCAGTTGATGTTATAGAAATACAAATTTTCGGTTGATGTCGCGGAAATACAATTTTTCAGTTGATGTCGACAAAATTTTATTTCTCAGTTGATGCCGTAGAAATATCATTTTCAGTTCCTGTCGTGGAATTATAATATGTATTTCAGTGCATGTCGGGGAAACATATTTTCTCAGTTGATGTCGCGGAAACATAATTTTCTCAGTTGATGTTGCAGTACTAAAATTTTCCAGTTCATGTCGTAGAAATACCACTTTTCAGTTGATGTCGCGTCGTGGAAACTTATTTTCCCAGATAATGTTGCAGCAATAAAATTTTTCAGTTCATGTCGTAGAAATACAATTTTTCAGTTGACGTCGCGTTGTGGAAACATATTTTCCCAATTGATGTTTGCAGCAATAAAATTTTCCAGTTCATGTCGTAGAAATACAAATTTTTCAGTTGACGTCGTGTCGTGGAAACATATTTTCCCAGATAATGTTGCAGCAATAAAATTTTCCAGTTCATGTCGTAGAAATACAATTTTTCAGTTGATGTCGCGTCGTGGAAACTTATTTTCCCAGATAATGTTGCAGCAATAAAAATTTTCAGTTCATGTCGTAGAAATACAATTTTTCAGTTGACGTCGCGTTGTGGAAACATATTTTCCCAATTGATGTTTGCAGCAATACAATTTTCCAGTTCATGTCGTAGAAATACAAATTTTTCAGTTGACGTCGTGTCGTGGAAACATATTTTCCCAGTTGATGTTGCAGCAATAAAATTTTCCATGTCGTAGAAATACAATTTTTCAGTTGACGTCGCGTCGTGGAAACTTATTTTCGCAGTTATGTTGCAGTAATAAAATTTTCCAGTTCATGTCGTAGAAATACAATTTTTCAGTTGACGTCGCGTCGTGGAAACACATTTTCCCAGTTGATGTTGCAGCAATAAAATTTTCCAGTTCATGTCGTAGAAGGACAATTTTTCAGTTGACGTCGCGTCGTGGAAACATATTTTCGCAGTTATGTTGCAGTAATAAAATTTTCCAGTTCATGTCGTACAAATACCATTTTTTAGTTTTTGAAAAACATATATTCTCAGGTGACGTTGCGGCAATGCAATTTTTCAGTGGATATCGAAGACATACCATTTTGGAAATAATCATCACACAAATAGAATAGTTGCGGTAATGCAATTTTGAGTTCATATCGTACGTACAAATACAATTTATTTGGTTGATGTCGCAAAGTACAATTTTTCAATTGAGGACGCAGAAATGTAATTTTCAGTTGATTATCGTATACATAACCTTTTTGAAATAATTATCACACGAATACATTAATTGTTAAAATGCAGTAGCTGGAGTACAATTTCTGATTGGATATTGAACAAAAAATTGTAAATATCCTGAAATTACATCAGCCCTATCAATCCATGACTTCTTTTTTTTATCCATCCTCTAATAACCAATCAGTCTAATGATCTAATCCATGCATTAAACATCGATCCAACACCAGCAGCGAAGCAAAATTCAACCTCTCGATATTGTCAAGGTTCGGCAAAGTCTTATTATCGCTAGGAAATATCAACCATGGGAACAATCTTCCTTTATACAGGACATATGCATTCATTACGCACTGCGCACATGCATACCTCTCGTTTTGTTCAATCAGCACTATTAAATGCAGCATTCAAGTATATCATTCACTGAATTCGATCAGCAATCTGGAGTATTGTCCTTCCTTTTCAATCATGTAAACGATCTCCAGTTAATGAATTCTCGATCAGCATATACATGTTTCAGCTCAATCTGCAATCAACAGCATTCAAGTATATGATCACTGAACTCGATCAGCAGTCTGGAGTATTGCCTTCCTTGTCAATCATGTAAACGATCTCCAGTAAATAAATTCCCGATCAGAATATGCATGTTCCAGCTCAATCAGCAATCAAATTCCACATTATTTGGTCTTAAAAATCACTTCAGTAACTAGATCTTTGTCCTAGATTAGCAATTTTGCAAATGCTTCTTTCTTCTCAATTAACAATAAAATACAACATTCTTTGTTCTAGATCAGCATTTCTGTAAATTCTTTCATCTCAATCAGCAATCTAATCAAAGATATTTTAAAAGCTGATTAGTATAATCCAAGTGCTCGATTTCAATCGATTTACTTTGTTATTGATCAGCACGATTAAGAAATGGTTAATCAGCATTTGAAACAGATTCTTCTTTCAGCTCGATCAGCAATATAATTTTCTTTGTACTAATACTATGTAGAGTAGCGATGCATTTTTATCGCTACTCAAACCTCCACTATATTTCTCTGTTACTGATAAGCGCTTCAATAACAAAGATTTCTTTCAATCAGCATTTGAACAGCTTCTTCTTTTTTCTCGATCACCAATTTAGCAAATAATTTTCTGTCCTCATATTGAACATATCAATCTGTATCGCTACTCAACAATCCAGTATATTACTTTGTTACTGATCAGCACTTCAAAAACAAAGATTTCTTTCAACTGGCAATTGAACAACTTCTTCTTTCATCTCGATCAGCAATGGAGTATAAAATGATCTTTATCCCATAACTAGAACATACGAATCTTTATCGCTACTCAACACTCCAGTATATTTCTTTGTTCCTGATAACAAATATATTTTACAATCAGCATTTGTTTATTATGTGCATCGGCATTCGAATAGACATATATTTTTATACATGCTATAATATTTCTCTCTACCGTTGATCGCTCATACCTAGAACTCAGGTTATACTTTTTCTCTTTTTCAAAACGGGCACCGGACAAAAATTCAGCAATTTTAATATTCTTCATCTCATCAGACAGTCTGCATACAGGATCACGCTGGAAACATTGCCGTCAGATTTGAACTACTTTGAACACAATTGATGACCGTACATTGATCATCGTTGAATTTGGTCCCCATCGACACAACATACTGAAGACACGCTTCATCATTCTCGAACGCTAATTCCTTTGTAAGAAAATCTAGGGGGATTGTCTGACGATAACTATAAAAATAATAAAATATTGGTGGGATTAGTATAACGGGGGGGGGGGGGGGNGGGGGGGGGGGGGGGGATCTCCCGAGACAATAATGACCGGAGATGTTATTTCATACATACCATTGGTTAAGGATACAGCTGATCAAAATTCAAGTATTTGACAATCTACCTTTATTTGACAATCTTTACGAGAGATTTTTTTTCTTCCAAATACTCATTACTTGTTTGTATCAAAGTGAAGTGTACGAATTATTGAATCATTCTTTTAACCCGTTCCTAAAGCAACCGTTTGCGAATTGAGCGCGAAAAAAAATCTCGAGCTCCACGGCCCTCTAGCGCGAACAAGGTGCATTTCTCGAAACATGTTTATTAACCCTAGACTGCTGGACATGCATCACTTTGACGCATAGGTGTGATTGGTTCTATTTCCCCCACCCCTTTTTTTTATTTGATTCCGTTGAGACTCCATGTATTCCTCGCACATTCAGTTTCAAGTGAGCTGTTGAAGTGATTTTTCGTAAAAGTTAGTGAGTCATTTTGACGCATTTCAGGCGATAACGCTAGTTTTTGGTGAGTCATTTTGACGTTTTAGAGGGAGGTCATGAAATTTGAACTGGCATATTTACTTTTCCTGTACCTATTTGTTACACTTAAACCAATAAATCCAATTATTTTCTTAAAAAAAAAAAAAAAAAAAATATTTTTTCTCAACTTAAAAAAATCCTGCTGGTTTTTCCAGGTCCCACCTAGAAGGGGTGAAGTTAATGTGAGTAGTTGGTACGGTACGGCCAACACCAGGAGGGTAAAAAACTCATCTGATATAACCTTTACACCAAATGAAACCAACCAACCGAAAAAATCCTGGACTCATCAAGGAAAAATTAGTGGTGAGTCAAAATGACGGATGTCCAGCAATAACGTACAAAAAAAGTACTCCAGCAATCTAGGGTTAAGCAAAGTGGCCCTTATTTGAGCTCTAGTATACGTGGTTAAAAGGACACCCTGTCTTTGGACTGTAGTGGTTAAGGGACTCTTCAGTTTTCGCAGTATAAATAAGATACTTATAATAAAAGATTAGTGTTAACAGCATGGTTAGGTTAGATTTATATAACCATACCGTGATGATATAATCATCATTTTACATCATTTTTACATTTTTCGTATTGAACTGAGAAGATTTTTTTTCTTGCGTCCCAAATAACTATAACTAGTTGTGTGTTGTCCATGGTATTAACCTGACTACATACCAAATTTCAAGTTTCCAACACTTACCGTTCTTAAAGATATCTTGTTCACAGACCGACAGACACACACACGGATCAATGAGAATTGGGGTTTGGGGACTTCAAAACGTGTATTGAACCAGAACACCTGTATGGCTGACACTAACACCAAGTTTGCAGGGGCAACTAGACCCCAAATGAGAAAAAATCGTTAAAAACAATTATTCAAAATAGGGAATTTCCATATTTTTTTTTTAAAAAAAATACCCTATCATCACACCCTAGATTAAAAAAAAATACCCTATCACACCCATCTCAAAAGGCTATAATTACATACCCTTTGAATATCTTTTTGAGGGCAAGTTTTCTTTCTCTTTCTAAAAATAAATCCATAATGTTGGCCGTCATCAGAGGGGAGTGTTTGTACAATGTGAACAGGGTGTGATAATTCCCGAGTGACCAGGCGGACCGAACATTCAGGGCAAACTTTACAGTAGCATTTGATCTTTCTATGTCCGTTAGATTTGTGAGCATCATGGTCAAATCTAAAATAAAAATAAAAAAAAAAACTGTCAATTCCGTCGCACACGAGTTGAATATATATATATATTTTCAATCTGTACATACGCAACTTATGTTGCAATTACATGTACAACATCCTAGATGATAAAGAACTATGTAAAACAATTATATATCTAACGGTATTCAATTTTCATTTACTAGAGCACATGTGTTTAATTTTTTCTTTTTTTTCGTCGAGGTGTAATTGTAATGAATATTCATTATAAAGTTTCATAGATGATGGCAAAGTTGAATCTAGGTAAATTTGATTTGCAGAAGGCAGTTTGAAGTATTCTTGATCACTATTGTTGTATGGTGCATTCCTTCTGTTTCTTAGCCTCGGAGTGGGGACTTTGATGTTAATCTTTTCGATAAAATTGGAGATGTTTATTTTATTATTTATTGTAAATCAACATTAGTTTGAACTTTTTCTTCTATTTTTAAGGGATTCCATACATATGTGCTCCCTTAGCAGTGAGTAAGAGATGGGACAGGGAAAGGCAGGATAAAACCCATTCAATTTTAGGAAAAAAAAATCTTGCAAAGTTCGCTTGAACTCCTTCAATTTTTTTGACAAGAGAATCAGTTGGCGACCATATGATACACGCATATTCAAGTTTAGATTTCACAAGAGCAGTATACGGGGTTGTAATTGTATCATAGTCCGTGAAAAACTTTGCGTTTCAATAACTACAATCGATTCTCGATAGTTCGCAATTGGAGGCACCTGCATTTTTTTTTTCGAATCATTGAGAAATCCAAATAATGAGATGTTTGAATCAGCGAGAGAGAATAAATATGAAAAAGTTCGAATTATTAAGACTTGAAATAATGGAAGCAGAAATGAATTTTCGAAAATGGAACGTTGAAGCAACTTGAGTTATTACGTATTTAGTTGAGACTTGAAATAGAGAGAGGGAGAGAGACAAAATGTAACTCACAAGAAGGTGAGTGGACTTCCAATTATAGAACGTTAATTACTGCTCCCATTTTTCCTTCGAACTACCGAGTGTACCAAAATTCATTGCTTTTATACGAATTATGGGGAGTTTTGCTAGGGACTTGCCACCAACTTCGAATTCTCGATATAAAAAACATCGGAGATTTGAATTAGAGAGAGGCGACAGTAGTAATTTTTCTTCTTCAAATTTTGGATATGAACGATAAGTCAGGTAACTGGTTGCTGCTGTAGCCACAAACGACGAGTCAGATCAGATCAAGATGGTTGTGTTTAGGTTGAGGAGGTCATGAACATCATCTGGCTGTCCATAGCAGGAGTTGCACCCATTTTTGATACTGGTATCCAATCTGTTGAGGTATGAATTGAGAGATCTGGACGATCCGAAACGACATATTGTGAGAGACTTATAGATTTGTGAGAGGATTGTGAGATGTTGGTGAGAGAGATGTCTTATAGAGGTGGCTATGAGAGGACATTTGTCTGCAGGATACAATTGAAGGAAGTTCGATGTAACACTTGATCAGATCTTATAATTGTGGTGAAACAGGCGCTGGTCTTGGTCGTTCGGAGCTTGTGCACTTCCTATGTCTAAAACTGATCTGATCCCTTCTTAGGAAATCTTTATACTGCTATCAACCTCCATCTCTGGCAGTATGATTTCTCTTATTTTTTTTTTCCTTGTAATGTTCGAGATGACGTTGCAGTACTTTCCTATGTTAGTTTGGCAGAGACTAGGTGTCTCTGCTTTACTACTACTTGGGATCTAGTTTTGCTAAGGTTTATTAGGTTTGGGAGAGGGAGCCAATCTTTCCTCTGACAATATATCCATTGAAGTATTGGAAATAACGTGTTCTACCTATCTAAGACCTGTGATAACGTTATTGTCGTCACTGAATGTAGAAATGTGAAGAACAATCAATTTTAAGAAGAACTCAGTCACAATACTAACAACCAAAGTCAAAAACATACCAAGTTCATTGTCTGAAGGAGCATTTACACTACACAGTGAAAGTGTCAGTGACAGTGCTCTCCGAAGCCGTACCGTGATCTTCACAATGATTTGACATGAGAAATTACTCGCTGAGCACAGAGAAAACACTTACGGGTGTTATTAAAATCACTGTCAGAGCACTATCACTGACACTTTCACTGTGTGTTGCGGATGCTCCCTAACTCTCTACAACGTGAATGTACCATACTCACCCATAGTATCTTTTGTAAAAATCAAGTACAATATTCTATACGCAGTAAACTCGAATTTATTTTTTGTATCTTCAGACGGTAGTTCTGCGTAAAATTGACGTAACTGATTTTAAAACTGATTGAACTCGGCGTGTTCTTTTGTTTCCAATGCAATTCTAGCGTGTGTTTCATACACTTGAACTGTTAATTTGTCTCGGATACCTTGGACCTAACTCTCTACAACGTTAATGTACCATACTTACCCATAGCATCTTTTTTAAAAATCAAGTACAATATTCTATACGCAGTAAACTCGAATTTATTTTTTGTATCTTCAGACGGTAGTTCTGCGTACAATTGACGTAACTGATTTTAACACTGATTGAACTCGGCGTGTTCTTTTGTTTCCAATGCAATTCTAGCCTGTGTTTCATACACTTGAACTGTTAATTTGTCTCGGATACCTTGGACCTAACTCTCTACAACGTTAATGTACCATACTTACCCATAGTATCTTTTGTAAAAATCAAGTACAATATTCTATACGCAGTGAACTCGAATTTATTTTTTGTATCTTCAGACGGTAGTTCTGCGTACAATTGACGTAACTGATTTTGACACTGATTGAACTCGGCGTGTTCTTTTGTTTCCAATGCAATTCTAGCGTGTGTTTCATACACTTGAACTGTTAACTTGTCTCGAATACCTTGGACCTAGAAAGAAATAAAATCAAATTCACATTACTCACATTGCTTGATAAACTTTGAGCGTTTCTAAAAAAAAAATCTATTATTATCTCATTTATCTCAAGTTATCACGCAGATAGAACAATGTATACATACCTATCCACAAAGCAGCCTAAGACACGTGTTTCGTTCTTATTAGAACGCATCAGTTAGGCATAGCTATGAATTGAACCCAGGATCCTTGAATTTGAGAGACAGAGACTTAACCATCAAGCCACCAGTGCTTGGTGAAGAGGTACGGATACATTGTAACTGTTAAATAATCCCTAACCCAGAGGGCGGTTATTTCACCGAACTCAGTGAGTATTTGAAATGTCCGCAAGATCGCAGCATATTATTGTCTACGTATCTATTTTTATGAATCCAGCTTATATATCGTTTGATTTTTCATATTGGGACATTCGGGATTTTGTTCCAAGATATCATTCTTACCGTCAAATCTTGTCGAATGGATTTGAGTTGACTGGTTGCGTAGAAGACATCTTTCGTTTGATCCCATTTGGTTTTTACATGCGACAGAGATTGACTCAATACTTCTGGCGGCCTAACAGCCGATGGTTCGGGTGCCTGAAATTAAACATAACAATATTTTATAATTATAAAACGCAAAGCCTAAGAGATATATTAACCGACTCATAATCAACGTAGGGATATACTGACTGACTGACTAAACCTATAAACAAGAAACTCTCAGAATAAGAGAGGAATGTAGACCGAGGGGAGCAAACCAGCTGAATTAGGTGACGGTCCTAAGCCCGTGTAAATACAGAAGGTTTGGTGTTGGGAAGGGCATCCAGCATATAAAAAGTCTGCTTCAAACCAATGAGTCGATATCATCAGCAAAAAACGAGTTTCTACTTCTACACAGTTTCTATTGATACTGTGTGAAGCAAGCGAGGGTTACCGTGCCAGGAAAGGGTTACAGCTAAAGGGAGTAGGCACCGAACAAAAGGTTGTGGCATGATAGAATAAAGGAAAGCAGCGCAGAGCCCAAATAGAATTGCAAAAGGATGAAGTTAAAGGAGATAGAGAGGAAAACAGCAACGTAGCCTGGTCATTTTGTGCAATAAGAAACAAAAATACACTGAATTATTTTGACTGAAAGTAATTTTAGAGACACGGAAAAAGACGCATTTCAAAGGCCGGATTTGTCCAGTTCCTATTTAATAAAATGAATGGTTTTCATCCGGCCCACCCCAAATGCCATTTCTTATGTGAACTTGATGGACCAACTGAGTATGGGAATATTGATAGCACAAAAATAACTACAAAAACTCATTCTCATTTATAAAGTGTTCAACAACCTCCAGTTTGTTGCAACTGCTCACCACAACACACCGTCAGTGCTAAAGTGTTCAACAACATCCAATTTGTTGCAACTGCTCACCACAACACACCGTCAGTGCGAAAGTGTTCAACAACATCCAGTTTGTTACAACTGCTCACCACAACACACCGTCAGTGCTATCACTCAGAGTGAGACAAAATCGAGGTTATTTTCATGTACCCAACTCCGGTGCTCCCGAGTACCGTATACTCAGCACTAACATCATCAATGGTATGTTTCAATCAGTACTCCTCTGACCTTGATTTATCAGATAATTTCAAAGTGTTTAAGGATAAATGTAAAGGTGTGCTATCATATACAGTATCTAAATTACGCCGCCAAAAAATTATGGGTGGGTTAAGAACACACCATTTGCAGTCGAAAAGACCAGTATACCCTATGGCGGAAATGTACCGTTTTCAAATTGGCGGCTTTTTGGTGTTATTTCCAAAATACATGACGTTGCTTGCGGTACTTCTTGAGAAATAACTTTTTTTTTTGCACATTGTATCAAAAAAATTTATTTGCCATGTGAGGTGTAGCAAAATTTGCCATAGAAATAATATGTTACATGGGGCTAAACAAAAAGTTATAACCAATTTTTTCCAATTCAAACAAACAAAGTTTTAAATTTTAGCGGACTCGCCAAATACTTTGTAAATATATTCTCAAATCACAAAAAAAACACAAATTAAACAAATCACAAATCAAAACAAATCAAAAATGTACTAAAAAATAAAAAATAATTCTCACCTAATGTAAAATTAAAATTCTCAAAAAAATATTTGCCTACAAATAAATACTCATTTTAATCAATTTTGTCCAGTGTCCAGATTTATTAAAAAATTTCTTTCTGCATGGTGATCTCCATGGTGTTACCTTACTACAGCTATATGCT
>CM022876.1:22281070-22307033 GCA_012654025.1 Pachypsylla venusta | reverse complement strand
ACATGACAACTAGACAGATCAAACTCTCCACTTACCGCAGTCAATCTGAAGAATTGTTTCTCTATGTCCTGACATTGACCCACTACATGACAACTAGACAGATCAAACTCTCCACTTACCGCAGTCAATCTGAAGAATTGTTTCTCTATGTCCTGACACTGACCCACCACATGACAACTGGACAGATCAAACACTTCACTTACCGCAGTCAATCTGAAGAATTGTTTCTCTATGTCCTGACATTGACCCACTACATGACAACTGGACAGATCAAACTCTCCACTTACCGAGGTCAATCTGAAGAATTGTTTCTCTATGTCCTGACACTGACCCACCACATGACAACTGGACAGATCAAACTCTTCGTCACCGCCAACGAAAGATCTACAATTGCCGCTCGTATCAAACTCGTTGAAGTTAACTTGAAAATTGTTTTGTCCACCAAAAGATGTTTTCTTATTTTTAGGTGAATCGTGAAATCGGGCGGCACGCTTTTTCAGCGTTTCTTCGTCAAAATCGACGTTGACAGAGAAATTACCGCTTGAATTGTTCAGGTGATACTTGGAACTTCTGGAAGGAAAAGAAAAACACAGCGTTACTATTTCTCTGTTCACCAGCGATTGGTTCTATGTACTAACCATGTCCAATCTACTCCCCCGTTCACCAGCGATTGGTTCTATGTACTAACCATGTCCAATCTACACCCCTGTTCACCAGCGATTGGTTCTATATACTAACCATGTCCAATCTACTCCCCCGTTCACCAGCGATTGGTTCTATGTACTAACCATGTCCAATCTACTCCCCTGTTCACCAGCGATTGGGTCTACATACTAACCATGTCCAATATATATTTACTTTCACCCATCCATTGTTTGTCCCTACTCAGTGTAGCTTATCATTAGAGTTGCAAAATATGTCCTAAATGAAGGAGTAAGATGTCACCTAAAACTTTCTCGCTTTGAGTTGATATGTTGTCGCGACAAATTCCGAGAAAGAATGTCATTTAAGTCGAAAAACGTGAACTTTTTTTTGCTGTCACCCATCCATTGTTTGTCCCTACTCGGTGTAGCTTAACATTAGAGGGATGGAACCTAGACTAAAATCTTCCCAGGAATGCACCCATTAACTGTGCCAAATTTCAATACAATCGGATAAGTAGTTTCAGAATGCATACAGTTTTGTGGGTGAAACAAACGTCGTGGTTGAAAAAAATCTCCCGCGTCACAGGAAAATAAAATTTTACTCTCATCATTTTTTCATAACGCGTCTGAAGAAGTATAAGTACAAAAAATAATTCTGTTTTTATTTATGTTTATAGCATGAATGCAATGATTATTTAATATTGGTATTAAATAATCTTTTTCAACAAAATAAATACAAATATTAAAAATCTTAACCGGCATCAATTTAAAAAGGCACTAAAAAATCAACTTTTGCAAATGGCACCATACAGTGTGGAGGAATTCATTAGCTAATTCCTCCAGACTACATATATATATATAAATAAGTATTTTTTCTATGTATTTTTTCCTGTGTAAATATTTAATATGTATGTATTTTTTTTAATCAAATTGTAATATGCACGGACACACATACTATATGTATGTCCAAAACACAAAAAATATAATAATAATAATCATAATTAAATTTTGCTAAAAAATATATATGGCGTTTTTAACTTGGTAAGATATATATAAAAATATATATGAGCCATTTTTCAAAAGGAAGCCCAAGTTGGCCAGTAAGGGTACTCACCTATTCCTCTTGCTATTCTTCTCATATTTGGACTTCTTTCTGTTGGTCTTGATTTGTATTGGATTTGGTGATCGACTTCGACTTCTACTGTCCTCACTACTGTCACTCGTACTGAAAACAGAAGTACAGTCCAGCATTAGTAATGTCTCGTAGAATAACCATAACGAATAGAACAAATAGTGGGGAAACTCATGCAGTTACATGAGAGTAGCCGCTAGAGGACGTTTAGCTTTAGAATAAGGAACTGTACACACTAGGCCAGGGGTTCTCAACCTTCAGAATACGAAGTACCACTTGGTATTTTTTTTCGAATTATTGGAGTACCACCACCCTGGGGGAAGGGGTTGTATAAAGGAAAATAAAAAAAAAAATTAACATATGAGAACATAAATTCACAAAGAAGCTGAAGTTAAAAAATAATCACGCAAAGGTACATGATAAGATGTAAAACAGAGTGGCAGAGTGAGTAGAAAGGTTGGGTTTTGAACTCACTTCCTCCTGTTCCTATGAGATTACGTACTACCTACTCTTATCAGAACAATTGCTTTAATATCAGGCTGAATATTACTATTTTTACGCAAATCTAATTTACATGGGACACATCTAATTTACTCTTATACTAGTTTTTCAAGTACAACATTTGAGAAAATCCAATTCGCACATATATGTGCTAACAAAGGGTAATAGGGCTTTCAGTGCTTTCTTGTGGAAACTTGGATATTTGATCTTGTTGATTTTCATCCAAAAATCAACTAAAATACTACCACTGTTGAACATATCTTTCACGGTGCTGGTCACTTGTCAGATCAATAAACGATTCTTTATATTCGTCAGCAACGCCTGCATCTGAGTATTCTGCGAACGGATTTCTAATCTACTCTAAGTCACTCGTATTATAACGTGGATTTTTTTTTCTTTCTTTTTTACATAATGCATATAATTTCATGATAATTTGTGTACAACTGAAAATGGCTTCGCGTACCACCTGAAATGGGTCCGAGTACCACCGTTGAAAATTTAAATGAATTTAATTTAACGATATAATTATATTTAAAGATTTAATTTAAAAAGGAAAAATAGGTAGGTAACTATTTAAAACAGAAAAATCAATTTCGCGGCAATTGATAAATCAATCAGATGATTTGCTGATAACAAACCCTGAAAAATTTGTACCGGGCGGGAGTAATGCTGCATGAATTTTTGTTATCCAATTTTAACCCAATTAGAGAGGTTAGGAAACATTTTTACGTCCATGCCTCTATTGTCCATGTATAACCATTCCAAATCGACCCATGACGGCCAATAAAAAAGCGAGTTTAAAACAAAAATTTGATTTAAAAAAAAACTTGCCACATTGCTGCTCCCCAACCCTGAACTGCTCCCATACAGTTTGATATCACTAGCGCTTCACTGACACAGCGCATCATGGGTTAAATTCAGAGAGTTTCCCCACTTTCTGTTCTATTCGTTATGGTATAACAACGAGTTAGGGGCCATTACATAATAAACTACAAGTTAATTGACCAAACGAAATGAGTTCTACTTTTAACACGACAATCTTTCCTTTGTTAACCATATTGGGCCAACCTGGGCCAAGTAAAATAAATGGAAACTTCAAAATATGAATCCTACAAAACCAAATAAAAAAAGGAGTCAAAATTGAACTGGATTTGACGCCAAGAAAACATACAAGGAAGGGGAGGTCGAAACTTGGACTTGTTACTTCCAATCCCCCCGGTTTGGATTTAATGCATTCAATCCCCCCGGTTTGGACTTATTGCATTCAATCCCCCCGGTTTGGACTTATTGCATTCAATACCCCGATTTGGATTTATTGCATTCAATCCCCCGGGTTGAACTTATTGCATTCTATCCCCCGGTTTGGACTTATAGCATTCAATCTCCCGGTTTGGACTTATAGCATTCAATCTCCCAGTTTGGACTATTATTTATTCTGTAGACTTTATTGAATGAAAATTTTAATTTAAGAGTATTAACGGAAAAGAACCTTTTCTTAACGTAGAATTAAGAAGACAAAGAGAGACAGTTTAGCTGTTAAGTGAAGTTCACCCAACCCTTTGGATTATCACTAATGGGCTACTACCAGGCAACAAAGTCAAGTCCATAGCTAAAGCAACCCAAACTCACCTTTTTCGTTTTCTCGAGCCTTGTTTTTCACTCGTATCACTCTTGTTTAATGAATTTTCATTCCTGTTCAAGGAATTATTATTGTTAATACTATTCTTCTTCTGTGGACTATTGGTCACAAAGCCGCCCAGTCTTTGTTTCAAACTAGAATTTGTTTTGTTAAATGGTGACACGGTAGACAATTGATGACTTGCTTTGGTAAATTGAAATGGCTTAATAGTAACGTTCGACAACTCATCTTCAAGCCTGGAGGAAGAAGAAAAATGGATTTTTTTTCTCTTTTCTTTTTGTACCTTCAGTTTGGGGAATATTTTCACTCCAAGGGTGCATGTGTGACGTATCAAACGAAACGCCTCGTCATTCTGAATCGAATTGTAACAACGAAAAATAATACAAAAACGAAAAAAATAAACCCCTCAAACTTTGTTATTTTACGTATGGGCACTTTTGTCACTTCGTGTTTGACCGATTTCGATAACAATTTGGTATACATATAGGTACCATTTAGGAACTAATTAGGTACCAAAACTTATGGGTGCAATCAGGGCCGTAGGTACCCAAGATTTTTTTTTCGCCGGGGGGGGGGACGAAGCATTGACAGCCAAGCCAGGACTAACACCTGAAAATGATGATGATGGAATGTGATGTTGTTTTTGTAGTTGTTGTTGCTGCTGTTCTTTTTTTAAAACGTTATAAGTCACGTGGAAAGTAGAGTTTCATTAAAAAAACCGATTGACATTTCGTGGGGGGTGCTGGACCCCCCTGGGTACAGCCTTGGATGCAATCAAATACACCTTTGGCGGTTTTCCCACTTTTTAGCGGTTTTCTTTAATCCTATCTAAAAATAGAATAATAAGAGCGCTAGAGACTTGAAATTTGGTGTATAGTCAAATACTAAATTAATGATCACATGTTGAATAGGGTAAAAAATAGCTTTTCCTTTCATTTCAAGCTTCGTTATTCGTTGACTACTGGCTGATTCTAGTTTCTTAGAAACTTGGTCGACGAAGTTGTTGACTATACAAAATTGCTGAGTTTGGTGCCTTCCAACTCTCATGGAAGTCTTCGAAGGGGGGGACACTATCTGCGTGGTTCATGTGACACTAATGTGCATTTTAAGCTTCCCTGAACAGAATGATGAGAACTGAGAATTATGCAATTTCGTAGTAGTAGTATAGGTTTTTCTTACAAAATCAACCGTTTTTCCCATTTATAGATACACTAGCAGGATACGCCCGCTTCGCTTGGCGCCTTATAGGCATGGTCGTTTATAGTGTCAACCCCTTTTTTTCGCCATAAAAATTAGCCTATGTCCTTTCCTAAAGTTTAGTCTATCTCCATACCAAATTTCATCAAAATCGGTTCAGTAGTTTAAGCGTGAAAGCGTAACATACATACAGACAGACAGATAGACAGACAGACAGAGTTACTTTCGCATTTATAATATTAGTATGGATTAGTATGGATATGGATGATTAATTAAAATGATAGAAACAGATTGATATGAGGTTACCGAAAAAGAATTTGATGGCTCTTGCAGGAACTGTGATGATATGCATTCCAGGTCGTCCTGCGTAGAACCGGTCAGGACGTTTTTGCAAGGTTCTAATGCCTTGTGAAATCATTAACAGATTTCTATTTTTTTTTCTTTTTTCACCATGCCTTTCAAATTTAATATTTTACATGGATAACTATATTTGCTTTTGTTTCACTTTGTATAAAGGGCTCGCCCCTAATATACTCCCGTTTACCGGGAATTTGTCGAACGGATTTTTTTTTTTAGATTTAATTTTTGGATTCTACGTATCTTGATACGTAAAATATCTCATTTTGGAGGGTGATATTCTTTTTAAATCTTTGAATAATATGTTAATTATAAGTGTTAAAAAATATTAACTTTTAAATAAATTAAAACAAAACACTTATCAAAAACACTATTTATTTTAATTTTTGAAGTAACTCTCAACTTCCATCTTTAGACTCAACTAGACTGATGATGAATCGAATGATTCGAAACAAGATTCTTCATAAATTAAAATAAATAATATTTTTGGTGTTTTGTTTTAATTTAATTTATTTAAAAGTTGATATTCTCATTAGCCCATAAAATAATAAACTCCGCCAATGAGTCATATTAGCAGAGTTCTTTTCTTTACTTACAATGGCAAAGGCTCTCGACTCCAATCCTTTACATAGAGCATATTACTATTCATAGCGGCTTTTATTTTCACTTTCAATTGTTTTGTGACACGCTCATTGTCCAATGGTGTTTTACACTTTTCCAATGAATTTTGTATGTACTTTCTGTGAAAAAGCAAATACACAACAATAAGAATTAATGAAATTTTAAAACAAAATTATATTATGAATGTCGTAATACACGAAAGCACTTCATAACTCTACACAAAATATGTTTGAAATATTATTTCAATATGACTACCAACTTCCTTCCTCATATAAACAAACTAGCTGTTTTCCCGTGCTTCGCTACGGTTACGAAATTTGGATTTTTGGTGGAGCCGACCCCCCAGAGTGAACAGGGCTCCAATTTAGATAATTCAATATTTTGCTCAATTCAATATTTTACCTTTTGCACTGCGGAATACCTTCGTATTAAATTTCAGCTTTCTCGCTCTTCCCGAAATGATACTTCTTAATTATGGGTTTTTGGTGGAACCTGCCCTCAAAATGTGCACCGCTCCTATTTAGAAAATTCAAAAAAATTTCGTACTCCGGAACACTTTTGTATCGAATTTCAGCTTTCTCGCTCATCCCGAAGTGGTACTTCTCAAATTCCAATTTTTTGGTGGTGAAAACCGTCCATAAATCGAGGAGAAACCGGAAAATTTCAATTTTTATATTTTTTACGTGGTTCTTATATACTATGTTGGGGGTCCATTCTCGGTCATTTTTCGTTATCTCCTCTGGTTTGCCCAGAAAAATGCAAAAAACACAGCTTAAAAGCGTCATTTTTGGCGGTAACTTGCTTCCAGTTAAACTTTCAATTTTTTTTTTTCCTTTCTAATTACACACCTACATACTAAAAGGGATGTGCGTACCAAATTTTATGTCTCTAGGTTTAGCCATCGTCGAGCTACGTTGATTATCAGTCAGTATACCAACTGGGCTTTGCGTTTTATATGTATAGATAGATTAAAAAATAAGAAATCCTTGTGTACTCTATATTGATTGCCAACACATTCAAAATCTTATTTCAGAGTTGTAGAAGCATCAAACATCTTCAACATGAGACTAAAGGTGGTGTATTACACTATTTGTCATGATTCCAAAATTTTGGCACAATTAATTTGCTCCAAAATTTTGTATATTTGTTGAATTTGTGTGTTTGGTATTTGTATAATATATCTGTACTCCTCTTTCTAATTTTGTCCAAGCCCCTCTTAGTCCGGCAAAATCCGTCTGGTTAGGATTCAACAATATGACTATTAAACTGGTTGCAGATCTCTATTGATATTGCAATTATCACTGCGACCTTTATTTACATCTATTGTGATCAGAGGCGGGGATGGAGTTAGATTAATCGAACCAACAGCCTCCTCCTGGTTACGAATCCACCGCCTCACCCAACCAAGCTACTGAGGCTATTTTCAACCCCAATACTCTTAGTTGAAGCATTCAGGTCATGATCTTAGTGGACCATAAACATTGACTTACATGAGTTCAGCTGGACTGTCTCCCATGGAGACACTACTCAATATATCTTTGTAATTAGATCCCTCTCTAGGATTAGCTCGACCAGAAAAGTTGCTGGGAAATCCATTCGGCAATGGTAGTGACGACAAATTATTTAAATCAATAGGTGGCGGAGGAACTGCACTTGGCGGTGGTGGACCCGGAGGTAGAGGAGGTTGAAATCCGAATGTATTGGCTTGTTCGGATTCTTTTTGTAAACGTTTTCGAAGTCGTGCTCGTTGTTTTTTAGATAAACCTGAAAAAGAAGGAAAATCATGATAATAGACGGGTGTTGTTTTAGGGGATCGATACGAATAACGAATAGAACAGAAAGTGAGGAAATTTATGTAGATGTGGACCGTCGCTAGAGTGCGTCACATCGCACTTAGATAACTGTACACTGATGACTGTCTCCGACTCCAAACCTCTCTCTTTGTATACTAGCGCTAAGCTTTCACTGTCGCTCTTCCCCTTGGGTTAAATAAAGCAAGTCTCCTCACTTTGTGTTCTATGCGTTATGATCGGGCCATAACGAATAAATCAGAAAGTGAGGAAACTCAAGCAGTTACATGTGGACAGTCTCAAAAGTGGACCACATCACACTGAGGTAACATTAAGACTATGCAAACCAAACAGCGACATAATTATTATTACGCATGTTGAGATAACAGTATGCATAACAAGAACAATTGTTTGCCGCTGTCATTCTCGTGGAGCGGTGAAGATGTTGATGTGCACACTCATCAGCCGATAGCATAATATTTCCCCCGACTCCAAGTTTCCCTCCAACTCATGGGATAAATGACACTTTCTGTACAATTCTTTATGACCTATGCGTAAATACGGAACCGTATTAAAATTACGATTTCTGTCATAGAACACCAATGACACATCAACCGCATTTCTAGGATAAGTAGACTTCAGTTTCGGTGTGAAAGAAGTTTTTTGTTGTTTTTTTTATGAATTTGTACGTGTCTAGGAAACACGTTTAACAAAACATAGAATCATCGTATTTGAGGGAAATACCATCTATTACCATGCGACCATGCCCTATTGGAAAAATAAAAAAGTCATCTCGAAGTGGCAGAAAAAAGTGGGGAAAAAGACGTACGCGTCGGTTAATATCTGATGAACACGGCTAGAGGAAATTGACTAGTTTTCTTTAAATAGAAGGCCTTCATGATACTAACAAGAGTCTCATCACATACCTACTCATAATTGTACATGGCGAATTTGCTACTTGGTCTAGCGGACTCCTGAACGCTCCATTACTTACCATCCATTCTAACGTTGTTAGCATTCTGTTGTGGACTGGTAAATCTATTGTTAATGTTTGGGGCATTATTCCTGAAGTTCATGTTGAATCTCATAGGACCTGGTAAACACAACAGAAACAAGTCTGAAATAAGTTTGGGTGTACAGGGTGTCTACCAGTTTAGGTCCATGAAAAAGGAGGACTTATGGAGACATTTCGTTGACAAAATACATAATCACAAAGATTTTTTGAAATGAACATAGCCCCGGCATTTTCACCGTTTTTGTAGTTGTTAACGTATAATTAATTACACAATCAAGTCATAATTAAATATAATGACCGTTTTTTCCACGAATTAATGTTTAAAAACTTTTAATAGAGTTCATTAATTAAAATTTAGCTATATTTTGGCAGTCAAATACATTATCTGTGTGTAAAAGCCACAGGAGAAGTCTCTTGAAATACTAACAATATTCTTCTACTAACAGAAAAAATTGGTAGTATTTCAAACGTTACAGCAGAAAGGAGCATACATGATTTCCCTTAGATAAGCTTTCCCTTAGAAAATTATTACAATGTTGAAGGTATGTCATAATAAATCCTATCAGCGCCGCAGTCGAAATTTTTGAAATTGTAAAAAAAAAAAAAAATCTTACANATTTTTGAAATTGTAAAAAAAAAAAATCTTACAAAATCGAAAGATTAACCACTGAAAACTCAGTGTGGAAAAAAGGAGGACCGTCCAGTAAAAAGAAGCACTTTTGGAGGACTTGGAGGACCTTTTTTGAAAAGGAGGACTTTTGGAGGATTTGGAGGAGACACCCTGGTGTAGGATTTCAGTATAAATCTGAGTTTCAAAACCCATATCTCTGATAGCATCTCCAACGCTAATAAAACATTGGGTCTGGATGTTCGGCATTCCCAATATTTCTATGATCAGGATACTATCTCTACCCTGTATACCGCACTTATAAGGAGCAAGCTAGAATATGCGTCTGTCATATGGGCCCCCTTCCACCCAATTTTTGAAAAAGAACTTGAATCAGTACAGGCCGGATTCTTTCGGTTCTTATTAAATAAAATGAATGGTTTTTATCCGGCCTAAAGCCGAGCAAGATACGCACTCTGCCACGGAGACCATCAAGAGATATTATTGGCTTATTATTTTCGACAACGACCCTTCAAATCGTCACGAAAAAAAAAAAAAAAATACCGTCACCCTCCTCAAAGTTTTGATATTTTAAGTTTTAAGGTTCGTAGAGTTCAAAAATCAATTAAAAGAATCCCTTTAACTTTATGTTGTTGATTGAATTCATAGGAATAAATTGGTCCTCCTATGGTGGTGTCTTGTATTTTGCGTCAAATAATGGCCTTTGGAAGAGATTCTCGATTTCTCTGTAACTTTGGTGTTATCAATTTGCCGTTCATTTGCTTATACTTATTGAACTTACTTTACTAAACATGCAACATTGAAATTTACGACTTATTTTGGGGGTTGTCAAAAACAAGGTACCTACTTTTGATCAATAACGAATAGCTCTAGAAATACGTAACCAAATAACACAGAAATAAAATTTGTTTGTACGAACGAGAGGAACATTTCGATTTCAATTTTTTTTTATTTTTATAATAATGTTCAGAAACAATATTGGTTGCAATTACATGAACACAATAAGGTTCGCTATCATTCTAATGATAGCACACTTTTACATTTATCCCTAAACACATTAAAAGGCACCGAGGAGATTTCGGGTACGATTCCTAGACGGGTCAAAAATTTGAAAAAGGTTTTTTTTTAATTTTCTTATTGGTCTGGTTGTGTTTGGGGTTAACTCAGCAATTGAGTAGCTATGGTGGTGGTGGTAGCCGTTTTTCTCACGAAATCAACTATTCTTCTTATTTATAGATGCATGATTAATTAAAATGGTAGAAACAGATTAATATGAGTTTACCGAAAATATTTTGATGGCCCTTGGCTGGAATTGTGATGGTATGCGTTCCAGGTCGTCCTGGTGCCTAGAACCAGCCATCGTGAGGACGAGCAGCTATGGTAATAGCGCCAAGTGGTAGCATTATAAGATAAAAGTTGTTAAAGTGTAGCTTAGGCTTATTTTTAAAAGGCACCGAATTATTGGAGTTAAATTGAAGTGTTGGAGTGAATGTTGAAAATACTTTGTAATGCTAAGATGGCCACTAACACTGTGACATAATAACACAAAGAAAATTATACATTTACATAATATCTCTTACTCATTTGCTGTGGGAAGAATGTTGGATTAGGCAGTAATGGCTGTCTCATGTTTGGTACATTTGGAATCAAAGGTGGAGGTGGTCCTGGCGGTAGAGGAGGTAGGTCTCCATTATCATTGGAAGTGGTTTCATTTTTCTTCTCCTTAACTTCGTCAGATTTCTTATCGTCGGTTTTGTTCTCACTCTCATTGTTCGATCCTTTGTTGTTGGTTGTTTGCAGTATGCCTATAAAATAACACACGTGTCATAAATTAATCTTACTCCTTAAGTGGTGAATCTTTTAGAATGCTCTCAGACAGCCACATACAAAATTCACCTTACACCGTATTTTAATTATTTTTTGTTTCTAATAATAAGTCCAATTATTATATCTTATTTTCAATTAAAAAAAAGTCAAATAACTGACAGATTCCTTTTTTTTTTTTTTTTTANTTTCAGAGTCTTTTTTTTTTTTTTGCTTAACGACACTTTAACATCCATTGGTCATTCGAGACGGGGGCTTTACCTTTCATTCGCTGGAAACTTACAATTATAACAACACTTAATTTGGATATCAAAAATAAGTGACCGTCTCGAATGACCAATAGATGTTAAAGAGACGTTAAGCCAAATTTAAAAAAAAAAAAAAGGTGCTAGTAAGTGTGCTCCAAAAAACAATTTCTATTTTTTTAAATGCTGATAGCATAATTGTGAACGTTAGTGAACTCATTTTTAACCCCGATATACATCCCAAAATGCACTTGTATATGTGTATGTATATTTGTTTGCCACGCGATACAAACCACAATTTTCATCCGATTTTGACAAAATTTGGTATACATATTTAGGACATGAAGGAAATTTGCTGTATAGTTTTTGGGGCCCCAGGGGGCCCAATATTCTATTTTTTTTAAAAAATGATTTTCATCTTTTTAGTGATTTGTTGTAGAAACGTAAAATTTTGACATATTATGGCTGATATTAAAAGCTTTTAGATTTTGAAAAATTTGGGAGCCCTGTTCTCCCTGGGGGGCCTATAATGTGTTTTTTAAAAATGATTTTTATTTTTTTAGCGGTTTGTTGTATAAACGTAAAATTTGGCTGGTGTTAGGGAATTTTCGATTTTGAAAATTTTGCCCCCCCCGGGGGGGGCAATTTTTTTTTTTTCGAAATTTGATTTAAGATATTTTTTTTCTATAAATGACTACAACACTAACGTTCTGATCATCTTGATCCTCTAGTATACTCCCACATAGCAAAATCAGGTGATAGCATAATATACTTCCTGACTCCAAGTGACTCTATGTACACTAGCGCTAGAGTACAAATGAAGCAAGTTTCCAAACTTTCTTTATATTCGTTATGGTAATGTTATGAACTAAAAATTAAAATAAATCTCCTAAGCCCTATGTTTCCACCATTTCAGAACGGTCGCATCGTAGTATTTTTTGAAGGCGTAATATAACGGACCGATAAAAGTGAGTTCTAGTTTGAACGCCTAGATTTTTCTTTAAACGTTTGTTCGTCTGTCTGTTCCATACTACATTTCCACCCAATAACTTAGTATGGACAATGAACATTAATTTAGCTTCATGGGCGGCTACCTGGATCCTCTGATTTGAGTGAGGTCTACAGTTACTTACCTCCTGAAACAAAGTTTTTCATCTGCATATTAGGTAAATTATTTTGATTTTGATTCTGAGGGTTCATCATGTTCATACCGTTCGAGGGCATTTGCTGAAACATAAAAGAAATTCAAATGAAATTGTCAACTCCGTGGCAGAGTATGAGAACCGGTTCTATACACTAGGGCTGCAGGGATGGCGAGATCCTATTGTTTGACTCCATGGCAGAATGTGAGAACCGGTTTCATACACTAGGGCTGCAGGGATGGCGTAATCCTATTGTTTGACTCCATCGCAGAGTGTGAGAACCGGTTTCATACACTAGGGCTGCAGGGATAGCGTAATCCTATTGTTTGACTCCATCGCAGAGTGTGAGAACCGGTTTCATACACTAGGGCTGCAGGGATGGCGTGATCATTTGTTTGACTCCATGGCAGAGTGTGAGAACCGGTTTCATACACTAGGACTGCAGGGATGGCGTGATCCTATGGTTTGACTCCATCGCAGAGTGCGAGAATCGGTTTCATATACTAGGACTGCAGGGATAACGTATTCCTATTGTTTGACTCCATCGCAGAGTGCGAGAATCGGTTTCATATACTAGGTCTGCAGGGATAACGTATTCCTATTGTTTGACTCCATCGCAGAGTATGAGAACCGGTTCTATACACTAGGGCTGCAGGGATGGCGAGATCCTATTGTTTGACTCCATGGCAGAATGTGAGAACCGGTTTCATACACTAGGGCTGCAGGGACGGCATGATCTTATTGTTTGAATCCATGGCAGAGTATGAGAACCGGTTTCACTAGGGCTGCAGGGATGGCGTGATCCTATTGTTTGACTCCATGACAGAGTGTGAGAACCGGTTTCATACACTAGGGCTGCAGGGATGGCGTAATCCTATTGTTTGACTCCATCGCAGAGTGTGAGAACCGGTTTCATACACTAGGGCTGCAGGGATGGCGTGATCATTTTGTTTGACTCCATTGGCAGATTGTGAGAACCGGGTTTTGTGAACGTTAGTAAACTCCACTTTTGACCTCGGTATACATCTCGAAATGCACTTGTATATGTGTATGTTTTATTTTCATCCGATTTTGACGAAATTTGGTATACATATTTAGGACACGAAGTAAATTTGCTGTATACTTTTGGGGGCTCTGGGCCCCGGGGGCCCAAAATTGAGTTTTTTGAAAATTATTTATTGTAGAAACGTATAATTTTGATATGTTATGGCTGATGTTAGGGTTTTTTCGATTTATGAAAAATTTGGAGGCCCTCCAAATTTTTCATATTAATATTTTGTTTTGAAAATGATTTTTTTAAAAAACTTCAAAAAAATGAAAAACTTACAGGAAAAAATGATTGTGGAGGTCCAAAGTATCCATTACCACCTCCGTAGCCTCCTTGATATCTGGAAAATACAAACAAATCAAAAATGTAGCCGCGTCAGTTAAACTGTTAAACTCCTACTAGCTAAAGAGATCCAACCTATAATGATAAAATTCTAGTAACGATAGATGTTTGTATGTACTATGTATATCAATGATTGTTTAACTTAAACGGTAGAAGATATCAAAGCTATAATAAAACACAATGTAACGATAAATATATGTATGTGTGTATATATCACTAATTGTTTAGCCAAAACAGTAAGAGATATCGAAAAATTGATGAGAATGGACCCCGCCAAAACCATAGGCTAGAACCCCAGATAAAATANTCTAAACTCTTGAAAAATATTAGAATTAAAAAATGTCGAGAGTTACGGACGATTTTTCGATTTTTGACCGAATTTACCCAGTCATGGTCCGATATCTTAAATTTTGTTGCGACAACATATCAACTCAAAGCGAGGAAGTTTTAGGTGGCCTTTTAAGGCTTAATAGGAACAAAGTTTGCAAAAAACCGCCCAACCGTTTTCGAGTTATGGCCGTTTTTCCGATTTTTGTAAGGGGAATCATAGAATACTATTAGATTCCGATTTTTGAAAGGGCCATGCCTCTAAGCTATAGACCGTAGCGGAGCACGGGCCACACAGCTAGTAAATTTATGAAAATGAACCTCCCCCAAAAACCATAGACTGGAACCCCAGAATAATTATCAGAATTTGAAAATATCGAATCGTTTTCAAGTTACAGCCGCAGTTCTAATTTACTGCCCAAGTTCAGCAAATCACGTCCGATATCTTCAATTTTGTCGCGGCATCATATCAATTCAAAGGGAGATAGTTTTAGGTAGCCTTTTTAATGCTTTATTGACATCTCAGTGGCAGAGTGCGCATCATAATCGGCTTGCACCAAGTAGGTTTCGGGTTCGATTCCTGGACGGATAGAATATTTGATAAAGATTTTTTCAAAATTTTCTACTTGGTCTGGTTGTGTTTGGGGGTAACTCAGCCTCCTGAGGACAATTCAGTAGCTATGGTAATAGCTACAAGTAGTAGCATTGTAAGGAAATTGTTACCGTGTAGCTGAAGCTTATAGTGACATTGGAGTGATTGTTGAGAATACCTTGTATTGCTATGATGTCCACAAAAATGGTGACACAATAACACAAAGTAAAATACCTTTAATTCTTTAATTAGGGCATAGATTGGGTTGTGTGATTGTTAATGGTCCTGCTGCTTACTTACCCATATTGATTCATTGGATAGAATCCATAAGGATTCATATTTTGCATATTTTGAAACCATTGATTTTGTTGACTCATTTTTGATTGATCATTCATTATGAGATCAATAATTTATCTTTCTGACTGAGATGATCTCAAAGATAAAGGTTGTTCAACAATCCAGGTTGATGTAAAACCAGTTCAAGTTGAAATAAAAAACTATATCTGAAAATAAAATTAATTGATTTAATTATTGGCCGCTTTTACTGATTATAATGAAATGGCTAATATATTTTTTTACAAAAAATGCTTATTAAAGCCTGATGATTTGTAGTCTGGTGCAAGACTTCAACACACATTTTTGGGAACGTAACCCTAACGGGGCATGGCCGTAAAACATAATCTAACCATATTACAAATGGATCAGTGATCATGTCAATGAGGTTTGGTCGTAGCAAATTCCTTTATATATTATATACATTAAATTCAACTTTTCTTTAACTAACCCAATATGAATTCATTTTCTGTTAAATTTCAGACTTATTTGTAAACCACAAGAACTCCATAGTAAATAACTTCAGTGGTGATGTTTAGGTTATTTGAAGAAGAAAAAAAAAGGGTCCACGAAAAGAAAAGGTACAAAAGACAGAAGTTTTAGTCTCATTTGGACTTGGACCTCAAGAGGAAAAACCTATTATGAGGCTGGAAGAATTTCCACGCAGAGATGAAATGCTGCCGCTGGATTGACGAGGAAGCCGATGCTCCTTAGGGAAAAAGAGATATGACAAATCGTACGCTCTGAGGGAGAGATAGCCTCCACCACTCCCCTCTTTATCCGCTACTAGAGAAGATTTTCCAATAAAAAACCATGAACTCTGCTATAATGTACAAAATAACGGGACTTCCACGTAGTCCCGTAAGTTTTGCATAATATCACTAGTTATTGAAAACAATAATGTACAAAATAATGGGACTTTCACGTAGTTTTAGTCCTGTAAGTTTTGCATAATACCACTAGTTATTGAAAACAATAATGTATAAAATAACGGGACTTTCACGTAGTTAGTCCTGTAAGTTTTGCATAATACCGCTTGTTATTGAAAACAATAATGTACAAAATAATGGGACTTTCACGAAGTCCTATATGTTTTGCATAATACCACAAGTTATTGAAAACAGACGAATACTAGGAAAAGCAGAAAATTAGATTTAGATATCATTAGGATTGTGTACTCATCCAGACAAAAGTGAGTGTCTATGTAAGTCATTAATAACAACAATATTGTAAGCAACGCAATAAGTAATGAGATATTAAGTAATGAGATATTTTGCGACATGGAGCTCTAAACAAGTTGTTGTTTGCTGCTAAAGTTTGTAATTGTCATTAAACTTATAAGAGACTAATAATTGGCATGGGCCCCCCAGAACACAGTCAATCACTGAAATATTATTAGGTGTGTAACATGATAATATTACAGAATTGATTTCTGTATTATTTTGCACTATTAGCTTGTGTGGACTTGGCCCGTGAAGATATCACCCTCAAGTAACATTTCATAATCACAAGTAGGTATGACCTATTTTCACTGGATTTACGTCTTCGGTACAGGTAGATTTCACTTTGTCCTAACATTTAAACAATGAACCTTGGTAATTAATGAGTAGGTATATCCTTGATATTTTTTCCGTGACGATTCCAAAAAAGTTTATTATTGAAAATAATAATGAATGAAAACCTTAAACTGCAGATGTTTTCTTTCCATTCGTAAGATTATTAATATTGAGTGAAATTTTACGTACCCTTCATAACAACCATGAAAATATAATAATACTATTTATTTATTATATTATTTACACAGTATTTCATAATCATTGAATAAAATTTAATTCAAATTTTATAATTTGTACTGTAGGTAATGTTTAATCCGTATAACCAGGTACCTATATTGAAATTGAAAAATAAAAAAGAAAAAAAAGATGGAATTGATTAGTACAGTGTTGCCAGCAAATCAAAAAAATTACCCTAAACAAATCCATTTTAAAATTACCCTTAGCACAAAAAATACCCTAGATTCAAATTTCACAAAAAATTATTATTTTACAGCCAAACTGTTTTTTAGGACATAGGACAAAATAGTTTGGCCGAATTTGAACATTCAATATTTCAGGCCAAACTAGTTTAACTGTTTTTAGGACAAACCAATTTATCCTATGACAAAATAATTTGGCCGAATTTGAACATTCAATATTTCAGGACAAACTAGTTTAACTGTTTTTAGGACAAACCAGTTTATCCTAGGACAAAATAGTTGGCCGAATTTGAACATTTAATATTTCAGGCCAAACTAGTTTATCGCAGGACAAACTAATTTTTCTTAGGACAAGCTGATTTTATAGTTATGCCATTGATAATTTCTTAACGCAGACATAGAATATTCCTCATTATAAGGTTTTTCTATTTTATACAGAAAGAAATAGTAAAATTAACAACTCACTTTCAGACAGAAATTAGCACTTAAAAGTTTCGTCACTGGTGAGATATGTTTTTTTGGTCTTTTTTTAAACTTAATTTTCAGTTTCACAAAACCATCGAAATTTTTCATGAAAGTAACCAAACAACTTCATGAATTGGTAGACAGTATTGTTATCTTTTGAAAAAAAATCGCTTGTGTCCGTAAAAAAATTAAAAAATAAATTAAGTAAACTAACCTGTCGTTACTGGTGGGACCGCTACTTTTGGAACAGTCGAAAGTTACTAGTGGGAGATGTACTATTAACATCGAAAAATTCGTTTTAAGTGATTGATGTACCTATCTCTCTTGGTGTTATCATGAAATGTAGCTTTTATGATTTTTAAACGATTTTTTCTTTAATATAATTCAAATAGTTTGATGAACCTATGGGTGTATTTTAAAAGTCAAAAATTTACAATCTGGATAACCATACCAATATTAACTATAAGATCTAGATCTATAAAAGTCTGAATCTAAGACTAAAAGAACAAAACAATCAATGAATTTAAATAAGATCAAGGTTTTTATGTTTTATTTTAAATTATAAAACAATAATAATAGCATCCCTATTCCGATGAAAGTCAATTTCTCAAAAAGAAAGTGGGAAATTCACTTTCTTCTGAATGCAAAAATCTCTGCAACATGGTACCTACATATAGTTATCATATTTATCACCTTTATTTGATATCATATTTTATGTTAGGATGAGAATAGTTTATGACGTTAATCACAGTTAAATATAGAATCCTTATGTGATATCATATGAATGGACAAACTGGTAGGTACTACAAGAAAATAATTCATCACAATAATCACATTTAATTATTATTTAACAAATTTTTATTAGACATCCTATTGGTTTCATCACAATAATCACATTTAATTATTATTTAACAAATTTTTATTAGACATCCTATTGGTAACTTTAAAAAACACTACCGTTATTTATGACGAGGATTCACTTACTAGTGAATACTCGTCAGTTTTAAAATCACATTTAAATTTTGTATCTTTATGTGATAACATATGATTGGACAAACTGATACAACATGAAAATATTTTATCACAATAAGCACATTTAAATTTATTCCTATGTAATATCATATGCGTCAATAAACTAGATTTAATTGAAGAAGCCTGATCACATTGATTCGCCTTAAATCTAACACCCAATACTTCGTGTAATAACATATGTGTTTGAAACTCATTTTGCCGAGTAAAATGTGCATCACAAGGATCACAATAGAAACTAACTCTTTCATTTGTTGACATATGCGTAGATATGTCTCTACCGTCGTCTAAGATCAATTTCTTCTCATTTATATTTTCACTTTCCATTTCAAAATCTTCTTCCTTTATTTCTGCTATAAAATGTTCATCGGGCATGGAAAGTATTTCATCTTGTTCAATTTTTATTTGTAAATCAGGGTTAAGTTGATCAGATGAGAGACCCATAGTGTCAACTTCTTCTTTGTGGTGTTCACTTTCAACAGTCTCATTGTGGTTGTATTCTGCTTGATCTAATTCTTGTGACTCTAATTTAATAATTTCAAATGTTTCCTTGTGGTGCTGACTTTCAACAGTCTCATTGTAGATGTATTCTGCTTGATCTAATTCTTGTGACTCTAATTTAATAATTTCAAATATTTCCTTGTGGTGCTGACTTTCAACAGTCTCATTGTAGTTGTATTCTGTTTGATCTAATTCTTGTGACTCTAATTTAATATTTTCTTCTTTAATAGTAACATCAACTGAGTTATCGTTGTCGTCTATTCTAAATGGTTTCTCTGTACTGTGTTGATGGTCAATTGAGTGAAAATCTGGAAAATAGAAAAACAAAACATTGTTACCGTAAATACAAATTAAAATGGACATCACAAGCGGCTGGTTCTACGTATCAAGTGTTGCGTACAAATACTGCTTCTTTCCTTTCCACTCTGTATAGCACTTTTAATTAATCTGTGAACAAGCCAACAAGCTCAACAGTACTCTGACAGAGCAATATGCAGTTACCAAATGTCTATCATTGAAGTGAGTTGTTCAATCCGTATTTATTAATATATATTTTTTTATAGTGTTTGGTATACCTCCTTTCGGCTTACCACTTTTCCGCTCCGCTTAAACCTACAGTCCACCGCTCTGATACCGCCGTTTCACCAAGCCAACTTGGGATTTTTTTTCCTATCATAGATCGCCTAAAATTTAGAGCGATTGAACTGCGTTACCCTAAATAGTCTAAATCAATCCACTGACAAAGACAAAAGATAGAAATTTATGTTTGTTTGACAATCTCCTCTTGATCCCCTGCTCCACTATACATCATCTCATTTTACAATCCAGCAGAGGAGTTGATTGGTTTTCTTGGTCTATTCTGAAACAATCTTGTTTGCTCTGTTTGTTTGACAATAAATAATCTCCTCTTGATCTCCTGGTCCACTATACATCATCCTCATTTTACAATCCAGCAGAGGAGTTGATTGGTTTACTTGATCTATTCTGAAACAATCTGGTTTGCTCTGTTTGTTGACAATAAAAATTGCCTCTTGATCTCCTGGTCCACTATGCATCATCCTCATTTTACAATCCAGCAGAAGAGTTGATTGGTTTACTTGATCAATTCTGAAACAATCTGGTTTGCTCTGTTTGTTGACAATAAAAATTGCCTCTTGATCTCCTGGTCCACTATGCATCATCCTCATTTTACAATCCAGCAGAGGAGTTGGTTGGTTTACTTGATCTATTCTGAAACAATCTGGTTTGCTCTGTTTGTTGACAATAAAAAATTGCCTCTTGATCTCCTGGTCCACTATGCATCATCCTCATTTTACAATCCAGCAGAGGAGTTGATTGGTTTACTTGATCTATTCTGAAGCAATCTGGTTTGCTCTGTTTGTTAACAATAAAAATTGACATTGCTCCACTATACATCATCCTCATTTTACAATCCAGCAGAGGAGTTGATTGGTTTTCTTGGTCTATTCTGAAACAATCTGGTTTGCTCTGTTTGTTGACAATAAAAAATTGCCTCTTGATCTCCTGGTCCACTATACATTATCCTCATTTTACAATCCAGCAGAGAAGTTGATTGGTTTCTTGATCTATTCTGTTGTTGTTGTTAACGTTTGCGTCTACGTCTTGGTCACATCACTTCAAGGTTAAGGAATACAGCCACTTCCACGGGATTCGTCCAGAGGGATGTTGGGTCTAGATTTGTAGGATTTGGAATCGCTGGACATTCAAATAAGTGGTGTACGTCGTGAGTCTCCGCTTGGCATGATGGGCAAAGGTCACATTCTGTGGGGTCTATTCTGGCCNAATTAAATTGCAGAATGACTAGTGACTTAGGTGGTTCGTGGAGAACAGGTGTTGAAGTATTTACAGGAGTTATTGTACAGCGTTGACTACCATTGTTGGGACTATTTACAGCGGTTATTGTACCGCGTTGACTAGCATGGTTGGAACTATTTACAGTGGTTATTGTACAGCATTGACTAGAATAGGAACTGTTCCATTGTTTGTCGTTTTGAAGCCCGGAACAAGGACGCATGTGACACCATTCTTCACATTTGTTGCACTTAAAGGATGTTTGATTTTTTCTAATAATATTCTTGCACACCGAGCAGTACCAAATCCTTGGTCCTGGGTTTGATTCGATCCCAGCTCTTAATAAGAGGGTGCGGAGCAGGGCGGCTGGGTACAGCTGCTCCATTGACAAAAAGGTGATGTGACGTTGATCTTGACGTAACGGGGTTGGCGATCCTTGGTCGAGATCCCTGAAAGTCCTTGGATGATCCTTGGATATCTCTGGTTCTCGAGTGGACCCGGTACGCAGAACCGATCGCCGTGGAGTCCTTGATCTATTCTGAAACAATCTGGTTTGCTCTGTTTGTTGACAATAAAAATTGCCTCTTGATCTCCTGGTCCACTATACATCATCTTCATTTTACAATCCAGCAGAAAAGTTGATTGGTTTACGTGATCAATTCTGAAACAATCTGGTTTGCTCTGTTTGTTGACAATAAAAATTGCCTTTTGATCTCCTGGTCCACTATGCATTATCCTCATTTTACAATCCAGCAGAGGAGTTGATTGGTTTACGTGATCAATTCTGAAACAATCTGGTTTGCTCTGTTTGTTGACAATAAAAAATGCCTCTTGATCTCCTGGTCCACTATGCATCATCCTCATTTTACAATCCAGCAGGGGAGTTGATTGGTTTACTTGATCTATTCTGAAACAATCTGGTTTGCTCTGTTTGTTGACAATAAATAATCTCCTCTTGATCTCCTGGTCCACTATACATCATCCTCATTTTACAATCCAGCAGAGGAGTTGATTGATTTACTTGATCTATTCTGAAACAATCTGGTTTGCTCTGTTTGTTGACAATAAAAATCGCCTCTTGATCTCCTGCTCCACTATATATTATCTCCACATAATATATGTATTACTCTCTTTGGTGAATAGTGAAAAACAATACGCTTAAAAAAATAGACACAGTGTTTGACAATTCGGTTCACTTACCTTTTCTGCTATCATATTCCAGAAATTTGTTTTTAAATTGTCTTGTTCCTATGAGAGGTGTTGATATAGAAGAGTGACCAACTGGTTTATCAGCTTGACAATCAAAAAATCGTGGATACACATTTGGTTTCAATTTTATATGATTCATAAATCCCATTCCGAAAGCTAAATAATTTTCTGCATCATTTTTAATCTGCAAAAGAAGAATGAGTTAGTGTTTAATAAGAAAAAATGGGTTGGTAGTGTAGTGTTAAGACTGGTAAAGTAGAGCATGGGTTCAAACCCAGCCTACCCATGGAAATTTCATGCTTATGAACTTGAGAAATTTGACATTTTAGCATATTTGGAGTACATAGAAGGTGACGGGATTATCAACATCCATGTTGTCAGATCGTTGGCTCTACGTACCAGGGCAACCCACGCATTGAAAAGTGTTTGGCAAAAAACCATCAATACAGCAATGCAAACCAAAAGAAGACCTACATCTTCTCACAGCAATCATCCTCATTGTGATCATTCGCTGTGATGTATCACAAACCAGTACATTTGTAAGACTTTTTCACACACTTTAATCTCAATTCCAAACACATAGAGACAATATCATCGAACATCCTACAAGATTCCATAAAAAAAAAAAAAAAAAATATATGCCCAGTTGAATTGGTGGGTATGCTGCGTCGTAGCAATCAGCGATATGTTCACAGCACCACTTTGCTCAAAAAGTTGTTTCTCTCTCTCTTAAATTTTTAGATTCATGTTTTAAAAAATGGTAGAAACAGGTTGATATGAGGTCGCCGAGGTTTCGTTGAATTGTAAAGAACTTCGACAAATTTAAAATATTAGCAAATGAAAAGTCTCCACTGGAAGTTGATAATTCTGAGAAATTTCTCCCCATATCCACATGAACAATTTTATTTCAACTCCGCTTCGGGTGGAATAACGTGCTGCAGACATATAAGTCCAGGATGAAGCATCCGCTCGCTGTCCTCTATGCATGCTTGCTGCTTACGATGAAAATCATTTATTCAACTGTCCATCAAACCCAACCCATCTAGAGCCGTCAGCATTATGGACAGATCCTGTTGGATTTATTATTGCACGTTCTTCTGTCTCAATTCTCTTAAAGTAATACCGACTTTAAACTTGGTCAGTTTTTTCTAAGGGGATTCGTAAAATACTGCCTTTTTACAAACTGGCCAAGTGTAAAGTCGGTAAATATTACTTTAAGAGAATTGAGACAGAAGAACATGCAATAATAAATTTAAGTGCGGGATATACAACAGTAACAATAAACTTGGCCCCAATAATAGTTCTGCTGGATTTTCGGAAGAGTGGGAGGAACTTGGCCTTTTTTCAATGATAATTTTTTTGTGAGATATCAATACTTTTTGTAAAGATTACAATATGTAACTGATTATTTGGCCGTTTTTTCTTCATTACTTCTTCTTCTTTTCGATTACACAGCATATCGGAAAACAGGAAATTTCTGTGTAAACCGGACTCAAATGTCCAATAAAATCTAATACTTCATTAATAAAGTAATATACACTAGAAAGCAAATAAAAGCAGCAATATTTATAGTGTATCTTCTTCTCTGAAGTTATAGCACTGAGAATTTACGAGTTTCAATTTTGACATTTGCGGGTTTAATTGAATTTAACTCTCTTTAACTTCATGCAAGATTTCAGCGTCCTACCAGTTTAAACTAGTTTTCGAGCATCTCCTTCCCTAAAGCGGAACCGCTTTGGAGCACCGCGAATGAAAGAGTTCAAATATAAATTATTTCCTGCTAAATTGCATGTAAAACCATGTCAATCACTGCAATATAATTAACTCATTAACATAATAATATTAAGGAGTTGCTTTCTGTATTATTTTACACCATCATCTCTCAAGCTTCAAGTTACATCTCACAATCTCAAGTATGACATATTTTCACTATGGAAGTTAGAATAATGATTGGATTGGAAGAAATTACTTCTTCGGTAGCAAAGAACTGGTATACTTACATCAAAATGATCTTCACAAGCAAAAATACAGGATTTTTCAGATAAATTATAAGGTCTCCTGGCTTTCTTAAACCAAAGTTTTCTTCTTTTGATATTAAAAGGTACAGATATAAAATTTTTAGCTGAATTCTTTCCCGTGTTAATACATTTTGGAACAAAACACCATTTGGCACTCGTCACCAAAGGTGTTTGAGCATAGGGTGGAAGTTCATATAAATTGAACTGTTCTGAAACATTGCTTTGATCCATTTTATAATAGTGAGGTGTACAATTCACTGTTACACACTAAAACATGAGTTTTTAATTTTCAAGATTACTTCTTCTTAGTTTCCATTCAACTGTAATCGTCCTATGAACAAAAATAAATATATTTTAGTACATAAAGCTATATTATAAAACGCAAAGCCCAGTTGGTATATTGACTGACTGACAATCAACGTAGCTCCACGATGGCTAAACGTAGAGACTTGGCACAAAGGTCCCTCTTAGTATGTAGGTGCGTAATAAGAAAGGAAAAAAAATAAAGTTCAAGTGGGAGCAAGTTACCGCCAAAAATGTCGCTATTTAGCGGGTCTTTTTGCAATTTTTTTCTGGGCAAAATAAAAGAGATAACGAAAAATGACCGAGAATAGACCCTCTCCCCCAAAATAGTATATAGGGACCTCATAAAAATATAAAATTTGAAAATTTCCGGTTTCTCCCCGATTTATGGCCGGGGAGAAACCGGATTTATTCACCACCAAAAAATCGGAATTGAGAAGTGCCACTTCGGGATTAGCGAGAAAGCTGAAATTTGATACAAAGGTGTTCCGAAGTACAAAAAGTCATATCCTTGAATAAAATATTGAATTTTCGAACTAGTAGCGATGCTCATTCTGGCGATCGGTTCCACCAAAAATCTAAAATTGAGAAGATTTAATTTCGTGATCTCGAAATTGTTGTTGAATTTTGTAACCGAAGCACGGGAAACAGCTAGTAAAGCTATATATGTGACTCACGCTACTCACAGTGATGAAACAAAGTTTTGCCGAAGAATAATAAGACCTCAAAATATATGATATGCATAATATCAAATTTCAAGTTTTTTTTTAATTTGGCTTAACGTCTCTTTAACATCTATAAATCATTCGAGACGGGGCTTTACCCTCCATTCGCTGGAATCATGCAAGCCAGATACTCACATTGACCTCACCTAGCCTGGGTTAGGGGGAAAAATAGGCAGAATCACGAGGGCGCGAACCCACGTGGACATCTACATTCTTTTTTAATAGGCGCCATCTTCTAAAGATTCCATTTCCAAAATTGTGTCGAAGAGGGAAGGAGTTGGATTCGAACCAACAGCCTCCTGGTTACGGACCCAACCGCCTCAACCAACTAAGCTACTGAGACATGGAACAACCTCGCTGGACGTTGCTTAACTTCAGCGATCTAACAGGAAACGTTGTATTCAAAAATATTTCCAAGAAAGTTATGGACATATTTGTGACGTTAGAATACACGTGTGGAAAAAGGAGAAAAATGGCAATAACGGTACCAGACAGAAACTTTTATTTTTTTTTGGAGCAAGTTACAAACTTAAAATGTGGTTTAATATA
>CM022876.1:22258674-22277155 GCA_012654025.1 Pachypsylla venusta | reverse complement strand
TGCACGAATACAATACTTTATCTTCTAGGAAGAGAAAGTAAAAATAGGGGTTTCAATTTAAGAATTGAAAGTTGGTGTCTGTTTACCCACTTTTGAAACACCCTGTACAAATTTTAATTACGCCAAAAAATAGATTAATTTGTGTTAAAACTACATATAAAATTTCAAGTCTCTATCTTTAGCCGATAAAAATACAAAAATTCGTTCCGGGACTTTTCGAACACATTGTATACACGAGCTTAGGACCGTCGCCTAACTAACATGGCTTGTTCTTCTCGTTGTCTACATTAATCATACCATTGCTAGCACCAAACGTTCTGTATACAGCTTAAGACCGTCACCTCACTAAGATGGCTTATTTTTCTCGTTGTCTACATTAATCATACGATTCCTAACACCAAACGTTCTGTATACAGCTTAGGACCGTCACCTAACTAAGATGGCTTATTTTTCTCGTTGTCTACATTAATCATACGATTCCTAACACCAAACGTTCTGTATACAGCTTAGGACCGTCACCTAACTAAGATGGCTTGTTCTTCTCGCTGTCTAAATCATTCTATCTTCCATCTTAGTAATTAATATAATTTTGCTACTCCTCATTATGAAGGAACACATAAATTTCCGCTAGTTGAGTTGCAGTGAAAGTCTTCTAGAGATGCATGAGTGCATTCACTCATGCAAGTATATCAACATTCATATAGGTTGGTCAGCGGTCCGAGAGTTGGGTGTCGCATGAAAGGAGTATTTTTTGGCGAGACATGGGGGGAAAAAACGTAATCATTAGGACCGTCGTAAAAAACGTAAGGGAAAAAAACGTCAATGATGATTATCAATGAAGCACCAAAATGACTGAATCTAGAGATTGAAATTTGAATTGGAAGCCACTTATCACTTTTAGCGGTACAAGTCATTGAGTTCGTAGTCAGATGTTTGAGACAGCAGCTCTAGATAAGTTGTAGTCTACTGCTAAAGTATATCAATCAATCAATAGTGGAATGATACATTCTGGTTAGTATCCGAAAAAAAATTGGGTCAAAAGTAATTCCTGAAATTATTCCTGAAATATTGAGTTATTTCTAATTACCTGAAAATAGTTATTAAGAAAAAAAATATTTTTCTGGCCAAATATAATAAACCTTTTTTGGAGCCCCCCCCCCATTTTTTTGGAGGTTCTCGTAACGATTCGAAATCTGGGGCTTAATTAGATTTGACATACCTACTAAATTTGAAGTCTCTGGCTCTTACCATTCTCTCTTTAGACAGGATTAATATAAACCGCCAGCGGTATATTTGATTGAACCCAAAAGTTTCGGAGTTAACTGAGACCCCAAATATGACATACACATAAAATTTCAAATCTCTAGCTCTTACCATTCTTCTTTCAGACAGCAATACTGAAAACCGCTAAAAACCGTCAAAAATCGCCAAGGGTGTATTCGATTGCACCCAAAAATTTAGGGGCACAATTAGAGCCCAGATGGGACCTATATATACGAAATTTCATCCAAATCGGTCAACGCTAATGGCAAAAGTGCCCATCACGGCAGACGGCGGACAAACGGATTTTTTTTATTTATTTTATTTTTCCGTGACGATTCCAAAGGATCATTATTGAAAATAATAAACCAAAATCAAATGACAGCAAAAGCAATACTGAAAACCGCTAAAAAGCGTCAAAAATNGTCTTGGACTCACCCAGCCTGGACTAGACCGGGAATAGAAATAATTTTCATAAAGCATCCAACAAACGAGGTTAGCCAATAAGTAAAACCACACGAATGTTGTTAAACTGCAGTGTATTTAATGTCTCACTAGCGCTGGTTAGATGGAATTTTGTTATATTGGGTTTCACCTCAATATCAACTTTTCATTTCAAACAAAGTTCTTTTTTTCAAAAAAATTAGGGGGGTAAAATTTTTGGTTTATTATTTTCAATAATGAACCTTTGAAATATTCACGAAAAAAAAAAAAAATACCCCCCTCAATGATATTTTTCGTTTCAAGGTACGTAGAATCCAAAAATCGAATTAAAACAAATCCGTACGCCATGATGGGCACTTTCGCCACTTAGCGCGGGCCCATTTGGGTGAAATTTAGTTATAGGTCCCATCTGGGCTCTAATTGTGCCCCGAAACTTTTGGATGCAAACGAATATATCCTTGTCGGTTTTTTCGGCTTTTTAGGTTTTCACTAATACTCTCTAAATAGAGAATGGTAAGATTTGAAATTCGGTATGTTTGTCATATTTGGGGTCTCAGTAAGCTTCAAAACTTTTGGGTTAAATCAAATATACCGCTGGTTTTTACCGCTTTTAAGCGGGTTTCATTAATCCTGTCCAAAAAGAGAATGGTAAGACTTGAAATATGGTATGGATGTCAAGTTTAGGGTCTAAATACGTCCCATATAGGTACTTTCTCTTCATATAGAAGATAAAGAATTGTAATCGTGCAAAAAATTTGGACATATTTTTTTGTTAAGCCAATAAAATAATAAATCCTTACATTGGCAATGTCATGTGTCACATTGGCAGAGTTTTTGGTTTATTATTTTCAATAATGAACCTTTGGAATCGTCACGGAAAAAAAAAATTACCCCCCCCTCTCAAAATTTGATATTATACGTTTCAAAGTACGTAGAATCCAAAAATGGAATAAAAAAAAATCCGTTTGTCGCCGTACGCCGTGATGGGCACTTTTGCCACTTAGCGTTGACCGATTTGGCTGGTATATAGGTCCTATTTGGGCTCTAATTGTGCCCCGGAACTTTTGGGTGCAATCGAATACACCCTTGGCAATTTTTGCCGCTTTTTAGCGGTTCTCAGTATTGCTTTTGCTGTCATTTGATTTTGGTTTATTATTTTCAATAATGATCCTTTGGAATCGTCGCTGTCTAAAAGGAGAATGGTAAGAGCTGGAGATTTAAAATTTTGTATGTATGTCATATTTTGTATGTATCTCAGTCAGCTCCGAAACTTTTGGGTTCAATCAAATATAGCGCTGGCAGTTTTTACCGCTTTAAAGCGGTTTTCATTAATCCTATCTAAAAAGAGAATGGTAAGAGCCAGAGACTTCAAATTTAACAGGTATGTCAAATTTATGGTCTAATTACGCCCCAGATTTGGAATCATCATGATGACCCCCTAAATTTTTTAGGGGGTCCACCCCAAAAAAATTTATTATTTTTTGCCAGAAAAATAATAAACACAGGTGTCACATTGGCAGAGTTTTTCTTTCCATGACTATTTCAAAGGTTTATTATTGAAAATAATAAACCAAAATGACAGAAAGAGCGGGTGGACTTGATGCTCCTTTACTGTGAAAATGTGATGGTAGGTCTTCCAGGTCGTCTCAGTAGTACGTAGTACTTGCTATCGTAAGGATGAGGATGGAATGTCTGAAAGTGGTTACTGATAAGAATTTTGCTCATCAATTATTATCAGCAACCAGTCTTATCATTTATCAGTCGTGTGTAGCTATGTAACCAGACAAGATGTGCAAAGAGTTCTTCCTTGTTCAAAGTAATATCAGTTAATTCGTAATTAAATTTAAATACGACTTATTATTATAAATTATTTTTTATTTTATTTTTTTCATAATAGGTAATACTTTTTTACTTTTTATGCATGCGTGTGGATAAATAATTTATTTATTTAAAAATATAAAATAAATATAAGATAATAATGTTTTGTGCGGACATGGCGAGCTAGCAAGCTTTCAATAGCATTTCGGCTATCATCAACTGATATTGTCTCTATGGTGTTCACAGCACAAGTTACAATGTGTCCTTTTAAAAATAAATAGGTATGTACAGTAAAATTTTAGTATTGAACACTATATATGCAGGGCCAGATTAACCTTCCTCAGGCCTGTAGAACTTTCACAGAGTGGGGCCCCCTCCACCCCCCGCCCCAATACCCGAATGCCAAAAATTTCACCTTACGCACTACGTGGAACTGAACTAATCCCCCTTTCCCCCACTCCTATCCCTAGTTCCTAGACAAAAGTCTACTTGCCCTGTATTGGCTCTGGATTTAACGAAATAATAATATGGAGCCATCTGGTCAGTACCTTCCGACATTTCACTTTGTAGATTTATCGCCACGCCGCGCCGCCGAGACACTCAAACTGATCACAAAAAAAAAAAAAAAAAAAAAAAAAAAAAAAAAAAAAAAAAAAAAAAAAANAAAAAAAAAAAAAAAAAAGTGTACCTAATACACTAACCAATTTGCTTATGTTGCAAAACTCGTTTCTGTATTAAGTTCCTAGGTAGTAGGTACTTTCTTAAATGTATTTTACTACATACTTTGAAGAGTTGGGGGCTCCGTCAAAATGATATGTTTTTTCAATTGTCAACCCAGAAATGTCGAAATATCTAGTGTAAGTTGTCAAAACGTGGGGCCCGTAGCACGTGCTACAAGCTACAAGTGCTACTAATATTGTTAATCCTGCCCCGTAACATAATTATGTGACTGACGGTAATGTAGTTGGACTTAAGTACATACCAAATTTCATCAAAATCGGTCACACAGAGTGGCGAAATTACGGGGTATGGCTAATGAATGCTAATATCCGTACTCTAAGCTGCTAAAAACGACATTAAATTTGTCTCATTATTCACATTTTTGGCGAAGTTATGGACAGATAGAAAACGTGGAATCTCTACAATAGAATAACATTGGTAAATATATTTTTTTAAAAAAAAAAAAAATAGTATCAAACTTGAGTTTGATACTAATTTTTTTTTAAAAAAAAGTATCAAACTTGAGTTTGATACTAATTTTGAAAAAATAGTATCAAACTTGAGTTTGAAAAAAAAAAAAAAAATAGTATCAAACTTGAGTTGTAGTGAATAGCTTTGATGAGGGATAGGACCGTACCCAAGTTTTTTTTCGGGGAAGTTGGGAGGTCCGAATCATTGACAGCCAAGCCAGGACTAACACCTGAAAATGATGATCATGGAAGGTGATGTTGATGTTATTGTTGTTGTTGGTGATGTTGATGATGTTGTTTTTGTTGTTGTTATTGTTGATGATATTGTTATTGTTGATGATGTTGTTGTTGATGATGATGTTGTTATTGTTGATGATATTGTTATTGTTGCTGATGTTGTTATTGTTGATGATGTTGTTGTTGATGATAATGTTGTTATTGTTGATGATGTTGTTGTTGATGATGATGTTGTTGTTATTGTTGATGATGTTGTTCTTGATGATGATGCTGCTCTTTTTGTTGTTGTTATTGTTGATGATGTTGTTGTTGATGATGATGCCGTTCTTTTTGTTGTTGTTATTGTTGTTGTTGGTGCTGGTGGTGATGATGATGATGAGTTACATCTTACAATATTACATAAGTCATGCATTATGAATTTCGGGGGGGGGAGGGGGGGTCTGGACCCCATGGGCCCACCCTTGGGTACGGCCTTGATGTGGGAACTTATCAATGCTTTTGGTAGCTATCTGCTCATAGCTCCGCCAAAGATGTGAATAGTGAGACGATTTTGGTGTCCTTTAGCATCTTAGAGTACGGATATATTTTATCTAATGCATACCCATTTCTGGGTTGATTTTTTTTCGGGACGAACTATGGTTAAAGTATTAAATTTTGGTATATGACCTAGTGCAACAATTCGACAGCCCCACCCTAACGTCACTACCAACGCACATATTACAACACAAAGTTTTTTTTTTAAAATTTGGCTTAACGTTTCTTTAACGCACAAAGCTTCTAAATACTTTCTTGTAATTAAATGAGTCGAAAAAAGTACAATTCAATTCCTTACCAAAAATCAACGTTTTTGACGTCTGGCACATGAAAATTAAAAATAGCTTCATAGCGGCAAAAAGGAGCGCAGCGCTATGACTTTTTAATACAAGCTGAATATCAAAATAGAAAAAAATAGAGGTGACAGGGGTGCTTTGAATGCATTTTTCATTCGAATTACCGAGTATTTGTGAAGGGGGTAGTGGAGGGGATTATCTAAAACATTTCCCTGCTGCCCATCACCCAAAATGCAGCCCAGAACTTTGTTTGGACGATAAAATAATATAAAAATAAATCTCCGAATTTAAAATTAGGAATTTTGAGGTTAGGCGTCATAAAAATACTAAATAGACATATAGCGGCTAATCGGCGGCTACGACCACTTTTTGATTTTTCTGTTTATCTATGCGTAGAATGGAGCAAATTTTGAAAGTGGGTATGTTTCGAACGTGAAATTTAGTCTTTTTTTTTTAGTCTTTTTTTATTTGAAATAACCGTTTTTGAGTTACAGGCGTTTAAAATTTATTTACTGCCCGCCCAGTAGATAAATTGACCTCCACACCTCCTGAACTGAAAAACTTTCTTTTAAATGAAAAGTATTATTACATAATTATGTACACTCCCTCTTCTAAAGATTATATTTCCAATCTTGTGTCGAAGAGGGGTCCTGGAACCGGGGAGGAGTGTCTGGCAACCCTTTTAATTTTTTTAACCAATTTTAACCTAATTAGAGATGCTAGGAAACGTTTATACGGCCATGCCTTACTGCGTGTGTACAACCGTCCAACATGAAACCCTGATGGTCAATAAAAAACCGAGTTTTTTTTAAAAAAAAACTGTTGCCAGACACTCCTGCCCGGTTCCAGACCCGTCGAAGAGGGGGGGATGGAGTTTGATTCGAACCAACAGCCTCCTGGTTATGAAGCTATACCGATTCAACCAACTGAGCAGACTGAGCTACTGAGGCTGTTTTCCCGACGTCTAACCTTCCGTACTGATAAGAGAATTCAATTATATGTATTGCATGGTAGAAAACAAGAACCGCAATATGTCACGGTCCTAGATAAGTTATCTTAGCACAAGCCACACCAGATATGTTTCTAGGTATTCTGCTAATCAAATCTTATAGCCAGTATGCTAGAGTCATTCTCAACCCTTTACAAGCCCGACGAGAGGGGTGGGGGGGGTAAATGTAGGAAATTCCCCCAGGCCGGTAAGGAATAAGATCATAATTAAATTTTCAAGTTTATTTCTGAATATTAAATAAATCAACTTAAAAGTTTGGGAAAAAAATCAAACACAGAAGTTTAGCGATAGTGGGCTAATATGGGGCAATGGCTATTGCAGGACACGGATTTTAAAATATAGTGCGACCTTTCAACTTGTACAGCAATCATAAATATTGGTATATTTCATAAACATTAACATCTGATAATCGAATTATGTGTTGCGAAGAAGAAGCGTACACGCCTTTTCACATCAACTAAGTAAAAAAAAAAAAATAGAATAAAAATGATAGAGGTGCCCGTAATTTTTTTCCCCCGGCCCGAATTTTCTACATGCGGCCCTGACCTTTTATTCCGGCCGTTTCTCGCTGGACGTTTCTTAACTCTTATTGTATTCAACGTGCCATAGGGGTTTGCTAAGTATCAATGGTTAACATCTCGCGGAGCACCAAAAAGAAAAACATCATAATTTCGTGGCGTTCCAATGTCATTGATCGAAAGTAGTAAGGACTAGTTTTAAAAGGAAATTTTGGTTGTTTGTTTGTCTTTTTGTACCACAATAACTCTTGAACGCCTTATCCTAGTGACAAATTTTCACCCGAGATTTTTTTTTTTTTTTTAATAATGAGAATTTTTGCAATTCTATACATGAAATATATACTGGCCATTATATGGCTTCCATTTGGCGGGTTCGTAGACAGAAAATCCGGGCCGGGGGGAAAAATTTACGGGCCCCTCTATTATTCTTTCATCTAAAATCATCGTATGGGCAGTAATAAAAGTAAAAGTAGGCAATTCACTTAGTTGATGTGAAAAGGCGTGTACGCTTCTTCTTGGCAACAAATAATTCGATTATTAGATGTTAATGTTTACGAAATATACCAATATTTATGATTGCTGTACAAGCTGAAAGGTATTATTCAGAAAAAAACTTGAAACTTTCGTTATGATAATTTTTGATATTCGATGAATGCCCGTACCAAAATTGAGCAGTGTTATTGTGATACAAAAACAGACAATCTGAAATTTTGTTAGAACTAGATATTGCGTCGTAATCGAACGAAGTTGACCCCCGTAAAAGATTGAGACCTGAAATTTTCTGTCCCCCCCATTTCCTGTTCTAATGACGATACCGTAACGGGTTAATCTATAAACTGACTTCAAAGGATGTCAATAGTATTGTATGAAGGATATACACCACATTTAAATACTGGTCCAGTCCTAATCAAGTGGACATCCTGATAGAATGGTATGGGGAAATTATTTGAATTTCCCCATATCCGGTGAATTAACTCCTACGTGCCTTACTTTACTATGCAATATTCCATTATGCTCCTTTCAGGGCCATTTTAGCTCTGACAGGCGCTCTGGGGGAAGCTTGTATTTTTTTCGTGAAATAATTAAAATACGTTTTCAAAAGAGCATCAAACATAAAGTGTAAAATTTTATTGAAAAAAAAAAACAATATATTTTAATTGGGACAAAAGAAGTCGTGTCCACCAATCTGACCAAATATCTGAAATCTTGGTCAGAACTATACTATGGTCCTGGCCAAGATTTCAGATATTTGGTCAGATTGGTGGCACGACTCCTTTTGTCCCAATTAAAATGTATTTTACCATAGTATGGTCCTGGCCAAGATTTCAGATATTTGGTCAGATTGGTGGCACGACTCCTTTTGTCCCAATTAAAATGTATTTTACCATAGTATGGTCCTGGCCAAGATTTCAGATATTTGGTCAGATTGGTGGCACGACTCCTTTTGTCCCAATTAAAATGTATTTTACCATAGTATGGTCCTGGCCAAGATTTCAGATATTTGGTCAGATTGGTGGCACGACTCCTTTTGTCCCAATTAAAATGTATTTTACCATAGTATGGTCCTGGCCAAGATTTCAGATATTTGGTCAGATTGGTGGCACGACTCCTTTTGTCCCAATTAAAATGTATTTTACCATAGTATGGTCCTGGCCAAGATTTCAGATATTTGGTCAGATTGGTGGCACGACTCCTTTTGTCCCAATTAAAATGTATTTTACCATAGTATGGTCCTGGCCAAGATTTCAGATATTTGGTCAGATTGGTGGCACGACTCCTTTTGTCCCAATTAAAATGTATTTTACCATAGTATGGTCCTGGCCAAGATTTCAGATATTTGGTCAGATTGGTGGCACGACTCCTTTTGTCCCAATTAAAATGTATTTTACCATAGTATGGTCCTGGCCAAGATTTCAGATATTTGGTCAGATTGGTGGCACGACTCCTTTTGTCCCAATTAAAATGTATTTTACCATAGTATGGTCCTGGCCAAGATTTCAGATATTTGGTCAGATTGGTGGCACGACTCCTTTTGTCCCAATTAAAATGTATTTTACCATAGTATGGTCCTGGCCAAGATTTCAGATATTTGGTCAGATTGGTGGCACGACGCCTTTTGTCCCAATTAAAATGTATTTTACTATAGTATGGTCCTGGCCAAGATTTCAGATATTTGGTCAGATTGGTGGACGCGACTCCTTTTGTCCCCCTTAAAATGTATTATATTTTTTTTCAATAAAAAGTTTATATTCCACACGTCTTGCGTGAAATGTCGTCTGACCTATGGAAAAGTGTCCTTTCTTGGTAAGACGACACGCCCAACCACCTCTTTACGCGAGATAAATTTTTTCAAAACTTCAATGTCCATATATAGTATTAAAATTCTCCCCGTATTAACCCCATGATTACAGATTGTTGATAGTTTATCTCTATGGGAAGTTTGTAACTTGCCAACTTTTTGATAAAAGTGTGCGAAATGTAGCCACCGAGGGGGGGGGGCAAGCCAGCTTCATTAGTTCTTTGAAAAAACTATGCTTGAAACCAAAGATGGAAAGCCATCAGCAAATTGCAGTACTACGCATGGATACTGTGAGATGCAAGCGAGGATTACCATACTAGCAAAAGTAAAGCTAAAGAGAGTAGGCACTGAACAGAAGGATGTGGCATGGTAGAATTCCGAAAAGGTAACGCCGAGTCCAAATTGAATTGGGGAAAAGGTGAAGTTCGAGAAGAAGAGTTGTGATCGGCGGTAACGCCGAGTCCAAATTGAATTGGGGAAAAGGTGAAGTTCAAGAAGAAGAGTTGTGATCGGCGGTAACGCCGAGTCCAAATTGAATTGGGGAAAAGGTGAAGTTAAAGAAGAAGTGTTGTGATCGGCGGTAACGCCGAGTTTAAATTGAATTGGGTAAAAGGTGAAGTTCAAGAAGAAGAGTTGTGATCGGCGGTAACGCCGAGTTCAAATTGAATTGGGGAAAAGGTGAAGTTAAAGAAGAAGAGTTGTGATCGGCGGTAACGCCGAGTCCTAATTGAATTGGGGAAAAGTTGAAGTTAAAGAAGAAGAGTTGTGATCGGCGGTAACGCCGAGTCCTAATTGAATTGGGGAAAAGGTGAAGTTAAAGAAGAAGAGTTGTGATCGGCGGTAACGCCGAGTCCAAATTGAATTGGGGAAAAGGTGAAGTTAAAGAAGAAGAGTTGTGATCGGCGGTAACGCCGAGTCCAAATTGAATTGGGTAAAAGGTGAAGTTAAAGAAGAAGAGTTGTGATCGGCGGTAACGCCGAGTCCAAATTGAATTGGGTAAAAGGTGAAGTTAAAAAGGAAGAGTTGTGATCGGCGGTAACGCCGAGTCCAAATTGAATTGGGGAAAAGGTGAAGTTAAAGAAGAAGAGTTGTGATCAGCGGATTTTAAAATGTCCGAATTGCGGGGGAGCTCATTGTTTTGAGGTTTGCCAGAATGTTCTTCAACCTTCTTGTCGGAAACCTTCTTGTCGAGAATGATAACCGGTGATGAGACATGCCTTTATTTGAACTCTAGTATATGTAGCCACCGAGGGGAGCAAATCAGCTTCATTAGATGACGGTCCTAAGCCCGTGTAAATACAGAAGGTTTGGTGTTCCAGCCTTTAAAAAATCTGCCCCAAACCAATGATAAGAGATCATCTTTAAAAACATCTGCCTCAAACTAATGATAAGAGCGTTTCTTCGCAGTTTCTATTGATACTGTGAGATTACCGTGCCGAGAAAGGGTTACTACTGAAGAGAGTAGGCACCAAACAAGGGGTTGTGGCATGGTAGAATTAAGAAAAGCAGCGCCGACCCCAAATTAGAATTGGGAAAATGTGAAGTAAAAGAAGAAGATAAGTGGTTAAAATGATTTGGGACACCCTGTGTTAATATTGAACGAAAGTCTATATGAAAGCTCAGATAAAGTTCATCAGACACAATAATAAGTAAGCCAGTTTTATAGATAACAAACCCATCAGTGTATGCCTATGGCAATGCCATATCAATTATTAGGCTGTAGATAGAAATATGCCATTTGGTTTCTTTTTTGTTGAGAGTGAATCTTTGTTTGACTTTTGATGTCATTGAACTTTTGTTGATCAAAAACTTTCGCAAATTCTATAGAATGACACCAAATTATTAGATATGTGTAAGAAGTTATCGGCATACGAGTTTATTGTATGACCTTTGTGGTTTTTCGGACCAACTGAAGTCATTCCGCAGAGGTTGTTTTAAATGTAATGTGAAATTTACAATTACCATTTCGAGGTTGAACAAATATAATTAAAGTACCTAAGAACGACTCTCCTTATTTACATAAAGATACTCCTTAAAATCCGAAAGTCTTCTTCTTTAAATTCGCCTTTTCCCAATTCTATTTGGGGTCGGCGTTGCTCTCCTTAATTCTTCCACAACCTTCTTTTCTTTCATGGTAACCCTAATAGCTTGCTTCTCACAGTATGGATGGAAACTGCGTAGAATCTAGCTGGATGCCCCTCCTAACACCAAACCTTCTGTATTTACACGGGCTTAGACCGTTACCGAATGAAGCTGCGTTGCTCCCCTCGGTGGCTACACAACTCCTTAAATTCACTCCTACTTTCGGATTTACTCCCTAAATCCATGGGCGTAGGAAGGGGGGCAGGTGGGGGCAGTTGCCCCCACCCCAAAAATTTTGGAGAGTATGCAGCACGGAAGGGGCAACTTAAATTTACGCTAGATAAAATGATTTTTGGAAGCAAAAAAGTCATCAAGTACCGAAATACGATAAATGTCACATTTTGTCCCTAATCCAACAGCCCCACTGTGAACAATCAAATGTAATTGTGGCAAACTTGTCGTATCGTTGAATCGTATTTGGTAAATTCAAAAAAATTAACAAACGTTACAAAAAAACTCCTCCTGCTAGTTGAATTTCGCCGGTTTGGTACTTTCCTTTATCGATATTTATCACAGGCCCTGGGGTCGCCTCTCCCCAATAACTGAATCATCAGTTACCCCTGGGGGTTTATTATTAAATAAGTACCGATTTACTTTATCGACCCCCCCCTCCCGACATGAAAATCTCAGCTGCCCCCCCCCCCTAGGCCAGATGCTGGCTACGCCCTTGGGAACATACCACCAAAAATCCAAAATTTAGAAGTTTTTAACCCGGGGACCCTTAAGGGACTTTTAAGGAAGTATATTGAGAATTTTTTTTTGTATGGGGGGGCACAAAAAAATTGGCGGGGGGGGGTCTCGTGATGATTCCAAATCTGGGGCGTAAAATTGGACCCTAAATTTGACATACCTACCTACTAAATTTGAAGTCTCTGGCTCTCACCATTCTCTTTTTAGAGAGGATTAATGTAAACCGCTTTAAAGCGGTGAAACGAACTGGTATCTTGCTGGTTATGTGTGGCCCCAGGTCTCTTAACTCTAATGATGCGTTCTTTTGGTGCAAATTCAAAGCCGATCCAACTTAGGATACAATGCAATCGCTTAATATTATAAGGTGTTTTTTTCAGGGTATCTTATATATTATAATAATTTAGGCTACCTTGTTGTGGTTTGAGCATTGCGTAGGAGGCCACTTATATTTTGTCTTCCTAACTTTTAGAAAACAAACTGACATCTTAACAGAAACCATAAAAACATAAAAACAACATTGCATAATCTCAATCGTCGTATTTCACGAGACCGAAATTGGTGTTTGATTTCTTAACAATCAAGATATTCATGAAAATCGACCTCTCCAATATTATCAACAAGATTTAAACGTTTCGCAAGGCGCCTTAGGGGCACGTCCATTCTGACTATTAGTATTTTCTAAATTTTATTTTACTCGTTTCCGGTTTCGAACTCGTAACTCTGGAATGGCTGGCCATACCTTTGCAGAAAATGCCACCTAAAACTTTCTCGCTTTGAGTTGATATGTTGTCGCGACAAATTTTAAGATATCGGACCGTGACTGTACGATTTTGGTGAATAACTTATATATTTGGCTGTAACTCGAAAACGGCTTGATATATTTTAGTTTTGATAATTGTCGTAGATCATGATTTGGGAGGGGAGGGGGTCCATTCTCATCAATTTTTCGCTATCTGCTACCGTTTGGTCTGTGGTATTGTAACAGACAACCCCTCATACGCACAAATTTCTCGTTTACATATTAAGATGTTTGATTTCTTTCACCGTTTTGACTGATGAAAGCCTCTTTTTGTGCGGGGCCTTTTGTCAGAAAGTCAGCTCATTTGACCACAAAACTCTATGAGATAGTATTTTTAAACTTTCGCCCTGAAAACTACCTCTTGCTAATATTTCAGCCTATTTCAACGACAGCCTAAACCCTATCTTTTTATGCGGGAGAAATGACCTGCAACACTCTCAATAGTGTGAAATAGGAAAAATCGTTTTTTTCGAATTCAAAATCACAATATCAAAATAACGTAGAGATATGGAAAGGCGTTTCCCAAACTGTATCACTCGTCAAAATCGGACATGATCTTCATCTGCCGCAAAGTGATTGAATACTCCAAAAAAAGTTGAAAGTTTGCAATTTGTAAAAAAGGACCTACTTTGGAAAAACAGTTAATGTCAATTTAGCTTTTCTCTAGAAATCTACTTTTTAGACATTTTCTTCTTACAGGATGTTTGTGTGGCGCCAAAATGGATGTAGCCAATGTTTTGAGGGGGCTTCGAAATGGGTGGTTGATGAAATCTTGCAGTTTGTGTAGATTTTTTTTTTCCTTTCCTAATGCACTCCCAGTTATCTCAGTGCCTTGGGTGCTGATTAGCCTAGTGTCGTCCCTGGTGAAATTTTGCAGTTTTTGTAGATTTTTCCCCTTTTCATAATGTACTCTCAGTAATCTCAGTGCCTCGGGTGCTGACTAGCCTAGTTACGTCCCTGGTGAAATCTTGCAGTTTTTGTAGATTTTTTCTCCTTTTCATAATGCTTTCTCAGTAATCTCAGTGCCTCGGGTGCTGACTAGCCTAGTTACGTCCCTGGTGAAATCTTGCAATTTTTCTGTGTTGTTTAACATTATTATTATAGATTACGTTATTACCTTCATTTAGTGTTCATCCTTTGCTTTGATGTATTATCAATTGATTAATATTATTATTATTGGTCATCCGTTGATATACAGAACTGAATATTGCTTCAGACTGAGCACAAGCAGTCATAAGTAATCTACTATTCCGAGTAGCGAGTAGATTAACTATGTCAATGCATTACGGATCACGGAAAGAGTTGTAACTTTATGTCGAGTTGTTGAGGTGAGAGACCTCCAATCAGGACTGACTTGATCCAGATTGTCTAGTAGTAATAATGGTTAGGTTGGTATCGGAGGGAAAATACTAAATTGGGATAAGCACTTAGCATTTCGTGTTATTGTAGGAGGTAATTGTAGATTCCGCTATTCTTGATCTCACAATGATATACTAACACTGTCACGTGTGGGCTAGTATTAAGAAGTTCCATATTTTTAGCTTTGTCGGGCGGATCTTACTGTCACTGCTTAGTGTGAACGCTCCCTAAATCGTCACGTTGAATTTTGACATAGCGTCTTTTCTGCGGAAATCGTTACGACAAAAGGACTATAGATTAGATGATCCAGTGGAGGTGTAATTAAATGGAGATGTTCCCATTGCACGTTTGTTAATCGTCACGACAAAAAAAAATCGTTAGATGATCCAGTGGAGGTGTAATTAAATGGAAATGTTCACACTGCACGTTTGTCAATCGTCACGACAAAAAAATCGTTAGATGATCCAGTGGCATGTGTAATTAAATGGAGATGTTCACACTGCACGTTTGTCAATCGTCACGACAAAAAAAAAATCGTTAGATGATCCAGTGGCATGTGTAATTAAATGGAGATGTTCACACTGCACGTTTGTCAATCGTCACGACATAAAAATAGTTAGATGATCCAGTGGCATGTGTAATTAAATGGAGATGTTCCCATTGCACTTTTGTCAATCGTCACGATAAACAAATCGTTAGATGATCCAGTGTCATGTGTAATTAAATGGAGATGTTCCCATTGCACGTTTGTCAATCGTCACGATAAACAAATCGTTAGATGATCCAGTGGCATGTGTAATTAAATGGAGATGTTCCCATTGCACTTTTGTCAATCGTCACGATAAACAAATTTAATTACACATAAACAAATAGGTTCCCTAATAGAATTGGCTACCACCAAAGATACAAATTTGCGAAGTTTTAATGTCGATATCTGGAAATTGTTGTTGAATTTTGTAGCAATACAAGCAGGCCTCTTAGTCTAGTGGGTATCACACTGGCGTTGCATTTGGGGGTCCCGGGTTCAATCCCCGATGTGGTCGGAAAATGTTCCACTTTGTTTTTGTGATTTCGGGGTGAGAAGGTAGTCTAATGCGAGTAGAAGATTGAAGAAATTATTAGTAGGTGAGGCTTTTAGTAATCCTGTGATATCCACAAAAATTGTGAAGAGTCTGTTTTGCACGATTATAAAGAAAATTTTCCATATTACGTTATATATACACATGCTTGAGCAATTTTGTTTTATTATTTTCAATAATGAACATTTGGAATTGTCACGAAAAAAGTAACCCCCTCCACCTCAAAATTTTGTATTATACGTTTGAAGGTATGTCTACGTAGAATCCAAAAATCGAATAAAAAAAATCAGTTTGTCCGCCGTACGCCGTGATGGGCACTTTTGCCACTTAACGTTGACCGATTTGGATGAAATTTGGTATATAGATCATATCTGGGCTCTAATGTGTTCCGAAACTTTTGGGTGCAATAGAATACACCCTTGGTGATTTTTGCCGCTTTTAGCTGTTTTCAGTATTGCTGTCTAAAAGGAGAATGGTATTAAGAGTTAGAGATTTGAAATTTTGTATGTATGTCATATTTGGGGTCTCAGCTAGCTGCGAAACTTTTGGGTTCAATCAAATATACCGCTGGCGGTTTTTATCGTTTCAAAGCGGTTTTCATTAATCCTGTCTAAAAAGATGATGGTAAGAGCCAGAGACTTCAAATTTGGTAGTTATGTCAAAAAATTACAAAAAGGGTCGCTAAAAAGCGTCATTTTTGGCGGTAAATTTCTCCCACTTGAACTTTCGATTCTTTTCTTTTTTATTGCGCACCTACATACTAAAAGGGATATGTGTGCCAAGTTTCAAGTCTCTAGGTTTAGCCATCGTGGAGCTACGTTGATTATCAGTCAGTCTGCACGTCACTCAGTATACCAACTGGGCTTTGCGTTTTATAAGTATAGATTTAGGGTCTAATTACGCCCCAGATTTGGAATCGTCACGAGAACCCTCCCCCTCAATTTTTTTATTCCAGAAAAATAGTAAACCCATGTGTCACATTGGCAGAGTTTTTACTTTCCGTAATGCTGTGATATCCACACAAATGTGTGATAAGTCTATTTTGCCTCATTATAAAGAAATTCTCCATATTACGTTATATTTACACATATTTAAGCAATTTTTTTTTACACATTTTGTATGATATACGAGTTGTACATCTCGGTAATATGATAAAACCACTTTGTAAAGCACGTTACAAAGCAAGGCCATCAGAACTGGTCTCTTGGTATAGTACCCACCAACCTAACCCAGATGTACTCTTGATTAAGGTTACCAGATATTGGTTTAATATTTTCAATTATCAACCTTACAAATATCGACCGCAAAAAAATAATAGAAAATATACATTTACTAGTGGCTTTGTGAACTGTAGACCTCACTCACGTAAATGACCACCAATTATCGATTGATTATGGCGTTCGGAGAATTATCGTGGAACCAAAAAAAAATGACCCGAAATAGTGAAAATATGGCCCAAAAGCAATAGGAAATGGCATATTTGATATTTATTTTGGGTTCCCGTCAGATGATTTTTTGGGCCAGAAAATTTTCTGCACGATTACAATACTTTTCTTCTATAGGAAGAGAAAGTAAAAAAAGATTTACCAATGTGACACGTTGGTTTTTTATTTTATTGGCTAACCCCCACCCCCCGTTTGATATTACACGTTTCAAGATACGTATAGATTCAAAAATCGATTTGAAAAAAATCGATTTTCAACTTTCAACCGTCCACCGCGCCGTATCAATCGGAGGTACCGTTGGCGGTACCGGTTTCATTTCTGTCTAACGGAGGAATCGTAAGAGCTAGATAATCTTGGAAACTTTTGTCTTAATAATCTTGGAAACTTTTGGGTGCAATTAAATTTATCGCTGACTGTTTTTACCGCTTTTTTTTAGTAGTTTTCACTTAACCTTTCAAAACAGAGAACCACGAGAGCTTGAAATGTGGTATGTATGTCATATTTGGGGTCTCAGTAAGCTTCGAAACTTTTGGGTGTGATCAAATTTACTGCTGGGGGGGCTCATTATTCTCGTCTAAAAAGAGAATGGTATTAAGAGCCAGAGACTTGAAATTTGGTATGAATGTAAATTTGGAGGGGGGGTATTTTTTTTTTTAGCCATCAGAAAAATAATAAACCCATGTGTCACATTGGCAGAGTTTTTAAGTACACAGGGTGATTCAGATTTATATATGTATACATAAGTTGGGGGATTGAGGCAAACGCCAGAAGGTGCCCCCTTTCAATCGCCCACTAGGGGCGGATGCAGGGACTACAAAAAAAAATGTATACATACCTCCCCTGAAATGGTCCATAGAAACCTCCCCTGAAATGGTCCATAGAATGGGGGAGGGGGAGGGGTCAAATCTATAACAAAAGTTGCAAAAATGCTTCCTAACAGAGAACCAATCCGTTTGAGTTTCAAAAAACAAATCGCATTTTTTTTTATTTACGCCTTACCTGTTTGAGCTATTGGAACGGGGAAAAAATGCATTCCCAATACAAGATGACAGCTTTCTTCTGACATGGAAAACATGTTCATTACATTTTCAGGGGCGGCCACGGAAACAAAATAGGACATAACTTTTTCATGTTGAATTAGAACAAAAAATGACAATAAAAAAAAAATGGTACGGAAAACCGTACTAGACTTTCTCTTCCTTAATCATTCCATCAGACTACCACCGAATGCAGATGTTGTTCTTCAAAAGTTTTAAGTCTTTTAGTTATATATTTTAGTTATTGTTATATTTCTATTTTCTGTTGATGTTGACCATTATATTAAAAAGATTTTGCAGCCTTCGGCTGCGGACTTTGCTCTTT
>CM022876.1:22212179-22242212 GCA_012654025.1 Pachypsylla venusta | reverse complement strand
AATCTTTTTAAAAGAATGGTCAACATCAACAGAAAATAGAAATATAACAATAACTAAAATATATAACTAAAAACCTTAAAACTTTAGAAGAACAAAATCTGCATTCGGTGGTAGTCTGATGGAATGATTAAGGAAGAGAAAGTCTAGTACGGTTTTCCGTACCATTTATTTTTGTATACGTGGCTAAAAGGAACACATTGTTTTCTATGGTCACACCCTGTATAAGATAGCTATCTCGTCGGGTGCAGAAAGTTTGAGATGCACTGGTCTACATCTTCACTGCGATAGTTATCTTTGTTCACACCCTGTATAAGATAGCTATCTTGTCTCTTATCTCGTCGGGTGCAGAAAGTTTGAGATGCACTGGTCTACATATTCACTGCGATAGTTATCTTTGGTCACACCCTGCATAAGATAGCTATCTTGTCTCTTATCCCGTCGGGTGCAGAAAGTTTGAGATGCACTGGTCTACATATTCACTGCGATAGTTATCTTTGGTCACACCCTGTATAAGATAGCTATCTTGTCTCTTATCTCGTCGGGTGCAGAAAGTTTGAGATGCACTGGTCTACACCATCACTGCGATAGTTATCTTTGGTCACACCCTGTATAAGATATCTATCTTGTCTCTTATCTCGTCGGGTGCAGAAAGTTTGAGATGCACTGGTCTACACCATCACTGCGATAGTTATCTTTGGTCACACCCTGTATAAGATAGCTGTCTTGTCTCTTATCTCGTCGGGTGCAGAAAGTTTGAGATGCAATGGTCTACATCTTCAGTGTGATGGTTATCTTTGCCATAATTATCTTCTTAACAGTTCGGTTCAACTTTCTTCACACGTTCTAATAGGGGATCAGATCATATTGTATGGTCCGATGCGAGTGTTTTGTTTTTATTAGAGCTTGTAATTAGTATATTCATAACTACTAGTAGTTTTTACAAGTTTTCATAATTCATTCAATAGTGGCATTGTTGTGCTCCATGGTAGCCAGATGTATGAGACTGAAGCTCCAGATAAGTTGTAGATATTCTACTGCCAGCTTTTCTGGATAGAACGTGTTGGGAGTAGTATTGGGTTCGGTTAAAAAAAAAAAAAAAAATGCGCGATTTGGCTTAAACTCAGCAGCCTTCAACACGGATTTTTTTTTTTTTTTTGGAACCTAACCCAATACTACTCCCAACCCGTTACTACTCCCCATGTTGTACCTAGGCTAATAAACTTGTAGGTAATATGTAATCTCTATGTGTTATGTTCTGATCGGCATTAAACGTTTGTACCTCGGTGATATGATTATTAATGTAAGGGTCAGATTTATTATCATTTTTTCTCTCATCTTCCGTAACGATGTTCGGGTACTCTGCTAGTGATTTTTTTTTTTTTTTTAATTTGGTTTAACGTNTAATTCATTATTATTACCTAACTTATTTTAAGTTATCCATTTTAACTCATTATTATAACATTTATCATTGGTTTTGGAGGTAGGGTGAATATTACCCGGATGATTATTCCCAGAGTACAATAATAAAATTTTTTTTTCTTTCTTTCTTCTTTTCAGGAACTTACTAATGATTTATTTCTTTTACAGATTTTGCCCCCGAGAACTGGTATTCAACGTGCAATGGACGTTGGCTGACATCTTTATCGAACCATATAACTTTCTCGCTTTCATGATATCTGTCAGTTTGCCGAAAATTAGAGCTGTGGTATACAGGGTGTCCAAAAAGTCCGAGACCACCTGAATATCTTTTGAACGGCTTTATGTGGAGTTTTGACATTTTACATGGTATTATATTCCAAATAAAACCACGTGATGGTGTGACTAATTTTTCAGGGGCGGGTCCCATGTGGTCCTCAGGGGTCCAACTTTTTTTTTTTAAATACGAATCCCCATTTTGTGATACATTTTCAGAAAGACAATAGAATTATATGTACTTTGCAAAAAAATTCACACGCCTAGTTTGTTTGATTTCAAAATGGCGGCCGTTTGAAATTTCCAAGATATGACTTCCAAGAGTGTCTAAAACTAGGCGAATTATTTGCAATGGGATATTGAATGATTGCATAGGACACCAATATTGAGGAACCCGTTTTTTAGACATATTTGTCTAGTTTTAGATACTTCGCTTACTTTTAGAAATAATTCGCCTAGTTTTAGGCACTCTGGAAGTCATATCTTGGAAATTTCAAATGGACGTCATTTTGAAACCAAACACGCTAGACGTGTAATTTGCAAAGTACCTTTAATTCTATTGTCTTTCTGAATATGTATCACAAGATGGGGATTCGTATTTAAATAACAAAAGTTGGACCCCCTGAGGGCCACATGGGACCGCCACTGAAAAATTTGTCACACCATCAGGTGGTTTAATTTGGGATATAATATGCCATGCAAAATTTCAAAGCCCTACATAAAGCCGTTCAAAAGATATTCAGGTGGTCTCGGACTTTTGGGACACCCTGCATACAGGACAAATAGAATTACGGAGATACCTAGGACCATAAAATTTTGCTGACAGATATATATTTTTTTTTTTTTTCACAGAAAGCGCTGGATGACCAAAGTCAAACTACCTGGATGAAGATTTTCACGGAAGCTATGCACAGTCATAATTTAGGGGCGTCACTCACTTTACGTCTGCCCCAGAATTTTCCTTTAGAGGTAAGAGTACGAGTATAATTATAATACCGTAATCAACAATCATCATTATTTGGGGCCCTATTGGGCCATACGGGGCCAAATCTTGGCCATGTGTTTTTAATGAGTAAGATCCAGGGCAGTACCCAAGATTTTCTTTCCGGGAGAGGGAAGGAGGCGAAGCATTGACAGCCAAGCCAGGACTAATACCTGAAAACGATGCTGATGGAAGGTGATTTTGTTTTTCTTGCTGTTGTTCTTGTTGTTGTTGTTGTTATTGTTGTTTTTCTTGTTTTAGTTGTATAACATTAACCGTTCCCGAGATATTTGCAGAGATTTATGTAACTTTGATAATTTGGGTTTTTATACAATTAGGTAGCATCATACATATTTTAAACTTTCACTGAGGTGTGCTATGCTTCGATGATTATACAGGGTGTCACTAAAGTTGGTGCTGATATACAGGGTGTCAACAAATCTTTTGAACTACGTACGTATAACAGAATTTAAATAAAGTCCACTTTCCTACAGTAAATATGGGTTTGGAAATGCACTCCTCCGAGCAACAAGGCCTTGAAAGTCCAGAGTCCCTAAGTGATATTGGCATCAGGTTAACAGCCGTGGAGCCGGTTTGCAACAACATTAGTCGCCTTTTACGACCGGTATGGACTTGGGTGCCTTGGAAGTATTCTTTTTAAGTCCCCCTATCCACAGGGGACATAGGAAGGATAATGTAGCTTCTCCTTGGTTTCTTCATGGGCGATGGAAAGGATATCGTTTCTAACCCTGCACTTAGTCGCCTGTTACGACTATGTCTGAAAAATTTTTTATATATTCAAATAGTTCAATAAATACGGAAGAAAAAGTTTTTTTTTCAAAATAAATCAAAATTGAAGTGAATTAATTAATCTCCCACCCCTAAAACGTTTAAAAAGCCTTTTTAAATTATATTAAACCACATTTTAAGTTTGTAACTTGCTCCAAAAAAAAATAAAAAAAAAAAAAATAAATAATAGTATCTGTCTGGTACCAGTTGTGACATAATAACATGAAGGAACTGTATTTTGTTTACTTGGTTAAGGATGATAATACATTTCCTTGAGTAATCATCTGCATACACCTTAATCATATTAATCAATCTTAATCTCGCAGGAAAGCATTTGTTGCATTGCATTCTATGTTTGATATTATATTTCGCTTGGGTGCATACAGCATAAGTTTCCTCAGAATGCATTCATTATGTAAATACATAATTATAAGAAAGTGCATTACATAAATAAATTATTATTTTAATAGCAAAATTAATTATTAACTTAATTAAATAATGATAATTAGCTACATATATGCATATCTCAATGCAATAAAATTATAATTTCGCAATTTTTTTTTTTTTAATTTGGCTTAACGTCTCTTTAACATCTATTGGTCGGGACGTTTCACCCTCCATTCGCTGGGAACTTGCAAACCAGCTACCCACATTGACCTCACCCAGGAACACCTCATCGGGAACTGGTGTATTCTACGTGCCATAGACGCTGGCTTCGCAAATTTTTATATTTGATTTTTGGGGCAAACATCAATTCATTAAATCTGATTAACTGAATGACTTTAGTTTTAACAATATATTTTTTATTTACTTTACTTATAAACTCGGGAACATTCTGATGAACTCGTGTGGACAATGGGCAGTCCAAACGTATATAGAATAACCTGATCTATTCAATCAACTTCATCCCTTCCCAATTTTATCCCATTTTGGAGTTACTTTCCTGAATTCTACTGTACCGAAACGTATTGTTCTTTTGCTGTACCATTTCTTGGCACGATAATTCTCCCTTGATGTGGATCCATAGAAACTGTATTTTGTTCATGTTTGGTTTGAAGCAGAATTTTTAAAGGCTGGATGGGGCCGACACCCAATGAATTTAGTAGCTTGCTCCTCTTATCACCAAAAAATAGTATACTAAATCTTAGGCTTAGGACCTTCACCTAATGAAAATAGTAGTTTGCTCCCCTTGGCACCAAACAATAGTATTCTAAGTCTTAGGCTTAGGACCGTCACCTAATGAAGCTAGTAGCTTCCTGCCCTTGGATACATTATTTTCTGAACCACTAATATGACTTAGAATGCTTATTAGTAAATGGCTTATCTTCTTCTTCACATCAATAGTGGCATCATCGCGTCCGATGGTACCTAGCTAGATGTTTGACACAAAAGCTCCAGATACGTTTTAGTCTTCTGCTAAAGTTTTCAATTGTTATCATACATCTGTTTTTGGAGGTTGATATTTGACATGGGTCCCTATAAACAACCATAAAAATAATAAAGTATCTTAATCAACTTTCTTAAATCTTCAGGAAAAATCATCACCAATGAACAAAATTTTAAAACGATCGTCAAGTCTACCAATGAACAAATGTCAATATAAAATAAAACAAACAACAAAGAATAAATTGACATATCCAATGAAGAATGGATTGACGTCAATGATTGATGAAGAAGAAGAAAATGACGGAGATGATGAATTGGAGTGTGAACAAAAGATTAGAAATAAGAAGAATGAACATCAAAAGAGAAGTGAGAAAGAAAATGAATCAGAACAAAACGGAAGAAAGAATAAGAAAACTAATGTTGATAATTTGGATGAAATTAAAAATCGTATGTACTTATATGAGGGCGGTTCCAAAAGTTCGTAGCCTAATTTAGAAAACTAATGTTGATAATTTGGATGAAATTAAAAATCGTATGTACTTATACGAGGGCGGTTCCAAAAGTTCGTAGCCTAATTTAGAAAACTAATGTTGATAATTTGGATGAAATTAAAAATCGTATGTACTTATACGAGGGTGGTTCCAAAAGTTCGTACCTTATTTAGAAAACTAATGTTGATAATTTGGATGAAATTAAAAATCGTATGTACTTATACGAGGGCGGTTCCAAAATTTCGTAGCCTAATTTACATTTTTTGTATACACTTTGTTTTCAGGTGTCATTTTACATGATGAAACAAATAAAACAATAGATATTGAAAATCAAAACAAAACTGGTCCTGACCTTAAAGAACCAAAAAAGATAATAGAAACAATACCATTAACTGATGTAGTGGAAACTCAATTACAAAAGGATAGTCCAACATCATATTTAAGGGAAAAGTATATTAAAAATAATAACAAGAAAAATAATTTTGAAATTGGAGAAACTGATCTTAAGAAAAACTTACATCAGAATGGAAAAGATTTGACTAATAATTATCTAACAAAAATTGACGAAATTAATGAAAATGGAAATGAACCAAATACTAATAATGCATTAGTTAATAATACAAGAAATGAAAATGAAATAAAACATGAAATAAGAAAAATACATTTTTTAAATAAACCAACAGAATCGAAAACATCAGAATGCGACAAATGCATAAATTTCCACGATGATACATTGGTCATTGAAGATGCTATGGAGAAAAGTGGTAAAGAATTTATTAATGTTTCTAAAGAAGAATGTAAGGAAAAAGAAAATGATTTGATAAATAATCTAAAAATCTTTCAACAAACTAATAAAGAGAAAATTGAAAATTCAAACGGAATAAATGAGAATAATACAAAAGGTATAAGAGAAAGCCAAAGAATAACGAACTGTTCCCAAAACATAAATGACATCAATAATAATATTATCAAGATTGATTTTGAGCACAAAACCAATCTGCCAAAAAATTGGAATGATAAAAATAGTTTAGAATATTTACATGAATTTTTACATACATATATCGAAAATAATTATCAAATATTAAAAACATTAAATGAGAAAGAAAAATATTTAAAACAAAAAATTAAAATAAATAAAAATAATCGTACACATATAAATAAACTATTAAATTGTAATGATTGTGAGAAAGAATTGTGCAGTGAATGGGGAAGTAGGGAAGATTGCATAAAAAAACATAAACAAATAGATAATGGACTTAAACCAAAAAGGAAATATGTTTGGTTTGATGTTGAGAACAATACTGAAGAAGAAAGAGGAGTAAAAAAAAACGATGAAAGGAGAAATAAAAATGAAAAAAACTGTAAAATATGTTTGAAAAATAAGAACAAAGATGAACATTACGACAGTTCATGTTTACAATGCATTGAAGAATATGAAACAGAAATAGGAAATAAAACAAAATATCATACTGACACGATAGATAAAAATAGAAACAAAGAGGGAAAGAAAACAAATTATAAATTATCAAAAAATGAATTAAAACCTAAAAGATCAAATTCAGATATTATTTGTAAGAAGTCAAAAATAAAATATGAAAAAAATAGAAAAAATAAAGGAATAAATTTTGAAACAAATCATGAACTTATTCCATTTGAAAGAACGAAAATTCCTGAACAATCTAAAAATCATAAACGATATTCAGATGAATTGTTGTATACAGCTTTTATAGATTTAGAATTCCAAAGAAAATTTCCTGAACTATTAAGCGCAAATCATTCTAATTTTATAAATAGATGTGCAAGTATGATAATAACTAAAGATTTATATGAACATCCAAAAATAAATAAAAATAGGAAGAAAATTACTTGGTCTGCATCAAAAGATGGAGGAGCTAAACAAACTAAATTGAGAGGAGAACGGGAACTGAAATGTATTAAAGGATATGACATGAGAGCGAATAAAGTTGAAGATTATCAAATTGACGACGATTTGATTATAGAAAATCACATAAAAGATATCAAGAAAGATAAAACTGGATTTAAAGAAATTTCAAAAAGCTGTAATGGAGAAGTAATAGAAAGACAGTCTAAATGTCAAAAAGAAAATTCAAAGAAAATGAATGAAATAAATGATAACGAACAAGAATTCAAAACAAATATAAAAGAGCAAGATAATATTAATAATCTAGCAAACCTTTTGGTAAATAGCAAACCAGCAATCTCATACCAAACAGATTGTGAATTGAGAAAATTAGTTGATGTTTCAAAAAGTATTGATAAATCAGTGGTACTAAGAGAGAATTTATCAAATAAAGAATCAAAACAAACAGATCCTATTGGTCATACACAAGAAAACAGTCAAGATCTAAAAGTAGATGATAAAAATTGTGGATTAAAAGGAAAAGATTTTTTAAACCACAAAGAGAATCCTTTAATTGAACAAATGTTTGAAAATCAAAAAAATCAACCAATTAAAATGGCAGATGCACATTTAAATACTATTGGAAATGGTTTAATAATTAGTAAAGTTGAATGCTTTGAAATTGCCAATAACACAAATAAAATTAGTAATGAAATGGAGAAGAAAAAGGGGTTTCCAACCGAGACAATTTTACCTATTGAAAATTATAAGAACAAGCCTAACGAAGTTGTTGATATTATTGATAGAGATACTAGTGTAAACACACAGAACCAGTTAGAAAGTAAAAAGAAAAAACTTGATAAAATATTTGAAAACCAAAAAAACGTTATCGAAGAATTGAAAAGTGTTTGTAAAAATAAAAACAACGATTATGTTAATATTAATGAAAGAAACAATGGAAATGATGTTTTGAAACAAAATAATACTGCAATCGCTGAAGTCAGACACGGATCATATACATCTGATGGAAACCCGAGCTGCTATATTAAAAACATTGAGGACAAATCTAATAAAAACCAAGACGACATTGAAGATATTCTTAATGGAAACAAAAAACGTAACAATAAAACTAGAAAACTATTTAGTTTTAATTTTAAAAGAAATAAAACAAATTTGGAAAGACCATTGTCACTAATAAATTTAAATGATCCATTTAAAAATCAATATTCATTGGAGAAAATAAATGAACTTCAGAGACCTCAATCTTTACAAACTTTAAACGAATCATCAGAAATACCAAAAAGTTCATTTAAAAAAATAAAAACATATTTACAAAAAAATGAAAAAGATATAAATAAAATTGATAATGTATCGAATTCTTTACAAAAACTAAATGATAACTTTAAAAAAAATCATTCCAACCAACAAAACAGACCAAGAAGTGATATTATAAATAAAAATCAAATTGAAACGAATTTAATTAAAATGAAATCAGCATCGTTAGATGAATTCTATTTGCATAAAAAAGATTTTAATTCAGAAAAATTAATACGAAATGTATCTTTTTTACACAAAACCAAAATGAGAGAAAGTTGNCCAAGAAGTGATATTATAAATAAAAATCAAATTGAAACGAATTTAATTAAAATGAAATCAGCATCGTTAGATGAATTCTATTTGCATAAAAAAGATTTTAATTCAGAAAAATTAATACGAAATGTATCTTTTTTACACAAAACCAAAATGAGAGAAAGTTGTTGCCAAATGAGAAACAATGTCCAAAATACACAAAAAGAGAACAAAATAAAAAGATCGAAAAGTTTAATACAAAAAATATTACCTTTAAGAAGAAAGCAAAATAAGAATAAAGTTAAAGATGGAATAGAGGATGAAAAGAAAACTGATAAAGATAAAGGAGAAGTCCAGTTGACGGTAAGTTAGTAACCTGTACATGTACAAATACTTCATTTCATAGAGCTTTTAGTTTTTAAGGGTCCTCTCTGAGCAGCACACTTACTTATCTTATTGCCCAGCAAACATCTTCGCATATATGCAAGAAAAAAAGAATACACATGTTCTTATGGGATTTCGCAGATCGGCCAAGTTGCATAAGAAACTGTGTATATTCTTGAATATATGAGTGTTAGGGAATGAGATAAGTAATTAGGTATGCGGCTGTCTGCGAGCTAGGTTTAGTATGCTTATAACTAAGAGGAATATGCGTAGACTACTCGACTACTCTTATGTAAAGTGTTTCCACGTGGCGTCAGGCTCCACGGGCCAACGTCAGTGGTCACATTGGCCTGACGTACAGCACATGAAACAAAAACTTCGTGAGCGTTGCATTTCCCGACATTTGTTTTGAACCTTCAACTATGAACGAACTCCATGTTTTTTGGCATGCTGGAAAAAGAAGATATGGCTACCCTGTGTGCATTGCATACTGCATACATTTGCGTGCTTAGAGCTTAGAGAATGGGAGGTACATCCTAACAATATGGAGAGGAAGGAATTCGAGGAGTTCAAAAATTAAAGTTGCAGTTCTTTAATTTTTTATTGAATTCCGTGTATCGGTCATCAAATTTGATTCAGCTGCTTCATTTTACGACAAAACGGCGTTACCTCTCGTAGCATTTCTATATATCCTACAGGAAAAATGTTCGAATTAAAGTTATAGGAATTTTAATTGTACGTCTTTTTTATTAGAGTATTTTTTTTTTTTTTTTTTTTTTTTTTTTTTTTTTTTTTTTTTTTTTTTTTTTTTGCATCAAGGGATCCGTTCTTGAGTTATTTACGACAAACCTTTCAAACTGATAAAATTTTCACATTCATGAGGCATATAACTTTGGTGAAGAGATGCAATTTATAATTAAATTGCAACGCCGAAACTGGATTATTATTTGAAGATAAAATTCTGGGGCTACTATTAATCATACCAATTTTTTTTTACAGAAATCATCTGAAATAAAAGAAGCTCAATCAAAACCATTTGAAGACCGAACAAAAATGCCTTTACCAGATCTACCCTATGATATTCCGGATCCTGATTATTCAGATGAAGAAGCAATTTATGAAGAATTAGACATTTTGTCAATCATCACAACACAAGAAGAATCAATAACAGACAGTGTTCCTCCATTACCGGCTAAAGTAAAAATAGGAAAAGAAGATTTAACAGGCAATACTCCGAGTAGTGAATCCGGTGGCTCTTCAGGCTATTGTACCAAAAATCAAACACCAGATGGAGTATATTATGTAAGTTGAACGTAAGCTAACATGTGAAAAGAGAGAAGAAGAAAAAAAGAAAAGAAATACATAATTATAAAAAGATCTCATAAATGTTAAAGATTGGCCCTGATGTAATGCTTGTGCGGTTTCGGGGGCAAAAAAAATGTCAGAGGTTCGCAACCAATTAACACCTCCGTTTGAAGCGAATCAAAATTTTCCTCCTTTAAAAAAAAACAGGGTTGTTGGTGTAGTGGCATGAGTTCAAACCCAGCCAACCCATGGAATTTCATTCTGATAAATTTGAGACATTTACTACTATTGGAGGACAGGCGTCCTCAAAGTGGCATAATATGCTACTCAAATCTTCCACCACACCATCACTTTCCACGATGGGCATGGAAAATATCACAAATTACACTATCATTATCATAGGACATGGAAGCGGTCGGGATTATCAACATCTAGTCAGGCGTCCTCAAAGTGGCATATTATCCTACCCAACTCTTCCACCACCACACCATCACTTTCCGCAATGGACACACAGAAATTATGTAAGTTGAAAAGGAACTTACGAATCTACACTAATATTGGTAGATCGATTGGGGGTTTCGTTCCCTACCAGGGTGGATGGTATGCAGATGTACTTCCTGTTTAAATAACCCCTGTGGGCGACTAATTTGGCCTATGACTCACCGGTCAAAGCGCTACCATAATAAGTTATTCTACACGAACACAATCAATTGTTAATCATTAGTAATTATATTTTATTCATTAGTTATTTTAATAATTTGCTACATTGTGACGAGATAATTCAACAGACCGCGTCTACACATCAAACTCAGCTACGTTCAGCACACTACTCCACTCTACCAGAGATCAGGCAATGAAAATCATAGTCCGGAGAAACATCTTTCCCTTACTTCATCCTTCGAACGCCCTCATTTGAAAGAGGAATCCTTTCAACTTTCCAAACCACATTTCTCACATGCAGAAGACGCACGTCGTCAAAAAAGTCTTAAACAGTTGTACACCGAACTAAATACGAGAAAATGCTATTATTCACGAGTAAACGAGAATCTAAAAACTATTACTCGCTAAAGTTTGCGTTTGGAAACTGAACTTTTAAAATATAACAGACCCTTTTGGGTGTCCTCAACGCGATACAAGCCACAATCCGTACGTCGGTAAACTTGCTTAATATTTCCGTACAAGGTAGCTTTAATACTTTCAAATAAACATTTCAGACAGACCACAGTGCTGAATTTCTTTATGATATACCTCGATGCATCAAACCAGTTACCAGTTTTGTTCTCCATCAACAACTTGATGATGGTCAGGGAGGATATCCAGAGAAACAGTTGAAGAGTACCAGATTTTTTTTGGGTTGCATTGATTCCTTGGATGTCCATGACAAACTAAGGTTCATATTATAAAATCACAAGTAGGTAGTAGGTACTCTGAACACCGTAGAGTCAACATCGGCTTAACGATGATAGTCTGACTACTATTGAAAGCTCGTTCGATTTTCACAAGTAATAACATCTTTTACTCTAATACCATCACTTCTAATCTGAACACCGTAGAGTCAACATCGGCTTGACGATGATAGTCTGAGTACTATTGAAAGCTCGTTCGATATTCACAAGTAATAACATCTCATGATCACATACTCTTGTGGGAATCACAGCAAAGAAAAATACTTTCATTGACGGATGGGTATTCGATAATCGTAAACGCTGAAACACAGTCTCGGGTCTAAGACTCTTTAGACAAGGTAGGACCTTGTTGCAAGGACCATCTAGGGACCTAACTATTGAGATCCTTGCCTTCACTCACAAAAATATCAGATTCATTACTAGCCTGATCACTGGTCATTGGAGTCTGAGAAAACATCTGCACATGGTGGGATTCCATGTGGACCAAATTGCAACTCCCTACTTGTAAGCTTGGGGCAGCTACAGCCAGGTTTGACACTCGTTACATCTTAATATTTTTAAATTCAAGTGAAGCTATATTATATAAATATGTAGTATTTCCTCTCTTTGTAGCAATTGCGATTTACTGTTGTAGCAGCACTCATAAGCCAAAGAAGACTAAAATCAATGATATTTTTAAAATTGTCTTTCATCACAGCAAATCATCACCATCAGGAGAAATGATAATGATTGCTGTGAGATGATATGTGTCTTCTTTGGGTTTGCATTTTGCTCTATTGATGGTCTTTGGTCAAACACAATTGAGTGTTTGGGTTGCTCTGGTACGTAGAACCAACCATCTGAAGACAGCGTTTTACTGTAATGTAAACTAGCTCACTTCGGAACACTTTTGTCTACCTGATTATAATAATTATATTTGGTCTCCAGGTGTAATCAGAATCTAAATTCTGACTTTTGTTATTGCAGGTTGATCAACTCCAACACATCATTCCTATTGGAACCAGATTCATTGGAGACATCCTGTTCATCGTCCTCTTCACATTCTGCGGCGAATACTAATGACTCCGATGACGTCACTATTTCTCCTGACTCACTTTTACCTTCTCAAAGTTACTCTGTTCAGCGATAAGTTTCAACTAAGAGGAAATCTAAAATTCCTTCTATTTTGCTTTCGAATATTATTTTAATATTTATTTATTGTTGATTTAAACAGCTTTTTGTCCATGAAATTGCACTAAAATGACGAGATAAGTGGTTCCGGTTGAGATTGCCTGAAAAATAAAACAAAATTTTTTGGCAATAATAAAATAGGAAAATCCGTCTTGAGCAAGGAGTTAACGTTTTTGGTGGCATCAGTGGCGCACGCAGGGTTTTCATTCGGGGGGGGGGGGCATATCCAATTTTAATCTTTATTAGTAAGATGTGTGCTAACCGTCAGGACTATAGCCTGGATTGAATTTCGGGGGGGACGGGTATATCTAAAATATATTAAGGCTACCCATTTTATCTAATTTTCTAGATGGAATTTTGTGACTTTCTATACAGAATACCTATCCCCAAAATCGCCAGTCAGGTCCGGTTAGAACATGAGCAGAGCGTGAAGCCAAGACCCTCCAGCAAATATCTACCTATGAATTCCACTAAATTGTTTTAAGTAATTTGTTTTACAGTGGTGAAACTGTGAGGAAGCTATTTTGACGTATATATCAGCTAACTGTGCACAAGGTAATATTGGATTCGATCACTGTATGAACATAAGAACTAGATCTTTTTTTTCGGGGAGGGGGGGGGCGAACCCGGAACCCCCTCCCCTTGTGTGTGCCACTGGATGTCCTATACAAAAAATTATCTTTGTGAACGTTAGTGAACTCCACTTTTGACCCCGGTATACATTCCCAAATGCACATGTATATGTGTATGTTTATTTGTTACGTCATATACAAGCCATACATTTCATCAGATTTTTGACGAAATTTTGGTATACATGTTTAGGACATGAAGGAAATTTGCCGTATAATTTTTGCGGGCTTTAGGTCCCCTGGGGGCCCAATTTGTGTTTTTTGAAAATTATTTTTTAGATCTTTTTAGAGGTTTGTTGTAGAAACGTAAAAATTGTGATATGTTACGGTTGGTGTTAAGTTCGGAATATTTTGATTTTTTTCTTCTTCTATAAATGACTACAACACTAACGTGAACACCTGATGATTTAGATCCTCTAGTACACGGGTCGGCAATAGGCGGACCGCGGTCCGGATCCGGACCGCGAAGCTGAAATGTCCGGACCGCGGACATATTTCTATTTGTTTGAAAAAAAACCAATATTTTCCTTCTCCTTCTAGATTTTTTTTTTTTTCTGTGGCAATATTTTTTTAAATGATATTGTTCCAAAATTGATCCAACTGTAGAAAAATAAACTATTTCAGGTAGGTACATGAGGTACCTACCTACATAGGTACGCACCTACATGATAATTATTATTACGTGCGTATGCGTATGAAATTATGAATGAATCTCCTTTTCGTTTCGCTAAATTTTGATGAGTCATCAACTCACATGTATTGTGTCTCGGCGCGGCGCGTCAAATCCAAGCTATTGAAAGAATGTATTTTTTGAGGTGGTGGTATTGTTGCTGTTGTTGTGTCACCGCCGGTAATCAAACCCGGGACTCCCATGTACAAGACGAGTGCATGAAGCAGTGTGTCATGAGAGCCGGTACTATAATATAAAATATTAAAAAAAATATGTCCGGACCGCGACGATTTTTTTTGTTGGTTCATCCGGACCCCGCTAAACATTAATTGCCGACCCCTGCTCTAGTATATTAATTTGGTGAAAGATTTCATGCTTTCACTCGTAACAACTTTAGATGGAAATTCTTTTTCGTTCAACAAACGAAAGATGAAATAGCAACACAATCTGAATTTGTTTACGAGGAGATTTACGCTTTGTCTGCAGAGGCGCGTCCGCCGCCCCTGTTTAGGAAGGACGTTCAAGTATCTTACTTTATTTTAAGCACCTCTTGTATCTTCCTATATTTTAAATATTTAAATAAACTATTTTAATAAAAATAAATGTAAATATATAATTTCTTTGTGGTCAGACCCAACGGTCTTTTCACAATTTGTGGGTATCACGGCATTACTATAAGCCTTACTAACTAATGCCTCGCTGGACGTTGCTTAACTTCAGTGATCTAACGGGAACTGGTGTATTCAACGTGCCATAGACAATGGCTACTAAGATTTTATATTGTACTTAAAAAATCGCCACATAGAACAGTCGCTCCTCAGACTTCTTACTTTCTTTCGACCTTTAGGCTTAACACCTCTAAGGGTGCTCTCAGGCAGCCGCATAATTACTTATCTTATAACATATCAGATATCTTTGCTGAAATGAAAGAAAAAGCAAATCCACAGGTTCATATGGGAGTTTGCGTATTGCTCCACCTGGGGACTACCATTAGTACATGTTTTCCATATATGCATGGAAAGAATGATTATATCCTTCCTATGTCTCCTGTGGATAGGGGGACTTAAAAAGAATACTTCCAAGGCACCCAAGTCCATGCCAGTCGTAAAAGGCGACTAAGGGCAGGGTCGGAATTGATATCTTTTCTATTACCCATGCAGAAAGCATTCTCCTTGCTACTGCATTATCCGTAAGGAATCTCAAGTATCAACAATTCGCCATGAGTTGTTGGAAACCAGGTTTCCAACAACGAAACTCGCCTTGGAAACCAAATGATTTACAAATAACTCTTGCTTTAGAAGTATCCCAACCCCTTAGGATTACAGCTGCCGGGGCGGTTACAGCTGTTAACCTATGATGATGAAAAAATATCTTTTCCATTACCCATGCAGAGATCAAGGAGTAGCTACTGTATTATCCGCAATGATTCTCAAGTGCCGACAACTCATGGGGAGTTGTTGCAAACCAGTCCCACGGCTGTTAACCTATGATAATGAAAGGATATCTTTTCCATTACCCATGCAGAAAGCAAGGAGAAGTTACTGCATTATCGGTAAGGATTCTCAAGTATCGACAACTCATGGCGAGTTGTTGCAAACCAAACCCACGGCTATGGCTGTCAACCTATGATGATGATGCTGATGTAAGAATGATTCTGTATTGAAAGTGAGTAATACTTACCGATGTGATAAGATGAGAATTTAATGTGAAAAATCCCGCGGCTGTGAATTTTAAATTTCTGCTAGATACGTAACTAGCGAATATAGTTAACTGAAATCAGAGATAAATTAACCATATTTATGTCGTTGCTGTTGTTAACTTTCTCAACGACTGTCGCTGTATCGCCAGGACAAAAAAAGGCGGCCAATCCAACAGGATCTTATGGGTAGATCCTGTTGGAGTGCTGACGGCTCCAGATTGGTTTGGTTTGATGGACAGTTGAATAAATGATTTACATCATGAGCACGCATTTTTAACGACAACACCGTTCCGGCGACAACTCACTGTGCTTTTCTTCCGTTGGAGCTTTTCATCCCAGCCGTGTTGCTCCAAATACTTCTTCAAAGAGCTGGTTTATAAATTCTTACTAAACCCTGAAGCTGTCCTCCATGTATGCTGGCTTCTCATGATGAAAATCATTTATTCAACAATATTAATATCCACCAATCCTATCGGGAGAAGGGACGATAGGGGTGGTTACCGAGAGCCCCCCCCCCCCATTAAACACATATGGAGAACGAAGAAGAAGAAAAACATTCATTCATTGCTTTTGGTAGAATTATATCTGGAAAAGTGTAGTGTAGAGCTAATCTCTATACTACACATTTCCAGATATCCTTGCAGATAATTCAGTGCAAGAGACTTGAAATATGGCATTCTCTAATATGCCCAGCACAAACAACGAAGTTTTTGTTTAAAATCCAGTGTTCTGTTGGCGGCTTTTGTCGCTTTTTAGCTGTTTTCGTGAATCCTGCCTAGCGACAGATAGAGGGGAAATAGCTAATATGATAGGCAACGCTCGGTAAGGGATATGGACGACAAGAAGAAGAAGGAGAAGAAGAAGAAGACCTACCTCCTCTTTTGTGTTTGCATCAAGATGTCTGCTGTTGATATTTGCAATAAATACAATCGTTTTTCTCGCCTAGAACATTATGAATTCAAAGTTAATTTTCTGGGCATTAGTAGGTAACTAAAATGAATATAGGTATATTTTCTGGAAGACACCATAATCTAACGTACGTGTAAATCATGAGCGACTAAGCACATTGTGCTTTATTATGTTCAATAATGAATTTCGGAATTGTCCCGAAAAAAATACCCCCCTCAAAATTAGATATTTTACGTTTCAAGGTAGGTAAAATGCAAAAATCGAATAGAAACAAAATTCATTCGCCCGACGAGATGGGCACTTTTTCCCCAACTTTCCTTTTAATTAAAAAACTGCCTGACGCAAACTCTATGCGAGGTGATAGATTGTGCAGCAGGAAGTACCTACTGCAATTTTCAAAATTTATTTTTTTGGTATATGTTAAGAAAAAAACACACACCCTAAAACTACAACAACTTGTGTTGAACTACGCCTTTCGGCTTCGTTCACACTAATTCGGTTTTGCTGAACGACATAGTGTGGGCGCGCCTGACTGGTAAACAGTAGGCCGTTTTTTAAACGTTAAACCCTGACAAACCATGAAATTTCTTTCTCATAAATTTGAGATATTCACCATTATGTAGGACATGGAAGGGGCCGGTAGTATCAATATCTAGTCCGGTGTCCTAAGATATGCTACCGAACACTTCCACCACCATCAATTTCCTCGATGGACACGGTACACAGTAAGTAAATTTAATAACTACCTGAAGAGTTGTAAAATCCGCGGACATAACAATACAAATAAATCTCATCGCATAGTACATACTCCACAAGACAGTACGAAACAATTCTGTGGCTTCTTTAGAACTGTGAGGCACAGCTGTACCAATGACATAGCCAAACATAGCAAAGTAGATGTTGAATAGGAGTTTAATGAAGCAAATACTTGAAGCTAATAGTAAATGAATCTGAAAGAACACAGAAGCAGATCAAGATTAACAATGTAGTACAAACATAGCAAAGTAGATGTTGAATAGTTCCAACAGATCGGACAGACTGAAGCACGGAACAACATATTTGTACCTGATAAATGTAGTTCAATAGTTCCAGCAGATCGGACAGACTGAAGCACGGAACAACATATTTGTACCTGATAAATGTAGTTCAATAGTTCCAACAGATCGGACAGACTGAAGCACGGCACAACATATTTGTACCTGATAAATGTAGTTCAATAGTTCCAACAGATCGGACAGACTGAAGCACGGAACAACATATACGTACCTGATAAATGTAGTTCAATAGTTCTAACAGATCGGACAGACTGAAGCACGGCACAACATACACGTACCTGATAAATGTAGTTCAATAGTTCCAACACATCGGAAAGACTGAAGCACGGCACAACATATACGTACCTGATATATGTAGTTCAATAGTTCCAACAGGTCGGACAGACTGAAGCACGGCACAACAAATACGTACCTGATAAATGTAGTTCAATAGTTCCAACAGATCGGACAGACTGAAGCACGGCACAACATATACGTACCTGATAAATGTAGTTCAATAGTTCCAACAGATCGGACAGACTGAAGCACGGCACAACATATACGTATCTGATAAATGTAGTTCAATAGTTTCAACAGATCGGACAGACTGAAGCACGGCACAACATACACGTACCTGATAAATGTAGTTCAATAGTTCCAACAGATCGGGCAGACTGAAGCACGGCACAACATATACGTACCTGATAAATGTAGTTTAATAGTTCCAACAGATCGGACAGTTTTTTATGACATTCCCTCAATATTTCTAAATAGTCATAAGCGAGAAGATTGTGTCTGAAAGCGGAAGGTCAAATATTAGCAATAGAAATAAAAATTATTCTACATCTATTTAGGTGAATTAAAATTCTTGAATGACCAATAGATGTTAAAGAGACGTTAAGCCAAATTAAAAAAAAAAAAAAAAAAATAANAAAAAAAAAAAAAAAAATTATTATGATGGGCTGGCTTTCAATATTATGGCGAGCTTTTAATATTATGAAATAATATTATGGCGAACTTTCAATATTATAAAATAATATTATGGCGAGATTTCAATATTATGGAATAATATTATAGTAAGCTTTCAATATTATGAAATAATAATATGGCGAGCTTTCAATATTATAAAAAAATAAAATAAATGCTCTTTCTTTGTGTTATTATGTCACAACTTTGGTGCTCACTGCAGCATTGTAGGATTTTTCCAATATCAATCATTATCCAGTTACTTTGAATTTTTCTATTTTACCTACAATGCTGGCGCTGGCACCGGATCGCTATGCGCATTTATATCCATAGCTACCCATTGTCCTCACAAGGCTGAGTGGACCCCGAAAACATCCAAACCACAGTGACAATTTTTTACTACCGCCAGGATTCGAACCTGGGTCTCCCGAGTGCAAGACTAGTGCAGTGGCCACTGAGCCATGGGAGCTGCTTTAGATATTATTTCATAATAATATGGCGAGCTTTCAATATTATTTCATAATAATATGGCGAGCTTTCAATATTATTTCATAATAATTTGGCGAGCTTTCAATATTTATTATTTCGTAATTATTATTTTTAATTAACCTCAATTAATACTGTCCTTTTGTAAATATTTTTATAGAGATTCGTTTGTATCTTACTTTCTATAATTGTGGAAAAGGCAGTCGCAAGAGAACGGCCATCTCTCTAAAACTCCAATAGGGATGCCGATATTATATCGATATTAAGGTTTCGATAGTATTGAAAAAAATGTCGGTATCGAAACAAAAAAAATATTTCTACGTCAGAAATTACGCTGCTTTTCTTGGGGCTGTCGATATTTATATCGATAATATCGAATAATAGGGTCTCGATATAACCGATATTTTATTCGACCACTTATCGATATTAAGCTTTCGATAATATCAATTTTGGTAGGTAATTTCGATATCCCTCTTTTGATACGGCTACCTTAAGCTCCAAGCTAATCGGACGTAGCCTACTATAGTGATTTATAAATTGCATACTCACACAAGTTTATTATTTTGATTATAATAATTTCCAATCATTTTAATTTGTTCATTTATATATTTATATCTTATGTATAATAAATAATTAAAATACATAAATTGTAAATCAATTAAAAAACTTGATAAATTAGCATAAACTAATATTAAACACCACATTATGCCAAATTCATTATTTACTTCAATAACAGTATGAATATAATGAATATTAATAGGAACAAATAATAAAAATGAATATAATAATAGAATATTCATAAATTGTTTTTGATTTGAATAGAAAAATTGATTATATTTTAATATTTTATCGATAATTAATAGTTTGGTAAAATATTTATCGATATGTTTAGGAATGAATGAGATTGATATAAATTTTGATCCTAAGCACATTATTGTTATTAGTATTGGGTTTATGATTTTCATGGAAAGTGATTGTTTTGTTTCCTGATCGTAATAATCAGATTGGGTTTCATTCTTCGTTGTCGTTGTTTTATTTGATCCATTACTATCTGTTTGATTATTTCTATTTCTTCTATAATATGTATAGTTATAATTTCGTGTAGTGTTCCATAAATTTCTATAATATGTGCTATTGTATCTGTGTAAATTATATCGATTTGTGTTATTTCTGTGTGTGCTATTAAATGAGTTTCTGTAGGTTTGTACACTTTTCTTAATTCTTTTTATAAATGTATTGAATATATTGTTTTCGGATTTATGTTTTGTTTCATTTTCATTATGTTCTTCTTCATTTATACCAATAGATTCATTATCATAAATTATTTTTATAATGTTTGTATTTGTAATATTATTCAAATGATGTTTCTTTAATTCTTTGTAGGTTTCTTTTATATGTTCTTTTTCATTTATTCCAATAGGTTCCATATCTATAATGATTTTTATAATGCTAGCGTTTGTTATATTGTTGAAGTGATGTTTCATTAATTTGTCGTCAGTTTCCTTTTTAGGTTCTTCAATGATTCCAATATAATCATCTATATTTGAAAAATCATCCTGGTTTTCATTGTGTGGGATTTTAACTCCTTTCGTTTCATTAACATTCATATATTTTGCATTTATATCATTAAGAAAATCTTCATTTGGTTTCTTTCCTTTTAATGTTTCTCTTGATTTGTTTTTATTTAAATAAATCTGATTTGCATTTTGTCCGTTTGTACTTCTTTTCGTTTCATTAATATTCATATATTTCGCATTTATATCATTAAGAAAATCTTCATTTGGTTTCTTTCCTTTTAATGTTTCTGTTGATTTGTTTTTATTTAAAAAAATCTGATTTTCATTTTGTCCGTTTGTACTTCTTTTCGTTTCATTAACATTCATATATTTTGCCTTTATCTTATTAAAAGAAACTTCATTTTGTTTCTTTTCCTTAAAAGTTTCTCGTGTTTTGTTTACTTCATGTTCAACAAATTTCATATTTGTGTCATATAATTTCCAATTAGTTTTTTGATTCTCTTTATCAATGTCTTTACTCATATTATGATCGTTTCCATATCTATTAGATATTTGATTTTCTGTTTTGTTATTGATTTTATTTTTCTCATCATAATTGTTTATATTTCGTTTGAATCTTGTATTGTTAGATTGTAGACTTTTGTTTGTAATTCCTGTAATATTTGAGAAAAAAAAATGTGGGTACCTTATATCAAGAATTAATCTTACTTCATTATGATACCACACACAGTGAAGAGAAAACTGAATTGATTGCACATACCTAGAACGTGAAGTCTACTATCCCCAAAACTAAAAATTTGGGCTGAGTACATACCAAAAGCAACCGGTGATATCAACGCAACAGCAACTCAACTCAGTCAACTGGAGTTTACACGTGGTGCACATATAAAACAAACCTAAGTTGACAAATTGCCTAGTCACTTGTACTGATGCCTTCGTCCGAGGAGGAGACAGTTCTTCTATATGTGTTTAGAAAAAAGAAAAAAACGTTGCGTAGACGGTTTAGTGTGCATCCATATAATGCCAGCAATATACACAGTAGCCAGTGGCATGCCTTACAAAAATTGGAAGAATATCCCGAAAAGTTTTTCAATTATTACAGGATGAGCAAGGCTAGTTATTATATGTTGCTGGCTTTAGTGACCCCTCTACTACTGAAAAAAGATACCAACTACAGATCCGCAATTGATGTAGGCGAAAGATTAACAAGCACATTGTTAAACTGTGCAAATTTAATATTTTCTTGTTGCTCAGCAGCCATATTTACGTACGGTCTACACTTCACAAGAGCAACTGCGCAACTGGTGACTTGAGTTTACAGCATGTCGTGACTTGAGTTGCCTGCGTTGCTCAGTCAAGAGACCGATGAATCACCGTCGCATCACAGTCGCTTTGGTATACACAGGCCCATTTCACTGCATGTGTTATACATAGGCAACTCACGTTGCCGTTATGTTGATATCACCGGTTGCTTTTGGTATGTACTTTTAGCAGTTAACAGTCGAAGGCTGCTAAATCAAATTGAAATAATTGCTCCTGAGATATTATTTCAAATTGAAATAATTAATAGGAGCAAATTAAGTCCCGAAGGCTGCCAAATCTAATTGAAAAAAAAAAAAAAAAAAAAAAAATGTCAATATCAAAAGGGTGCTAGCTATTTTTATAAAAATAACATTTTCGCTCATTAACAGAGTCAGTTAATGGGTAGGTACCTGTTCTTCACTACCTGTCAAAAACAAGCTTCTGCTTTAGAATCAGGTCCTAAAACCTATATGGACCTACGGTATCCAGCTCTGGGGCTGCACCAGTGACTCTAATAGGAAAATAATAAAAAGATTCCAGAATAATGTTTTGAGGACTATTATAAAAATGCTCCTTGGTACATTCGAAATGAAGACCTGCATTGCGATTTGGATGTAGAACTAGTATCCGAGGTCATGTCAATCCTGAGGTCGTCCATCTTCTCTAGGTTGACAACCTATATAGACGTTTAAGAAGAAGAAAACCTCTCGAGCTCACCTAGAGCTCCATACCTAGGTGTATTAGATTGCAACCAACTTCATAAGACGAGACTGTTTATGTTATGTACATAAACTGTATTTTCCTCATGTTTAACCCTAGGATTGCCAAGCTCTATTCAATTACGTGCATTGCCAAGGGGGGGGGGGACAAAGTACCCGCAAACAAAATAAAGGATAAAACGATTTTTTTATTTCAATAAGTCGCTATTATTTTATTATAAACTAAAAAAATATAAACTAAATCAATTATTATCTTACATAAAAATAGAATTAAATCCCAGGAACAAAATAATGTAAATGAAAATAAAAAAAAATCGCTAGACCCTAGGAAATCTATTCTGAACCAGAACTTTGTCCTTCCTGACATCCCACACAGACAAATGTCTTTTGACAGTGTTTACACACACTTATTTCTTGCATGTGGTACATAATTAGACATTTTAGACAATTTATGGTAGCTTTTAATGGTAGCTTTAGACAATCAATGTATTGGTACCATGCATTGGTATAAAGTACCCGCGCCCAAAGTTTGGCTTCAATATCATCCCTTAGAAGGCTTAGAACATACATATTTTTATATAGTACTAGCTGTTTTCCCGTGCTTCGCTACGGTTACAAAATTCAACAACAATTTCGAGATCGCGGAATTAAATCCCCTCAATTTTAGAATTTTGGTGGAACCGACCCCCAGAGTGAACACGACCCCCAGAGTCAATATTTTACTCAAAGATATTACTTTTTGCACTGCGGATCACCTTTGTATCAAATTTCAGCTTTTTCGCTCATTCCGAAGTGGTACTTCTCAATTCAGATTTTTTGGCGGTGAAAACCGTCCATAAATCGGATAGAAACCGGAAATTTTCAAATTTAATATTTTTTATGGGGTCCTTATATACTACATTGGGGAAGTCTATTCTCGGTCATTTTTCGTTATCTCCTTTAGTTTGCCCAGAAAAAAAATTGCAAAAAGACCCGCTAAATAGCGTAATTTTTGGCGGTAACTTGCTCCCACTTGAACTTTATTTTTTTTCCTTTCTTATTACGAACCCACATACTAAAAGGAACCTGCGTGCCAAGTTTCAAGTCTCTACGTTTAGCCATCGTGGAGCTACGTTGATTATCAGTCAGTCAGTACGTCAGTATACCAACTGGGCTTTGCGTTTTATAAGTAGGTATAGATAGATAGATAGATGATGGAAAATATTGTCTGTGACAATTATTAAAGGTTTTATTAAAATAAGTATCATAGATTGATTACTACAAGCTTTTTGCTAAAACGCGGGTACTTTGTACCCCCCTTCCCCTTGGCAATGTTAGGGTTAATATTTTAAGTTAGAATAATACTGTTCATTAGATTTAAATGTTTAGATTGCAATTATAATAAAACAAACAAAAAACGGCGTCAGTTCAAACGCACGCTCTGAATTAAGGAAGTACAAGTCATGTGCGGTTTTTTCCAAACCATTGATTTATAGATAAATCAAGTCGTGTCCTTTTCCGGCCCAACTCAGGCTGGGTGAGGTCAATGTGGGTAGCTAGTTTGTAAATTTTCAGCGAATGGAGGGTAAAATCTCCGTCTCGAATGACCAATAGATGTTAAATGGACGGAGAGACAAATTAAAAAAAAAGTCGTGTTCTGTTGACGGATGATTTATTTGTTACCTTGTTCCCACATGGTGGACGGTGCCATTGAAGTGGTCATCATAGTTTCCTCGTCGCCAACATTGTCATCATCGTCATCATCATCCAAATCAATATTAAATATACTCTCATTATATTGCATCGGCAATGTTGTATGTAAAACGTAAAATGGCGCCGATATTCCATGCAATATTACAACAAACACACTTATATAAATATAAATTAAGTTAATACTATCAAATTGAAAATTTTTTCTTCGTTCGTGTTTCATCGATTTCTTTCGATTATTATAAATGTTTTGTTCGGTTATGTTCGATTTATTTCGATTATTAAAAAAATATTTATTAACATTTGGTTCGTTTATGTTCGATTTATTTCGGTTTCGAATTATATTCAACAAACATATTTTATTGTTTTTGTTCTTCACGAATGATAAAGGAAATACGCCAAATATTTTTGATAGATAATATAGAGGTAGAAAAATTGTAATTATTTGCTCTTGTTTGCTGATAGTGTCCATGTTTAAGATATATAGAATATTATCATAATACAAATGTCAGATTTTTTTGTTAATTTATTTACAAACAAAAAAAAATGATTCAAGTCCATCATATTATACTTTCCTCATTTCGAAAAAGTTAAAAATCTCGAAAATAAAGGTGTTAAATTAGATTACAAAAATTGAGCTGGTTCTTCATACAGAGGAAATGAGTGTGGCAAAGTTTTTGAGATGGCTTGAAAGAAAATTGATATCTTGAATGAAAAACCTATTCTGACAGTACCTAAAAGGACTAATATACAGGGTGCGGCAATTAGTTCTCCCACTTTTCAAAAAATCGTGGGAGGGAAGTGATAGTGGGAGGAGCGTTGGGTTTGTGATATTCAACACGAAATGACATCTAGTTTTTAGTTGTTGCAATGGTTTTGTCGCGCGAGCATCCTGCGTTCGTTGTCAATGTGTTTTTTTTTTAAAAAAAAGTGAATCCATTATAGCCACTCGGAGGGCTTTTCGCACAAGGTATGGTTTGCACTCCACGGATCCAGTTCCTGATCGAAAAACAATTTGAGTTGACAATTAGGACTACATCACCAGCTTTAGGACTACATCACCAGCTTTTTGCTGTATTTTGTTACGGCCCATACAGACAATCAATCTCGTGAGATTTTGCAGGACATGTTCCCCGGTCACATGATCTCCTTACGGCATGATATTTCGTGGGCCCCTCTCTCGCCGGATTTGAGTCCCTGTGGCTTCTTTTTGTAGGGTTACCACAAGGCTGAGGTCTTCAAACATCGCCCTAGGTCCCTTGAAGAGTTAAAGGAGGCAATTTTGGAAGAAATTATCCAAATTGATGCTGTTATGCTGACGAGAGTCATGGAAAACTTCCGCGAAAGACTCCAAATGTTTATCTCTCACCAAGGCCGTCATTTGACGACATTATTTACAAAACATAAATGTAAAAAAAACTAGAATACACAAGCTTTCCGAATACAAAATCATTTTTCAATTGTCATATTTCATTTTTATTTGCCAGCTCTTTCAAATGTGCAAATACTAATTGCTGCACCCTGTATTTTAGATCTCACGAGTTTTATCGACTAATTACTTAGATGGAAGAAGGTTGAGTCGAAATTTTTTGCATGAAACATAATTAATTTAATTTAATTAATCAAAACATGAAAATCAATGACTTAAATAATAATACAACTAAATGTAATAGTTGTATGTATGTATCACTAATTGTTAAGCCAAACTGTACGTAAGAGATATCGATAAATTGAAGGGAAGTGACCACCCTAAAATCATAGGCTGGAACTCCAGAAAAAATATTAGAGTTAAAAAATGCCGAACCATTTTTGAATTTCATCCGATTTTTATATTTTTGACCGAATTCAGATATCTTAAATTTTGTCGTTTCAACATATCAACTCCAAGAAAGAAAGTTTTAGGTGGCTTACTTCAGGTCATAGTTTGCGAAAAACATTCTATCTGTTTTCGGGGCCGATTTTTGTTTGGGGAAATCATAGAATACTATTAGCACAGGAACGGACATGCCTCCAAGGATCCAAGCATTGAGGCCGTAGCGAAGTACGGACAAACAGCTAGTTCATAATATTAATAATACAATTCTGGAACCATTTTTATTTTAACAAAACATTCATATCAAGACACACACACAATAAGGATACAGCAAAATGCTGCTGGGACCTGTCACTTAAATTACTTAATTCTGCCTTATCTATAGGTCCTAAAATTTAAAGCCGTAGGTAACTGGGCCGCGTATTATGGGGCTGTTAAAACTAGACCTCATATCGTTTGGTCAATAATAATAATAATAATTTATTTTCTGAAGACAATTCTGAAAATTCGACAACCAAAAAATACAAACTTCAAAAGCACTTTTACAATGAATAGCTATATTTTGTTTGTGTTATTATGTCACTCACATTGTTTTTTTCTCATCATAGCATTACAGGGTATTTTCAACATTCATTCCAATATCACTATAGGACTCTGGTTTGGTGCGAGAGGCACAATCAGTACATTTGTGAGAGACTTTTTCACACAATTTAACCTCAATACCAAACACATAGAGACAATATCATCGAACATCCTACAAGATTCCATCAATATTCTACATCATCATAAATAGGTATATAATAATAATTAAAACAAGAACGAAAAATAATAATAATAACAAACAAACAAAAAAAAAATATGTCCAGTCGGATTGATGGGTATGCTGTGTCGTAGCAATCAACGATATGTTGCCAGCATCACTTTGCTCAAAAAGTTGTTTCTCTCCTAAGCCACACCTTTGACAATTTTTACCTTATAATGCGACCACATGGCGCTATTACCATAGCCACTCAATTGTCCCCAGGAGACTGAGTTGGCCCCAAACACAACCAGATCGAAAAGAAAGCTCGAAAAAAAATTCACAAATATTTCGACTCGCCTAGGAATCGAGCCCGGAACCTCCTCGGTACAAGTCGAATGTGATGCACACTCTGCCACGGAGACGTCTTCACTGAATTTATGAGAGAGAGGAACCATTACAATACTTTCCTCTTTATAGGATAAGGAAAGTAAAATTAGGAAAACGTTTGTTCGTTTGCTAAATTCGGAAATTAGTGTCCTGTCGATCAAACTTCATTACTGATGGGCTAATTATTTTCCACGAATGACTTCAAATAAATATCAAATATAATTGACAGTTTAATTATTAGGTGTTTTTAATTTGTTGTTGAACAAGCGTCTATGACACGTTGAATACACCAGTTCCCGTTCGATCATTGAAGTTAAGCAACGTCCAGCTTTTGTTCCATTTTAATGTGGGCGTCCACGTAGGTTTGCGCCCTCGTGATATTGGCTATTTTTCCGGCCTAATTCAGACTAGGTTAGGTTAATGTGGGTAGCTGGTTAGCAAGTTTCCAGAGAATGGAAGGTAAACCCCCCGTCTGGAATGTCAAGAGACCTTAAGGTATAAAACATACCCGAAGAAATCCGCAATAAATAACATATAAGAGTGTGGCATTATATTATTCCTAGGATTTCCAGATTTGTCGTCCTAAAATGGGATAGGGGCGGGGCGGATTTTACCACGAGACTTTCGGGGGTACGGATTTTACCACCCAAAAGAAAAAAGATAAAGTAAAAATCTGGTGCGAACATCACGCGACTTTCATTTTTAAATTTTTGCATAACATGTTAATTATAGGTGTTAAAATATATTAATTAAATTAAAACAAAACACCAAAATTATAATTATTTATGATTCGAAACTAATTTCTTCATAAATAATTATAAATAGTGTTTTCGGTCGGTGTTTAATTTAAATGTTCACACTTTCATGGCTGGGGGCATCGTATCGTTTGAAGGTACGTAGAATCCAAAAATCGAATACAAAAAATCGTTTGTCCGCCATGAACTGTACCACAGTGGTTTAGTCAGTTAGAATTGAGACTTTAGTCAGTTAGATTGAGACTTTAGTCAGTTAGAATTGAGACAATTAAATCCCAAATGGGACCGAAATACGAAATTTCAACGAAATCGATGAACACTATGTCAAAAATGTCCATTAAAATAATAACAACATTTTAAATAAATTAAAATAAAACAAAAGTTGACAAGTCAACTTCCATCCTTAGACTCGACTTGATGAATCAAATGATTCGAAACTAATTTCTTCATAAATAACAATTATAAATTGGTAGGTAAATGTTTTGTTTTAATTTATTTAAAAAGTTAGTATTTTTTTAACACTTATAATTAACACTAGCTGTTTTCCCGTGCTTCGCTACGATTTTTGGTGGAAATCTGGATTTTTGATGGAACCGACCCCCAGAGTGAACACAGCTCCTATTTAGAAAATTCAATATTTCACTCAAGGATATTAATTTTGCACTGCGGAATACCAAGTATTAAATTGCAGCTCGGTCATGTCGATCTGCAATTTGCTTCTAAATAATGGATTTTTGGTGGAACCGACCACCAGTGTGAGCACCGCTCCTATTTAGAAAATTTAATATTTTATTCAAGGATATGACTTTTTGTACTGCGGAACACCTTTGTATCAAATTTCAGCTTTCTCGCTCATCCCGAAATGGTACTTCTCAATTCCGATTTTTTGGTGGTGAAATCCGTCCATAAATCAGATAGGAACCGGAAATTTTCAAATTTTATATTTTTTATAGGGTCCTTATATACTATTTTGGGGGGGTCTATCCTCGGTCATTTTTCGTTATCTCTTTTAGTTTGCCCAGAAATCCATGTCACTTTGCCAGATTTTTTTTTTAAATGAGCGCCTTTTATATTTATCTAAACAAGCAATGTGCTAAATTAAATGTTTTAAAAAAAGGGATATTTATCTAAAAGATGGTTCCAGAATATTTTCTTTGGGTTCTATGCTATACTCTAGGACCATCAGTTGTCCGCGGAATACCAAACCACCAGACCGCTGCAATTATAGGAAAAATTAAACCTTTTCAAAAATATGTGGGGGGGGGACCTGAACACCCTGTCCTGGATACGGCCTTTCTTTAGTAGGTAGAGCACCACTCCTAGTTAGAAAATTCAATATTTTATTCAAAGATATGACTTTTTGTACTTTTAACACCTTTGTATCAAATTTCAGCTTTCTCGCTCATTCCGAAGTGGTACTTCTCAATTCAGATTTTTTGGTGGTGAAAACCGTCCATAAATCGGGGGGAAACCGGAAATTTTCAAATTTTATATTTTTATGGGGTCCTTATATACTATTTTGGTGGGGTCTGTTCTCGGTAATTTTTCGTTATCTCTTTTAGTTTGCCCAGAAAAAATTGCAAAAAGACCCGCTAAATAGCGTCTTTCTTGGCGGTAACTTGCTCATACTTGAACTTTACTTGCTCCCACTACCTACATACTAAAAGGGACCTTTTTGCCA
>CM022876.1:22143536-22159716 GCA_012654025.1 Pachypsylla venusta | reverse complement strand
TTTTTTTTTTTTTTTTTTCATTTTTCCTTAATAGCTCTTAAACTATGTAAACTAATTGTTAGAGCCGTTATTAAGATTGAGATTTTAAACATAAAATATGAAATATCATTGACCCGATTTTTCCAGCCCCGAACATAGAATTTTTGTGTTGCCATTTCACATCGTACATGGGGTTTTTGATATTTTGTAAAAGAATTTCTACCTTGTTTTTCATTACAGTCTAATAAAAAAATAAAAACATATTGACTCTCGAGATATTTGCAACAAAAGTCTCTTTTAGGAAGGGACAATTTGTGTCTCGTATTTGAATATCGATTTATTTTTTTAAATTTTCTGTGTCATTAACAAAGAAAAAAAAAACTACAAAATCAAGATGGCGTATGATTTCGCAACTTTCCCAACTCAGAACTTTTTATAAAATTGATGAGGGAGGCCAAATCTAACATTTTCCGCAAGATTTAGATCTATGTCATTTAATGTTTTTTCTTTCTTTTCCTCAAATTCCTGGAATACAAAGGAATAAAACAGATTCGTATAGAAGACAAAAAAGAAGAACTGTAAACGTTCGTATGAACGAATATAGGGGGAGACCCTGGTAGCGACATTTTCATTACAACTATGTATGATAGATTCCTTTTCTATTGTGTTGTATGAACGGGACAATTCCATGTTTTTGGTTTATTGTTTTCAAAAGTGCACTTTTGGGGAAGAGGCAAAAAAAAAAAAAAAAAAAAAAAAAAAAAAAAANAAAAAAAAAAAAAAATACTTCCTCAAAATTTGATATTTTTTGTTTCAAGGTATTATTTTTAGATAGTAAAATAATTTGTGATGTGTCGCATTGGCAGCAAATTCCTTTTTATAAATTCCTTCCTTTTTAAAAAATATGGGAATTTTCTCTCTCTACTGCACCCAATGAACTGAACTATAATTTAAAATGGAAATAAGGCGGAGAATTAACCTTTTTTTTTAAAAAAAAATCGTATTTGTTTGGTTCATTATTATGAGGTAAAATCTCTGCCAGTGTGACACATGGATTTATTATTTAACTAACTAAAAAAAAAAAAAAAAACGAAATTTGGAGGTACGTAGAATCGATTTAAAGTTTTGTGAAGAACATTTTGTATTGTACAGTTAGCTACACAAGTTTGACCTATGTATTCTGGTCATACTCCAAAAATTAAATTATCAGGGTTTTGCAGACTATCGAGAAAGAATCAGCAAAAAAATCTCATAATTAAAACATTTTTTTAAAAAAATATCCCATTCTTCCCATTTATTAAAATATTCCTTGCATCATTTATACTATGAAAGGTCATTATTAATAGTCAACAAATTTATATCAGACATCCTATTGGTAACTTTAAAAAATGTTCCCTTGAAAATGTCTACGAAGTAGACGAAACTCGAGTCGGAAGTGAAAAAGTAAGTGAATCCTCATTAAATAATCTGGTTAGTTTACATTCATACGACCATATCCCTATACAGATCTATGTATAGTGTAAACACACTATACATGGATCAGTATTCTTGTCAGCGCGGCATGGCTGTATAAACGTAATCTAACTATAAATAAAGTTAGTAAAAAAATTGAAATCAATTTTAAATGATCCAAGAAACATTTTTAAAACCAAAACCCTTGTTTTTAGTTAAAAATAAATATTTAAAAAACATCTTTGCACGCAAATATGCAACCGTTAATTACCCCTGGAAGACAATTAAGGACATGTTGATTATTTAAAATAAAAATCAGAGGGAAACCTAATGGGAAAAAATATGGTACTTTTTCTCCTTTGAGGAAAAAAATCTGGGATTTTTTCTGACCCTTTCTCCGCTGGTTGCTCCCCTAAGAGTGCCTATGATACACTTAAATTAGTAAAACTACTTATTTACTATCTACCCTGTCCCATGTCCTCTTTTTTAATTTCTTGTGCTGTCTGTGGTGGAGGTACTCCCATCAGACCAACCCCTACTCGGGTCGCTGGAGAAGGTACTTTGCCAGGTGCAGGTCTCATATGATGAGAAGGAGGTACAAACTGAGCGCCGTATAACTTAGCACGTTGCTCTTCCTCTTCACGTTGAAATGCGGCTGCCATTAGAGAGTTGTATCGCAACGGATCATACCTGAAACAAAAAGGTAAGTAAATGTTTGTAGAAGAGAATAACAGACTATTATCGGAGAGATTGTTTATTATAAAGATCTTTCAACACTAATCATAAGAACCAACAAGAAGGTTCAAATGGGTATGTCGATAATATTGAATATCGATATTAAGCTTTTGATATAATCAATATTTTATATCGATATTATCGAAAAAAAAATATCAGCATCGAAACAAAAAATATTAAGCTAACTACGTCAGAAATTACGCTGCTTTGCTGCTAGGGCTGTCGATATTTACAGGACGCGGCACAAGGCCCGAATGAGGACAAGTGGTAAAAACTGAGAGAATAGTAGTGATAGATATTGGGAAAATCCTGCAGTGAGCACCAAAGTTTTGAATAACACAAAGAAATTGCATTTATTATTATTTTATATATAACACAACCAACGAAAAATATAAGGGACTGCTTAGCATCCCAAGAGTTAGTCAAGTTAAAGAGAGGCGTCACGACATCACAAGCTGGTTATAAATTATTCTGCAAACTTTAAAATTAGATCTGCAGTGCATCTATGGCACGTTGAATACACCAATTCCCGCCGGATCCACGTGAATTTGTGCCCTCATGATACTGGCTATTTTTCCGGCCCAACCCAGGCTGGGTGAGGTCAATGTGGGTAGCTGGTTTGCAAGATTCCAGCGAATGGAGGATAAATGACCCAATAGATTTTAAAGAGACGTTAAGAAAGAAAAAAAAAATACTGCAGTCTCGTACATCTGACTTGCCACCAAGCTTGATTTCATTCTTACTCACCTGTACGGATCCCATGGAGAAGTGGGATATGGTCTACTAGAAGGATGAAGGTGTGGGGGTAACGTCCGACTGCTGGGTGAATGTCGGGACAAATAATGTGGTCCTGGAACGCCTCTTGTCATTTGCATCATGACGTCTTCTTCTTGTTTGGGTATAATAGGAGGTGGCTCACGTAATGGTGAGCGTTCACGGGCTACTTGAGCTGCAGCTGCAGCAGCGGCGGCATTTTTCTGGAGAGAAAAGATAGAAAATAATACTGAAATTTTACGGAATCCTATTTATGTGTGACTGAAATTTACAAAAAATGGGCTTGTATGGTACTGGCATTCTAACTGATTGGTTCAAACCCAGTCAACCCATGGATTTTCATCCTCACGAATTAGAGATATTTACCTCTATTGGAGGACATGGGAGGGGCCAGGATTAGCAACCTCTTGTCCGGCGCGGCGTCTTCAGAGTAGCTTACTATGCTACCCAATCCTTCCACCACCATCAGATTCTAAGATGGTCACGGAAAGTAAATATTGACAAAAAGTTCCGGCAAACATTAACACATCACACTAAGTAGCAAAAAACCAAAAGATCTGGGCTCTGGGGACCCCAAAACGTGTTTTGGCTTAAAGTTTTTAATAATTCGACATCGAAAATTTCAGCCCATTACAATACTTTCCTGAGCAGTATTCTCGGTGTCGAATCAATGGCGGAGGAGATGGAGTTATGATATTCGTTAGAGATGTCTACTTGGTAGAAAAATTGTTTTTCCACATTGACGGAGTAGAACATCTGTGTCTGAAGCTCGAGGACACCATTAACAAACAAAACAAAGAAATGTTGAATGAAAATTTAACAAGGTCTTGCATAGATCATATAAATATTAAGTTAAAAAATAAAAACAGGTTTGAGTCTTTCGTTATCCAGAGTAAGATAGCCGACCATTATTTTATTGCCTGTTCCTACCACCAACTCGGTCTAAACACACGTGAACTAGCCAGATTAAAAAAAATAAAAGAAAATAAAACCATTATTTCCAATAAACTTGTTCAAGAGCATTTTAAAGAGATAGAGTTTCCGTAACTTGATCGATTAACAGACCCTAACCTTATATATAAGGAGATCAAATTTAGATTTGACGAGATTTATATGAAATCAAAAGTTGAAATCAAATTGAATGGTTTAGATGCAATAAAACCGTGGATAAATAACCCACAAATTAAAAATATTATACGTGAAAAAGAGACTATATTTAACCAATGGAAGGCTCAAAAATTTAACAAGAGTCTACATGATAAATATAAAGCAATTAGAAATAATGTTACGGCCATTGTAAGAAAAAACTACAATCAATATTATTTTAAAAAGTTGAAATCAAGTGCAAATAAACCGAAAAATTTATGGGCACTATCATACGAGTTGATGGGAAAAAGGCGCAGTAATAATGTTGCGGCTGGAATCAGGAAACATTTAGGTGAACCAGATATCTTCATGCGTAATAGATTCAATCGGAATTTTATAGAGCAAGTCCAGATATTAAAAGAGAAAAACAGAGGTCAGTTTTGTGATCTTACTGGACAATATAGTGAAACAGAAAATGACCGTTCAATCTATTGCGGTCAAATTTCTGAAACTGAATTGGAGGAATCAATTTCTTCGCTAAATACAACCAGTCCCGGAAATGATGGAATAAGGATTTTAGACATCAAAAATAATTTTTCTAAACTCAAGCGTATATTGTTGTTGCATTTATTTAATGTCATAATCAAAACTGAAATTGTACCTAATGATTTTAAAATATCAGTGGTGACTCCGTTACATAAAAAAGGCTAGTTTCAAGATGTTAACAATTATAGACCAATTGGTAACGTGCCAGCTTTTGCAAAAATTCTGGAAAAAATTTTATGTCGTAGAATCCAACCATTTATTGAAAAGAGTTGTGTAATCCCTGATTACATTCATTCATCATTTGTATGTTGAAGTGTAAGGTAGTTAAAATAAATAGGTAAAATAAATTATAAAATTATTTTTATTTCATTGTGTTTTCAATAAAAATGCAAGTGAATAGATAAGTGTCCTATACACAAACTGAAAATTTGAAAGATTTCCGACAACATAATGGAGAAATTGTGTCCAACTGCAAAGCGCAAAAGATTTATTTTAGCAATTGCGCAAAACGACCCTATACCAACTCAGAATCAATTTGATGTATTATAAAAGATTTATTTTAGCAAATGCGCAAAACGACCCTATACCAACTCGAATCAATTTGATTCGGATCTGATCCGATTTGATCTGAAGATTCGGATGTGGAAGATGGCGGTAGCATATCTTCCCTTCCTAGTTCAAAAAACCAAGCGTCAACTCTGACAACTAAGAAAATGAAGAAGTTGCCCAACATTAATGTGGATGGTCATCTTTTAAATCATAGGGATACAATAAAATCATTGAAAATCATGCNGCAAAACTTCTCATTTTTTCACAGCAGGGCCAGAGAAATGAGAAAATTTTCAATACAATAATTAATTAGGTTTAGAATACAAGTTTTGCTCCCACAGCAATGAATATCGGGATTAGCAGTGTTCCAGTAACTTTAAAAATATTATCCAAAAATTCAAAATTCTTTTGTGCATTTTTCAAGTTTTTTGAGAGAACCAAAAAATCATGAGATTGTCCATAAAATTTTTGTCTTTTCATACTATACTTATTGTTCCATGCTGACAGTTACCTGTTGCTGCGCTTGCTGTGCCTGTTGTTGTTGCTGCTGCTGCTGAATCAATCGCCTCTGTTTTTCTTCTCTTCGTATTCTCTCTCTTTCTCGAATTCGTTCTCTCTCTTTTTCTCTCTCGCGTTCTCTTTCCTTCTCTCGCTCTACTTCAACCGGATCTGGTTTCATACTCCACGGTGCTGCTCCAGCGGGCGTTGTATAACCACCATGACCAGGAAGTGTTCTGGTAGGTTGAAGTCTAAAAGAAAAATAAATCACAAGTTACACGAATGTATTAACCACCATGACCAGGAAGTGTTCTGATAGGTTGAAGTCTAAAAGAAAAATAAATCACAAGTTACACGAACGTATTAACCACCATGACCAGGAAGTGTTCTGGTAGGTTGAAGTCTAAAAGAAAAATAAATCACAAGTTACACGAACTTAAGTAAGAGATGTTTCCATTTCCATGTTGTCAATCGTCCATGATGTCAATAGAAGACTGACGATTTTATTTCCAGTTGGGAACATACTCGGCCGTCACAATTTTTTTTGACGTGGACGACAAAAAAAAATCGACAAAGGTACCAAACAGATACTATTAATTTTTTTGGAGCAAATTACAAACTTNGGTTTGCAAGTTGCCAGCGAATGAAGGGTGAAACCCCCGTCTTTAATGACCAATAGATGTTAAAGAGACGTCAAGCCAAATTAAAAAAAAAAAATTAGAAATAATTGAAAAATTGAGAAAAAAATTAAATTCCGAGCAAATTGTTTGCCTAGGGAATATTTTTTTTTGTCTTTACGTCTCTGATGATTATCTCCATTGAATCTCTGATGATTATCTTCATTGAATCTCTGATGATTATCTTCATTGAATCTCTGATGATTATCTTCATTGAATCTCTGATGATTATCTTCATTGAATCTCTGATTATTATCTTTATTGAAATATGAATTAATCATATTTTAAGTTAGGTTAGTTGCTCAGAAAAAAATTAATGGTATCTGTCTGGTCCCTCGACAAATAAGAACAAGATGTCAATTATTAATTGAGACATGCTTGAACAAACGAGTTGACCCTGATTCTGAATAACTACCCAAATAAACTTACCTTGCCCAAGGATCCGTGAGTGGACTTGAAGCAAAACTTGATAAAGGTGGAAATGAGGGAACCGTCGGAGGATACCTTCCATACATATCTGAAAGAGGAGACCAAAATGTTTTGTTTAGCAGTCGACCAACGAACGAAAAAAAGTGTCGTCCACATGGCCGGTGCTACGCACCCGGACGACCTGGAACGCATATTATCACAGTTCCGGGCAAGGGCCATCAAAACCGTTTCGGTTACTTCATATCAACCTGCTTCTACCATTATTTCAAACCTGGATGTAAAAAAGATTCTTGCCACCCGCGCATTTACAGAGGAGAGCATAAAGATGTGCCTCCCTACGGGGCTAATATATCTCAGGCTTGATATCCACGAAAAATATCTAGCCAAAAGGCTTATTAAGCTTGCTCAGATCTTTAGCCTAAACTAAGAAGTCATACAAGCTACTTTCCAAGCACAAAAGGCCCAGTTGACGTAAATTTAGCTGACGGATATTCAACGCATGGGCCAGTAATAGCCAGGAACACAAAGGCTCAAAACTACGTGGTCACCCACCAAGTAAAACCTCGCTGGTCGTTGCTTTCTTTGGTGATCTTAAATTAACTGATGTATAACAACGTTTCAACGTCCCTTTGACGTAGTTGTAAAATGTAAATGTAGAACTTCTTTGTGGTAAGGCCTAACAGGCGTTTCTTTGTGGGTATCACAGCATTACTAAGAGCCTCCTATACTAATAATCTCTTCTACCAAACAAAATCTTTTTACTCTGATAATGACGCCACCAGTGGCTACTCAATCGTCCTCACGAGGCTGAGGGCACCTAGAAATCACAACCACAAAGTCGAAAATTTTCCAACCCTGCCTCAAATTGAATACGGGTCCCCCAAGAGCAATGACAGTGTGATACCCACTGGTCCAGAAAGACTGCTAAAGTACTAGTTTATGTTGTTGTTCAGGTTCTCAACGACTCTCACTGTGTCTCTAGACCAGGGAAGGCGGCCACTGCAACAGGATCTGTCCATAATGCTGACGGCTCTAGATTGGTTGGGTTTGATGAACAGTTGAATAAATAATTTACATCATGAGCAGACAGCGTACTTAGAGGACAACGATCAGATATTTCAGAGTTCAGCAAGGATTAATATACCAACTCTTTGAAGCAGCACGGCTGGGATGAATAGCTCCGACGGAAGAAAAACGCAGTGAGTTGTCGTCGGAACGGTGCGAGCCTGAGGGCACGGCTAGCCCCGGTGCGAAGAACCAACCATCTTGAGAACCAGTACGAGTATATAAGAATACTTACTGAGAGACGAATACGGTGAAGATAGAACAGTGTTTGATGGAGGAGGAGGACCTGGTGCCGAACCTGAGGTTTCATAATGATTTGGAACGGTTCTTGATGGCGTTACAAGATCATGTGGCGGTCTGGATGAGGGAGGATGTAACAAATGTGAAGGCGGTCGAAGAAGATCGGAAGATTTCAATGATTTAGCGTCCGCTGCCAATTGTTTCTGTTGGTGATTGTAGATTTCCCAAGCAATTCGGACATGCATCGCGTTCCATTTACCTGTTTTCTATAAAAAGCAAAATGAAACATTGTGTCAGCATCACACGACTTAAGAAAAATCGTGTGCTACCTTAACCACCAAACTGTCTACCGTTTGATTGTAAAATTATTAAATGGTCGTTTTATAATTAAATGATCATTTTATAATTAAAGGGTAGGTAGTTTGGACCACCAAATTACCTACCTTTTGATTATAAAAATAATTAAATTGTCATTTTATAATTAAACGGTGGGTAGTTTGGACCACCATACTGTCTACTGTTTGATTATAAAATGATTAAATGGTCGTTTTATAATTAAACGGTGGGTAGTTTGGACCACCAAACTACCTACCGTTTGATTATAAAAATAATTAAATTGTCATTTTATAATTAAACGACAGGTTGTTTGGACCACCAAACCATATGCCATTTAATTACAAAATTAATAATTTTCATTTTATAATTAAACGACAGGTTGATTGGACCACCAAACCACATGCCATTAAATTATAAAATTAATAATTGTCATTTTATAATTAAACGACAGGTTGTTTGGACCACCAAACCACATGCCATTTAATTATACAATTAATAATTGTCATTATACAATTAATAATTGTCATTTTATAATTAAACATTGTCATTTTATAATTAAACGACAAGTTGTTTGGACCACCAAACCACATACCGTTTAATCATAATATGATTAAATTTTACAATTAAACGGTACCTAATTTGGTGGTTAAGGTAGCACAGGATTTTCACATCCTTGTCTGATAACTCTATTAAATAGTGTATAATATGTATATTTCTTTGTGTTATTATATTACAATTTTGTGGGCATCATAGCATTACGAGCCATTTTTTTTTTAACAATCAATACAATACACCAACCTATACTTAGCAATTACCTAATAATACCTACCACTTGTCGCTATTACCATAGCTACTCAATTGCCCTCAGGAGGCTGAGTTACCCCCAATCACAACCAGACTAAGTAGAAAATTAAAAAAAAAAACCTTTTTCAANGAAATTTAAAAAAAAAAAACAACAACCACATCCTTTTTTAAATTTTCGACCCGATCAGGATTTGAACCCAGTAGCTCCCTGGTGCAAGCCGAGTAAGCACAGTCTGCCACGTTGACGTCATAACTCTATTAAATAATAACACCCAAAGTGTTTAAAATCGTTCAACGTGCGAAACAAACCAGCACTTTGCGATGTAGAATCTGAAAAATACACAAATCTCGAATTTCGACAATTGAGCAAGCCCTTTTTTTAAAAATGAAAAATAATCGGACATATGATTCGGACTGAAGGGTATTTTTATCTGATAGAAGGGATATTTTGTGGCCTCTTCAATAAAAAGAGAATACAGAATATATAAAATAACATATAAACAAAAGTTAACTTGAAACAGTCTTGTTCAAAATGTACCCCCCCCCCCCCNCTCCCAACAATTTCCGAAATATTTAGACTGCGTCAATTTAAAATAGATCTCTCAGCATGAAATGACAAAAATAATTTTTGTGACGTTAAAAAAATTCAAGGAATGAAAACTAACTTCATGCTTTTAAAGAACATGTGAAAATAGAAGTTTCAATAATATACGAAAATAATCTAAACTAAATGTTAGAGAGTGTTTTTATAAAATCTTAATTTTATAAAATATCTGAATATATAAATCGGAAATTTGTGTGTACTATGTGATAGGGGTTGATCGTTCCAATACCACAGCCCAAACGGTAGCAGATGGCGAAAAATTGATGAGACCCCCCCCCAAAAAAAAAAAAAAAATCATTGTCTTCGACCCCAGGAAAGTTATCAGAACTAAAATATGTCAAGCGGTTTTCGAGTTACGGCCAAATTTCTAATGTATTCACGAAAATCGGATATCTTAAAATAAGTCACGACAAAGTATCGACCCAAAGCGAGAAAGTTTTAGGTGGCCGTTTAGTCCTTATTTTAGGACATTTTTTGCAAAGGTACGACTAGCCGTTCCAGAATTACGAGTTCGAAACCAGGAACGCGAGTATTTTTTTTTTTAATTTGGCTTAACGTCTCTTTAACATCTATTGGTCATGCAAGACGGGGTCAGTCAGGGTTGAGCCGGAAAAATAGCCAGCATCTCAAGGGCGTGAACCTACGTGGACACCGACATGGAACAACCTCGCTGGACGTTGCTTAACTTTAGTGATCGAACTGGAACTGGTGTATTCAACGTGCCATAGAAGCTGGCCAAAATAAAATTTAAAAAATACTAAAAAGTCAGAATGCTTGTGCCTCTTCTTACAAGCGAGGCATAACTTAAAAAAAAATCCGGTCCTAAATCGATTTTAATTGATCCAGGAAATATTTTAAAACATAGAGCAGGTTTACTAAAGGTTCTATCTAATGAAAGTAGAGATACTAGCAACATACCATAGGCTTGGGTTTGGGAGGATCAGTCAATTGCTGGAAACAGAATAAGTTGAAGCACAATATAAGCAAAACTATCTACAGCAAAATAAAATAATCAAAGAGTTTAGTGAAAAAAAAATCTGGTGTGAACATCAAACGACTTTCATCATCCTTAAATGACATTGACGATGTCGATCCATGACATTGACGATGTCGAGTTTTCTATGCCAAAACACGTTTTGAGTTTTTTTGAGAGCCAAAATCTCCAGTTTCGGACAGTATTGTTCCGTGCGTTATGAACAAAATTCATTAGGATTTGACGTGTTATATAATTAACATACAAACCAATTTTCAAGTGTCTGGTGCCACTTATTGTAAGCTCTACTGTCAGGATTCAGGAAAACCACCAAAAAACGGCAAAACCGCCAACTGTACATTCAATTACCCCCCTCAAACTTTGATATTTCTAAGATTTTGGCTCCGGGGACTTCAAACTTTTGGCTCAGGGGACCTCAAACGTTCTAAGGAACGCAGAATCCAAAAATCGAATAAAAAATATGTGCACATGGTACGGGGGGCGGCGCGGCGTACGTACCGATTTTTTTACTTTCCTTATCCTATAAAAAGTAAAATATTATAATGGGCTGAAATATTTGATGTCAAGTTTTCAATGCCAAAACACGTTTTGAAATCCCCAGAGGCCAAATTTCGAGTCTCAGTCATTGGTCCGCAGACAAAGCCTGCTTGTGTCAAAATAAAATATGTTACACGTCAATTGCATAATTATTTTCATTAGACTCTTTGAATTGGAAAGCTCTAAAATTTAAAATCACTAAAAGTAGAAAGAAAAACTGAAAGTACAGGGACAAAAATGAAACTAATAAATAATTAAATCGGGTATCATCATCTTTAAACAAAAAAAGTATCTCTTCCCTCACCGGGAGAAGCTTCATCTTCATAGGTTAACAGCCATGGGACTGGTTTGCAACAACTCGCTATGAGTTGCTGATACTTGAGAATCCTTACGGATAATGCAGTAGCTTCTTCTTGCTTTCTGCATGGGTAATGGAAAAGATATCGTTTCATCAGCATAGGTTAACTGCCATGGGACTGGTTTGCAACAACTCGCCATGAGTTGCTGTTACTTGAGAATCCTTACGGATAATGCAGTAGCTCCTCCTTGCTTTCCGCATGGGTAATAGAAAAGATATCGTTTCCGACCTTGCCCTTATTCGCCTTTTACGACTGTAATGGCCTTGGATGCCTTGGAAGTATTCCTTTCCCCCAATCCACAAATGGACATTTCACTACACTTACTCGCAATCAACTCTTCGGTTTGAAAACCAGCTGAAAAGTTTTCAACTCTCTCGTAAACAGAAATGAATCAAAGGGCTAATTTTTTTCTTCTTCTTTTGGCTTAACATCTCTTTAACATCTAAGGTCATTGGAAAAGAGGGTTTGACCCACCATTGGCTGGAATCTTACAAACCAGCTACCCACATTGAGCTCACCTCGTCTGGGTTGGAACACTGAGTGGTAAATAAAAAAAGGGGCCCGTCACACTAAATTTAATTTATTAGCGGACGGGGCGGATTAAAGATAATTAATGACAATTTTTGTTTCACAATATTCTCGAATGCTTTGTCCGATTTGTTGAAACTTGGTACAAACATTTATCATGTGGGTACATAGAATTTGCTAAATAAGTTTTTAGAACCTATTTACTTTTTACGGCGGGAAGGAAGTTGGATTTGAACCAACAGCCTCCTGGTTACAAATCCACCGCCTCAACCAACTGAGCTACTGAGGTTGTAATCATAGTCAATGTGACACATGGGTTTATTATTTTACTGGCTAAAAAAATACCTTCCCCCCAAGATTTTTTTCAATATTTTACGTTTCAAGGTAAGCAGAATACAAAAATCGAATAAAAAATATTTTCAAAAACAAAAGGTAATCTTGAACACAAACAACTATGACAGATCTACCAACATGTTCCCCCTCCCCCTTTTTTTAATTTGGCTTAACATCTCTTTAACATCTATTGGTCATTCAGGATGGGGGTTTTACCCTCCATTCGCTGGAAACATGCAAATCAGATACCCACATTGACCTCACCTAGCCTGGGTTGAACCAAAAAAAGGCAGCATCACAAGGCCGCGGACACTCACATGGTTCAACCCCGCTGGACGTTGCTTAACTTCAGTGATCTAACGGGAGCTGGTGTATTCAACGTGCAATAGACGCTGGCTTGTACCCCTTAATATCGTAACATAGGGTTCCATGCTAAAATTTTAGTATGGAGCCCTATATGTGTGAAATTTGGTCAACACTAAATGGCAAAAGTGTCCCTTACGATTTTTGGATTCTACGAACCTTGAAACGTAAAATATCAAATTTTTAGGAAGGGGGGGGGGGGGGTNGGGGGGGGGGGGGTATTTTTTCTTTCATAATTCGAAATTCATTCATTATTGAAAATAATAAACATTTGGACCATCACAGTAAAAATGTGAAGTGGTAACTGGCTGTAATATATATATAAAAAAAAACCTGCTCAGTTTGCGTACAGGTAATATTGTAATCACACACAAAAAAGAGAAAGGAAAATAGTTTCAACCAATGGGAATGATTCTTACCTTTGGAGTAAAACTTGTGTATTGATTTGGAGGAGCGAATGGTGTAGCTGGCGTGAGTCCAGGATGCAACCCAAATCCAGGCGGATAACTTGAGAGAGCCAGACCATGTCTGTAGAATGGAGAGTCGACACTGCCCAACTTTGGAATATCTTTGAACTGAAATGATAATATCTTTATGTACAAAAATGGAATATGTAAATGTAAAATCTAAAGGTATATTTTCTTTGCGTTATTGTGTCACATTTTTTTGTGGGCGTCATAGCTTTAACAGGTGACTTTAACAACATCTCCAATATCACTATGTCTGAGCTGCACTTAACAATTATCTTATAATTCTACTACTTATCGCTATTACCATAGCGCTACTCAATTGTCCTTAGGAGGCTGAATTACCCTCAAATACAACCAGACCAAGTAGAAAAATTGAAAAAAAAAAAAAAAAAAAAACCTTTTTCGAATTTTATACCCGACCAGGAATCGAACCAGGTGTCTCCATGGAGCAAGCCGAGGGCGATACATACTCTCCCATGGAGACGTCTAAAAATTAAATATGATGTAATGATGTATGTATGTTTATTTGTCCAAATTGTTTAGCCAAAACAGTAAGAGCTATAGAAAAATTGACGAGAATGGACCCCCTCAAAACAGTAAGCTGAGATCCCAGAAAAAATACAAGAACTGAAAAAATGTTTAACCGCTTTTGAGTTGCAGCCATTTTTCGACTACCTGGCCAAATATCATGATTTGAATAGATAGGTAACATTATTCATCAACGCAAAAACGATTTAAATGGGGGGGGGGGCATCAGCGCAAATGGCCGTTTTTAATGCAGTTTTAAAGCGCTAGTTTCTTTATCCTAAAAGGGAAAGTATTGTATTGGGCTGAAAAATTCGATGTCAAGTTTTCAATGCCAAAACAAAGCTTTGGGGACCCCAGAGCCCAAATCTTAAGTTTCAGGCATTGGTCTGTGTGTGTGTCTGTCTGTAAATGGGATATCTCGAGAAAGGTAATTGCTAGATATGTACTTAGAAATTTACATGTAAGTCACATTTATGTCACGAAGCTTTTGGTGGAAATCGAAGTTACTGTTGGCGGTTTTTGCCGCTTTTTAGCGGTCTTAAATAATCTCGAATAAAAAGAGAACGGTAAGAGCTAGAAGGCGAAGTCGTAATTTCTTCCAATCCATATATGACTTGCTAACTTTCCATGAGGAAAAGTAAATCATACTTGAGATTGTAAGAAGTTACTTGAGGGTGACATCCTCACGGGCCGAGTCCACCTGAGCTGATGGTGTAAAATATCGCAGAAAGCAACTCTGTAATATCATGTTTGTTTTATAACTCTTATGTTACTGACGTAATTATATTGCAGTGATTGTAATGGTTCTGGGGGCCCATGTCAATTATCAGCCTCCAAGAACGGATGTATGATGACAATTAAAAACATAAGCAGTATACAACAACTTATCTAGAGCTGTTGTCTCATACATCTGGCTACCATCGGATACGATGATGCCACACTGAATGAATGAATGAAGAGCTAGAGCTTCAAATTTGGTGAATATTTATATCAATTTTATGCATGGAATGCAAAATGCAAATTGGTTGAAATAAAATCTACTCTTGTTGGTTTTTGCCGCTTTTAGCGGTTTTCGCGAGTCTGACACAAAAAAAAAAAAAAAAAAAAAAAAAAAAAACAGTAAGAGCTAGAGACTTGAATTTTTTTTTACTATGTCAATTTTATGTATTGTACACGTCTCGATTTTTTTTTGATATATATAGATAAGGAAAGACGTGTGATGTTCACACCAGATTTTTTCATCTGGGCTGAAGAGTTAAGATATTGACATACCAAATTGGAAGCAGGATATATACTCTGCCCTACTGGGGGAGGTATGAGTGGTGCGTGCTGATGAACATGCGTGTGTTGGTGTTGATGATGATGCATTTCGGTGCGCAACGAGTAAGGCAGAGGTGGCGGGGCGCGTTCTTGAGAAGCCAAAAACCGATTGTCCAATTCTCTTCTTAACAAGTCGGTATGATCTGAAAACAAAAATGAAGCATTATTAAGAAATTAGCCAATGTTGTTGAAGTAGCAATCATGAGCCAAAGAAGACTAAAACCGACTAAAACCCAATGTTGTTATTTTAGTAGCAAGCATGAGCCAAAGAAGACTAAAAACCAATGTTGTTGTAGTAGTAGTAATCATGAGCCAAAGAAGACTAAAACCCAATGTTATTATTTTAGTAGCAAGCATGAGCCAAAGAAGACTAAAACCCAATGTTGTTGTAGTAGTAGTAATCATGAGCCAAAGAATACTAAAACCCAATGTTGTTATTTTAGTAGCAAGCATGAGCCAAAGAAGACTAAAACCCAATGTTGTTATTTTAGTAGCAAGCATGAGCCAAAGAAGACCAAAACCCAATGTTGTTGTAGTAGTAGTAATCATGAGCCAAAGAATACTAAAACCCAATGTTGTTTTAGTAGCAATCATGAGCCAAAGAAGACTAACACCCAATGTTGTTATTTTAGTAGCAAGCATGAGCCAAAGAAGACTAAAACCCAATGTTGTTGTTGTTGTAGTAGCAATCATGAGCCAAAGAATACTAAAACCTAATGTTGTTCTTGTAGTAGTAATCATGTGCCAAAGAAGACTAAAACCCAATGTTGTTGTTGTAGTAGCAATCATGAGTCAAAGAATACTAAAACCCAATGTTGTTCTTGTAGTAGTAATCATGAGCCAAAGAAGACTAAAACCCAATGTTGTTGTTGTAGTAGTAATCATGAGCCAAAGAATACTAAAACCCAATGTTGTTCTTGTAGTAGTAATCATGAGCCAAAGAAGACTAAAACCCAATGTTGTTGTTGTAGTAG
>CM022876.1:22115481-22134393 GCA_012654025.1 Pachypsylla venusta | reverse complement strand
CCCTCCCGACATGAAAATCTCAGCTGCCCCCCCCCCTAGGCCAGATGCTGGCTACGCCCTTGAAACCTATAACTTCAATTTTGTACAAACTAGACGTTATTCGATTTCATTAAGTTCGATTAATCTTAATATACTAATTATGATTCACTTAATACCTACATGGTATGATTAATGAGACAGGTGTTAGCATCCCACAAGTACGAAGTTCAGTCAGAAGTGACTGTCACGCTCTACAAATTATTACGATGTGAGGAGACGCCATTATAGTGTCCATGCTCGTTGTGTGGATTGTGGACCGCTATCCACACGCATACTATGTCCGACTCATAAAGGTGTAGCTTGGCAACTACATAGCCCGATACTTAGAGACATTTGAACAAAAGCAATTTAAGGGACTAAACTTTTGACGCAGTTTAGTGCTATTTGCAAACAATATGACGAGGCGACAGTCTTGCTGCCCCCCATCTTTGATTGCAGGTTTTTGTCGATTTGCGCGCTTATTTCGCATTTCTCGACAAAGAAGGCAAAATTCGGATAGTGGCGCAGTTTTTTCAACTTTTAAGCCATTTATAATAAAAACTAGCTGTTTCGCCCGTGCTTCGCTACTGCCTATAACTTGGCGCCTTAGAGGCATGGCCGTGCTAATAGTATTCTATGATTTCCCTTTCAAAAATCGAAAGCTATAACAGTATTCTATGATTCCCCTTACAAAAATCGGAATAAAGGCCATAACTCGAAAACGCTTGGACCGTTTTTTGCAAACTATGATCCAAATATAGGGTAAAAAGGCCACCTAAAACTTTTTCGCTTTGAGTTGATATGTTGTCGCGACAAAATTTTAGATATCTAACCATGACCGTCTAAAATCGGTCATAAATCGAAAAATCGGCCGTAACTCGAAAACGGTTCGACATTTCTGAATTCTGATATTTTTTCTGGGGTTTTAGCCTATGGTTTCGGGGGGGGGTCCATTCTCATCAATTTATCAATTTTTCGATATCTCTTACCGTTCTGGCTAAACAATTAGTGATACATACACACACTTTTAGAGAAGATATATTAAAAAAAATATTATTATAGAAGATAGATAAATGGTACATTTAAATGGCAAAGTTGTAGAGGACTAAATTTCCGACAGCTTTTTCGCGCGGTTTTCAGATCACCGTCGGTTTGACAACCACACCTTTACGGCCAAAGTTTAGAAAACTACGATCAAGGAGAGAGTAACTATAGTGGTACTGTGAACGAGTAAATCACTTTAAAGGACATTTACAAATATCTGGAAACCGTTGGAGACAGGAAGAAAACGTTCCATACAAACTTTTTTTTAGCGGGAAAATTAATGCTGACCTTGAAATTTTTCTCTAAATCCACCTTCAAGGTTATTTTAAGGTCAACCTTGTTTGTTTTTTACATGAAACTCTATATTTTTGATTGTAGTTTTTAATTTTGAATTCAAAATTACAATCAGGGGCGGGGTGATGGACAAATGGATTTTTTTAAATGATTTTTGGTTTCAATACGTACATCATTTCTTGAAACAAGGAATACCATCAAAATTTTTTTTTTTTGGGGGGGGGAATTTTTTTAGCCAGTAAAATAATAAATTCATGTGTCACATTGGCAGAGTTTTTACTTTGATGGTTAATATTATTTTTTTTTCAAAACCCAAACCGATATATTATATGACAAACCTCAGCATTCTTAATTCTCATTTTTTAAAATTTTACTCCGCAAAATAAATCATGTGTGTTTTAGGATATTTCTCATATAAAGCTGTCTTTTTGTCTTGATAGAAAATTTTGCCTAAAAAAATAGATAATAAATCATTGCGTGCCTGTCAGCCTTTGTGTATATGTTTCTATAAACATGTCTCCGAGGGTTGTAAAATATGTCGGCTTGTTGGCTAAGACAAGGAAAGTTGTACCGTTAGAATCGAAGTATTTCAAGTCGTGTTCCATTTCAGAATAAAGTCAAAAAGATCTGGTATAATGTAGTCACCGAGGGGACCAAGCCAGCCAGCTTCAATTAGGTGACAGTCCTAAGTTCCTGTAAATACAGAGGGTTTGGTGTTAGGAAGGGCATCCAATCTTTAAAAAACTCTGCTTCAAACCAATGATGAGAGATCATCAGCAAAAAATGAGTTTTTACGCAGTTTCTATGGATACTGTGAGAGGAAAGCGAGGGTAACCATGCCAGGAAAGTGTTACCTACAGCTAAATGCAGCATTCTGTTCCTCGCGACTACGACAGGCGGCCACGACACCACTGTTTTCTAAGTATTTAAATGAAGGACAGACCGAAGCAGGCGACTGGGTCGCCCGACAGAGGGTCGTGCGACCATGTTGTTTCGAGAGCAGTACGGTTGCTCCAGTCAGGCGACTCATTCCTTGTTTACTTGTGTTTGTGGTTCGTAATTTTTTTGTAAAATCTTTCTTATTGATTTCGGTAGAAAACTGAAAATGTCATTTTGTTCTGATGAAGATGAGATGTTGGTTAGTCGAAACTCACCCCTATTTGATGTCAGACTGGACTCCTATAAAGATAATATTGTGAGAGAAAATATTTGGGAAGAAATAGGACAAACATTGAAGAATCTACAATATCATCTGAATTTTTCTTCTTTCAAAATTAAATGTTTTCCGGTAGAAGTTTTGGAGTATTAGTATTTGAAAACAGCCCTCTTCTGGTCGTGCCGTGTATATTCTGTCGATCTTCATCCGTTTTTCCGGAAGAAAACAGGATATGATAAGAACGTCTTCCGCCTCCTCCAACAATCTCACTAGCAATCTTTTTTTAGCCGCACTTAAAACGTCCCACATATATACACTTTGCACTGTTCAAACGATCAAAACAAACTGTTACCGGCATCTGTCGCGCGTACGGTCGCTAGGTACGGAATGCTACAAAAGAGAGTAGGCACCGAACAAAAAGTTTGTGGTATGGTAGAATCAAGAAAAGCAACGCCGAACCCCAAATAGAATTGGGAAAGGGTTACAGCTAAAGTTGAGTTGCATAGTTCATGTGGTCAGGAATAGCGATGGCGTTGTGACACATGATTTTCCATTCAGTGAGTTGCATAGTTCATGTGGTCAGGAATAGCGATGGCGTTGTGACACATGATTTTCCATTTAGTGAGTTGCATAGTTCATGTGGTCAGGAATAGCGATGGCGTTGTGACACATGATTTTCCATTCAGTGAGTTGCATAGTTCACGTGGTCAGGAATAGCGATGGCGTTGTGACAAATGGTTTTCCATTTAAGAGTTGCATACTTCATGTTCTCAGGAATAGCGATGGCGTTGTGACACATGATTTTCCATTCAGTGAGTTGCATAATTCATGCGGTCACCCTGTATCTAAACTTATATTTTATCTAAGATTGTCACGCGACTAATTGACTTTGGCAATTATGTCCCCAAAAATTTGGTACATAATGACGTATACACACATCTGTGCATCTTGTGCAGGGTTTCTCAAACTATTTGAATGCCCACCCTGACAATTAATTTTACCACCCACCAACACAATTTTCCATTTGAAATTTTTCTTCTTTACTAATGAGTTTTAATATTCCTTCAATCGCCCATCAAAATTGAAAATCTCTCAGAATACCCACTGAACGCCAGCAAACGCCCACAGGTGAGCGCTATCGCCCAGTTTGATAATGGCTGATTTAGTGAGATGATGTTCTGTTGGGGGGAAAAACGAGAAAACAGCCACTCGTGTAATCTTTTTTTGCAATTCGTACTCAATTTCTTACATTCTCATCAAATAACCGCAACAAATTCTTGGACCATTAGAATTCAAAAACTTTTGAATTTTCTGAGAATCTTGGTGCAAGCGAGTTTTGCCAGTCTGCTTGTCAACTGGTTGAGTTATTGATACAGGAAGTTTACTAAATGTTAGACTATAAGAAGTAGGCGTGATTTGTTGTGTAAGGGGCGGAGTATTACGAATAGGCGTAACACTTGTTCAACTTAAACTGGTTATGATCTAAATTCCAACTTACCTCTGCCAAACTGGTTGAATTGTTGATACAGGAGGTTTACTAAATGCTAGACTAGAAGAAGTAGGCGTGATTTATTGTGTAAGGGGCGGAGTATTACGAATAGGCGCAACACTTGTTCAAATTAAACTGGTTATGATCTGAATTCCAATTTACCTCCGCCAAACTGGTTGAATTGTTGATACAGGAGGTTTACTAAATGCTAGACTAGAAGAATTAGGCGTGGTTTGTTGTGTAAGGGACGGGGTATTACGAATAGGCGTAACACTTGTTCGACTTAAACTGGTTATGATATGAATTCCAACTTACCTCTGCCAAACTGGTTGAGTTGTTGATACAGGAGGTTTACTAAATGCTAGACTAGAAGAAGTAGGCGTGGTTTGTTGTGTAAGGGGCGGAGTATTACGAATAGGCGTAACACTTGTTCGACTTAAACTGCTCACATTACTTGAATAACTTTCTCTATTCGGCGACGACACATCACGTGGTGAATGCGTCGTCCTCTGAACAGAAGGCGGAATTATACTAGTTGAAGATGGGGTACTGACAGTAGGTGCTTTGATTGTTGTTTGAGGTGAACGGCTGGTCAGTCTCTGTAAAAAAAGAAAGAAGATTTTTGTTACTTCTGTAGAAAAAAATGGGTGCGTGTACTTATGTAGGCGCGTGAGAAGTTATACTTCTTTTTAAAAATAAATTTAATATTTCAAAAAAACTTACTACCCCACCCGGGAGTGAACTCAGCACCTACCAACTATGAAACAGAGGCCTTGCTACTGTGGCACAATGTTCTATAGAAATAGAATGGGAAAATACAATATTTAAATTTAACTCTCATAATTTTTTCATAACTAACTCCATCTTCATCATTTTTTCATAATTTTGTATTACACTTTTGGTCATAATTTTGTATTACACTTTTGGTCATAATTTTGTGTTACACTCATGCGGTAATATTTTTTGTTACACTGATGCGGTGATAATTTTTTGTTACAGGTACGGGCGCATCTTAAAATTTTACTCTCATCATTTTTTCATAACGCGCCTACAGAAATATAACTTCAAAAATATCTGCCAATGTGACACATGGGTTTATTATTTTACTGGCTGAAAAAATATACCTCGAAAATTTGATAATTTATGTTTCAATTAACGTAAAATTCAAAAATTATATTTTTCATGGCACACATCCACCTTTTGATGTGTGCCATAGGGAAAATGCATGTAAAAAAGTTTTTAAGCCTCTAAGGTCGCCGATATAGCAGTCGAACAAAAGGTGTTATTTAATCAGGTAAAAATATACCTGAAAATACATTTATAAAATTTTCAGTCATCTAGGACTTTCTAAATTTCATGTTTTTTTCACGAAAAATTGTGTTCTTGGTTCGAAAACTACGCATGACCGTTTTTTATCTACATTTTTTTTTTTTGGANTTAAGCCTCTAAGGTCGCCGATATAGCAGTCGAACAAAAGGTGTTATTTAATCAGGTAAAAATATACCTGAAAATACATTTATTCAGTCATCTAGGACTTTCTAAATTTCATGTTTTTTTCACGAAAAATTGTGTTCTTGGTTCGAAAACTACGCATGACCGTTTTTTATCTACATTTTTTTTTTTTNATTTTTTTTTTTTTTTTTGGATAACTGCACAACTGAAAGTCAATTATATGTATGTTCGCATAAAGTGACGTTTCGAAGGTGGCCTGGTTTCATAGAGATTTGACATTCAAATAAAAACATTACAGGTATTTGACGTCTCCGTGGCAGAGTGCGCATCACACTTGGCTTGCAACAAGGAGGTTTCGGTTTCGATTCCTGGACGGGTCGAAAATTTGATAAAGGTTTTTTTCATATTACTTAGTCTGGTTGTGATTGGGGGTAACTCAGACTCCTGAGAACAATTGAGTAGCTATGGTAACAGCGACAAGTGGTAGCATTATAAGGGAATTGTTTAAGTGTAGCTTGCTTGGGCTTAGTGATATTGGAGTGATTGTTGAGAATACATTGCATGATTCCCACTAAAATTGTGACATAATAACGCCACAAAGAAATATACATTTACATTACACGTATTTTAAATGTGATGTATATAATAGGGCCAGCCTGTATTTAGAAATTCGGGATGAACGGTACGGAGCGTTCTCAAACAAAAAGGGAAAGGTATACTCACACTACTCGAGTGAGTCGACATGTACGGCATACTGCTATAGGGTGCATAGAGTGGTGGATAATTTGGATGATGCGCATGCGTCGGAGATTGTGAAGGATAACTAGATGGAGGCGGAGCTACATGTTGTTGCTGTTGTACTGACACAGGCGGAGGAGGAGCACTACTTGTAGGCGGTACTTGTGAATAAGGATAATATGCACCTGGAGGTGGAGCATAAGAAGAAGGAGGTGGATAAACATTACTTGAAGTAGGAGGAGGTGGATAGTAACTATTTGAATGTGGATGAGTAGGAGGAGCTACTAATGAAGGAGGAGGAGCTAAGGAGGTATGTTGTGAATGTGTGGGAGGAGCTAAGGAAGAATGGGAGACAGGAGATGGAAGGGAAGGTTGTTGGGAGACAGAAGAAGATATGGGAGGAGGTATTCGAGAGTGATTTGACTGAGAGACAGGTACTGCTGGACCGTTCAGCATCTGAAATGAAACAGAAAAGATTAGTAGCAAGATCAGGGAAATCTACGGACCCCCGTGCAATAGGTCCCGTAATTACAATTTTTTTTTTCGAAATATCTTGTTTCAGCATGTGAAGGCGGGGAGCAGACAGATACTATTGATTTTTTTTCTGAGCAATTAACCTAAGTTAAAATATGCATTAATTGAAAGTAGAAGGTTAATTTTCACGATCGAATGGTGGAAAATACGAGAAAACTCACTTTTAAACGTTTAATTTACAATTTTATTGCTTGAAAATCGACGAAACTTTGGAGAAATCAAACGTTTTTTTGGANAAAAAAAAAAAAAAAAAAAAAAAAAAAAAAAAAAAAAAAAAAAAAAAAAAAAAATCACTACGATTACATTTATTTTAGTTTTTTTTCCGAATGGTGCAAGAGTTTTTAGTGAGCGACTTTATGAGAAGAACAAGTTTCATCAAGGCATGGCCGATCAAAACGTTTCCTAATCTCTCTAGGGGGGAAGTTCATCTTAACGCTTATATTGATAAAATAAACAAACAAAAGGACATTCAAACCTAGTAACTTTTGCTACTTTTTTCATATTGGTACAACTGCGGCTTCCAAACAAAAAAAAAATGTCTGCTTCAGTTCAATATATTCAAATTCTTCAATAAATACACGGAATAAATATACGGAAGAAAAAGTTTTTTTTTTTTTTTTTTTCAAAATAAATTAATGTTAAAATGAATTAATTAATCTCCCACCCCTAAAACGTTTAAAAAGACTCTTTAAATTATATTAAACCACATTTTTAGTTTGTAACTTGCTCCAAAAAAAAATAAATAGTATCTGTCTTGAACCCGAAGGCGTAACTTATTGCAATCCATTTATGGCTGATCCATAAAAGTAAGTCACACTAAAATATAATTTCATTCCAGATCTGAAAAGTAGCATTTGGGGTCATCCAGTTGAGACCAGTCCTTCCAAAGTCGGGGGAGGCGTGTTGTCGGAACGAAATGTAGACGTTCTTTGGTTGGAAATAAACACCAAAAGAACTCGATAAGTAGAACCAATTAAAATGTACACTCACCGGAGGCGGTGGATAATGTGGAGTTATACTCACCGGAGGTGGTGGGTAATGTGGAGTTATACTCACCGGAGTGGTGGGTAATGTGGAGTTATACTCAACGGAGGTGGTGGGTAATGTGGAGTTATACTAACCGGAGGCGGTGAGTAATGTGGAGTTATACTCACCGGAGGCGGTGGGTAATGTGGAGTTAGGCGGTGGGTAATGTGGAGTTATACTCACCGGAGGTGGTGGGTAAATACTCACCGGAGTCGGTGGGTAATGTGGAGTTATACTCACCGGAGGGGGTGGGTAATGTGGATGTACCGCATGTGACATATTTGGTATCATTCCTTGTTGTGACGGATGCTGTTGTTGATGTTGTGGCGTCATTGACATCGGTTGATGTTTGGACGTCACCAGTGGCACCCCTGGATGATGATAGACATTATTACTATTGGACACATTCCCATGAGACTGTGGTTGCTGTTGATTTGACATTCCCAAGGGTTGAGCTTGTGAAAGTCCATTGGTTGCTGGCGGAGGTTGAGCTTCTGGTGGACTGGATTTAATATTATTTGGTGGAAGTAAGGTGTGAGATTCAATAGACTGATGAGAAGATATTGAGACGGTCGAAACAGACATATTACTCGGTGGTAGAGTACCCATGCCAACCACTGGTGGGCGTATTGGAGGAGTGACTGAAAAGAGAACTGAATCACCGTCCGATCCCTGAAAGCAGAAAGCAAAAGCAAGTTCAGTTAGTAATAAGGACGTCAGCATTGAAAGTCTCATATAAAACAGAAAAACTCTGCCAATGTGACACATGGGTTTATTATTTTACTGGCTTGAAAAAAAGTACCTACCTCATAGGAGACTTCTGTCGAGGGGGGCCATGGTGTGGTACACTGATGGCTCTAAAACAGAAGTGGGATCTGGGGCTCGTGTCCACTGTGTGCGACCCAGGGTGGACATATCTCTGCCCTTGGGGACCTACGCCGGGGTGTATCAGGCCGAGATCCTTGCAATCCGCAGCTGTGAGGATTAGAATATGAAGATGGGTCTCTTTGGAAGGGAGATTCATATATTCTCTGATAGCCAGGCAGCGCTGAAGGCTATAATCAGCTACAGCACGTTAACGATAACTCCAAGATAACGTGGGAATGCTAGCTAGCACTCAAAGAACTGGCACAGAACAACCGGGTTCACCTAGGTCGGGTGCCAGGGCACAAAGGCATCGCTGGCAATGAACAGGCCGATAAACTGGCAAGAATGGGGTCCTCGACACCATTCATAGGACCAGAGCCCGTAATCGGTCTAAGCGCGACTGAGGTCAGAGGTTTCATCAAAAGGTGGGTACTCAACAGACACCTTGAACGGTGGAGGGCCGACTCAAGTCTGAGACACAACAAGGCCATGCTGCAGGGGCCATCCTAGAACCTCACGATCGAGATTCTGACCCTCAGTCGGAAAAATAACGGACTGGCCACAGGCCTAATCACTGGCCATTGTGGCCTAAAAAAACACCTACACACTATGGGCTTCCATCAAGACCAGGTTACGTGTAGACTCTGTGGGGAGGACGAGGAAACTGCCTCTCATGTCATCTTTGACTGCAACTCCCTACTAGCATGGAGACTGAGCATGGGACAGCTGCAACCCAGACTCGACATCTACGAAAAACACCTAGTCAAAAGGCTGACCAAACTGGCTCAGCTATTCGGTCTTGACTAGGAAAACAGGCTACCTTCCAAGCACAAAAAGCTCAATTGAGGCTTAGGCGCAGGGGCTCATTCAGCCCCAAAGAAGAATCTAGCTCACGAATATACCTACCTCATAATTTGATATTTTACGTCTAAGGTACGAGGAATTGAAAAATCGAATCAAAAATAAAGTTTGTCCTTGGGATTAGTTAATGAAAACCGCTAAAAAGCGAAAGTGTATATTCGACTGCCACCAACAGTTACGGAGCACAACAAAATAGGAAATATGTCTCATGAAAACGGAAAAAGATTAACTTTACAGCTTTTTTTTCTATCTCTCATGAAAGCGGAAAACGNATGTCTCATGAAAACGGAAAAAGATTAACTTTACAGCTTTTTTTTCTATCTCTCATGAAAGCGGAAAACGATTAAGTTTACAGCTTTTTTTTTCTCTCATGAAAGCGGAAAACGATTAAGTTTAGCAGCTTTCTTTTTTCTATCTCTCATGAAAACGGAAAAAAAATGACTTTACATCTTTTTTTTTTCTATCTCTCATGAAAGCGGAAAAGGATTAACTTGCTTTCTTTTTTCCATCTCTCGTGAAAACAGAAAAGGTTTAAGTTTACAGCTTTATTTTATCCATCTCTCATTTTTCTATTTTTGCTGAAGACGTTCTTGTTATGTTGAAAGCTTAAAAAACAAGAAAAAAATATTCAAAAGGGGAGGGGGGCTGGATGATCATAAGGACGGAGGATGAGCATGGAGAGTTTAGGGGTAAATCACGAAATGAATTCAATACATTTTAAAATAAATAAATTTATTAATATTATATCCCGTTTATTTTATTTTTTTACATTCTCTCATACCCCAGAAAAAATGAGTCTGGTGTGAATATCACACGACTTGCAAATCTTCTTCCTACTTTAACACCATTTTTTTTTTTTTTTTTTTTTTTTCATGTCCGAGGGAGGAAGAGAGAAATTCCCGCTTTGCCCGCTCAAATATCCTGCAGCTTAGGTTTTCCCCTTTTTAATTTCCAACTTGCACCTACTAGGTATTTTGCTTAACAAGTTTGTAATTACGTACAAAAAAAAAAAAAAAAAAAAAAAAAAAAAAAAATCCATTTCCAAACAGGGTTGCCAACAATTCTAACATAGCCGATTATTTATTATTATTAAACTGGTTGCAGGTCTCTATTGAGACTGCAATTATCACTGCACCCTTATTTAGATCTATTGTGACCAGCGGCGGGGATGGAGATCAATTCGAACCAACAGCCTCCCGGTTACGAATCCACTGCCTAAACTAACTGAGCTACTGAGGCTGTTCTATAACACAGGCTAACATTCCTGACTCAAATGATTGAGTCAAATCGTGTATCTGAGCGCACGGCAGTGCGCCAGGCCAAGTTCCGGAAAGCAACTGCAATTATCAGTGCACCCTTATTTAGATCTATTGTGGCCAGCGGCGGGGATGGAGATCAATTCGAACCAACAGCTTCCCGGTTACGAATCCACTGCCTAAACTAACTGAGCTACTGAGGCTGTTCTATAACACAGGCTAACATTCCTGACTCATATGATTGAGTCAAATCGTGTATATAATTGACAAGAAAGTACAAAATCTAACATTCCTGCATAGATGAATAGAAAGATAAAAACCTAATATTCCTGACTCAAATTATTGAGTCAAATCCTGTATACGATGAAAGAAAGATAAAAATCTAATATTCCTGACTCAAATCATTCAGTCAAATTTTGTATACGATTAATAGAAAGATAAAAATCTAATATTCCTGACTCAAATTATTAAGTCAAATCCTGTATACGATGAATAGAACAAGATAAAAATCTAATATTCCTGACTCAAATTATTGGGTCAAATCCTGTATACGATGAAAAGAACAAGATAAAAATCTAATATTCCTGACTAAAATGATTGAGTCAAATCCTTTATACGATGAAAAGAAAGATAAAAATCTAATATTCCTGACTCAAATTATTGAGTCAAATGCTGTATACGATGAAAAGAAAGATAAAAATCTAATATTCCTGACTCAAATTATTGAGTCAAATGCTGTATACGATGAATAGAATAAGATAAAAATCTAATATTCCTGACTCAAATTATTGAGTCAAATCCTGTATACGATGAATAGAACAAGATAAAAATCTAATATTCCTGACTCAAATCCTGTATACGATGTAAAGAACAAGATAAAAATCTAATATTCCTGACTAAAATTATTGAGTGAAATTTTGTATACGATGAAAAGAAAGATAAAAATCTAATATTCCTGACTCAAATTATTGAGTCAAATCCTGTATACGATGAACAGAAAGATAAAAATCTAATATTCCTGACTCAAATCATTGGGTCAAATCCTGTATACGATGAAAAGAAAGATAAAAATCTAATATTCCTGACTCAAATTATTGGGGTCAAATCCTGTATACGATGAAAAGAACAAGATAAAAATCTAATATTCCTGACTAAAATTATTGAGTCAAATCCCATGGGCGTAGGAAGGGGGGGGGGGCAGCTGCCCCCCCCCTAGAAATTCTAAAGAGTATGCAGCACGGAAGCCTCTTAGATTTACACTAGATAAAATGATTCTTGGAAGCAAAAAAGTTATCAAAAGTACCGAAATACGATAAATGTCACATTTTGTCCCTAATCCAACAGCCCCACTGGAAACAATCAAATGTAACTGTGGCAAACTTGTCGCATCCTTGAATCGTATTTGTTNATTGAGTCAAATTTTGTATACGATGAAAAGAAAGATAAAAATCTAATATTCCTGACATAGGGCTAGACTAACACAGAGGAGGGATCAAAATATTGGAGGAAGGGAATATTATAACAATAAAGGGAAAAAATAAAACGTGAAGGTAATTGAGTGTGAGGGAAAATGGGGAGGGATGACAGGAGAGGGATTATTATTATCTTTTCCCCCATTTTATTCATTTTATTTCCCCCGAACTCCCTCTCTCTCTCTTCCTCCCCTGTTCCCTATGTTAATTCAATAAACATTAACTGTGAGGCATTCCTTCTAGTCTAGTGGGTATCACAATGGCATTGCACTTGGGAGACCCGGGTTCAATCTCCTATTTAGCGTTTGTGATTTCAAGGTGCACTCAGCCTCGTGAGGACGAGTGAGTACCCTCTTTAATACCAGTGGCGTCATTCCATCAAAATATTAAATTTACTTGAGGTGGTATGACGCTACTTGGCATGATTCCAAAAAGATACCAGTGGCGTCATTCCATCAAAATATTAAATTTACTTGAGCTGGCATCACGCTACTTGGCATGATTCCAAAAAGATACCAGTGGCGTCATTCCATCAAAATATTAAATTTGCTTGAGGTGGTATGACGCTACTTGTCATGATTCCAAAAAGATACCAGTGACGTCATTCCATCAAAATATTAAATTTGCTTGAGGTGGTATGACGCTACTTGTCATGATTCCAAAAAGATACCAGTGACGTCATTCCATCAAAATATTAAATTTGCTTGAGGTGGTATGACGCTACTTGTCATGATTCCAAAAAGATACCAGTGACGTCATTCCATCAAAATATTAAATTTGCTTGAGGTGGTATGACGCTACTTGTCATGATTCCAAAAAGATACCAGTGACGTCATTCCATCAAAATATTAAATTTACTTGAGGTGGCATCACGCTACTTGTCATTATTCCAAAAAGATACCAGTGACGTCATTTCATCAAAATATTATATTTACTTGAGGTGGCATCAAGCTACTTGTCATTATTCCAAAAGATACCAGTGACGTCATTCCATCGAAATATTAAATTTACTTGAGGTGGCATCACGCTACTTGTCATGATTCCAAAAAGATACCAGTGACGTCATTCCATCAAAATATTAAATTTACTTGAGGTGGCATCACGCTACTTGTCATGATTCCAAAATTTTGGCACGATTTATTTTTGCCAAAAATTGGTATATTTGTTGAAGTTGTATGTTTGGTATGTATTTGTTCCCCTATCGCACTATTTGATGAGATTTTCAGACCAAATTATTTACTTTCAAATTTTGTTGCGTATTACGTCATATTTTCGATAATTGAGGACTTGGGTGTCCACAGGCGTCTCAGAAATATTTTTTAAATGTAAAATTAAATTGTTTTCAAAAATCGATTGAACATGATAAACGTGTTTGTCATGCGTATCAAGGTAGGGCGTAAGCTGAGACGCACGCGGCGCAGAACACGCAACAGGACACACGTCAGAAAACTGTGTCGCCATATTTCCTAATGGTACCGCGTAAGCTGAGACAGGTGCGTGTCTGGCACACTCGTGTGCCGGTATGTCACAGTTTGTAGCACAGGCACAGATTTGACGACACACGCGACGCAACTAGGGCTCGAAGATGTACGCAACTAGGGCTCGAAGATGTCTTTAAATGGCATAGGTGTGCCGCGTGTGCTACGTCCAGCATGCGCTAGTGAAAAAATCGGTACCAGACAGATACTAGCAAGTATCTGTCTGGTACCAACAGATTTTTTTTGGAGCAAGTTACAAACTTAATTTGTGGTTTAATATAATTTAAAAAGTCTTTTTAAAAGTTTTAGTGGTAGGAGATTAATTAATTCACTTTAATTTTCATTTATTTAGAAAAAAAAACTTTTTCTTCCGTATCTATTGAACTATTTGAATATATTGAACTGAAGCAGACATAGTTGTACCAATATGAAAAAAGTCCAGTGCAAGTTTGTTTATTTTATCAATATAAGCGTTTAGATGAACGTCCCCCCCCCCGAGAGGTTAGGAAACGTTTTGATCGGCCATGCCTCGATTAAACTTGTTCTTCTCATAAAGTCGCTCCCTAAAAACTCTTGCGCTTTCTCCAAAGTTTCGTCGATTTTCAAGCAATAAAATTGTGAATTAAACATTTAAAAGTGAGTTTTCTCGTATTTTCCACCATTTAATCGTGAAAATTAACCTTCTACTTTCAATTAATCATATTTTAAGTTAGGATAGTTGCTCAGAAAAAAATTAATAGTATCTGTCTGGTCCCAAAAATTCGTGTGTTGCGTGGCTTGCGTGTGCTGCGCGGCGTGTGTCTCAGCTTACGCCCTAGCTAAGCTCTATCATATTATTTAGAAAAATTTTGGTCACTTTTGTGTTTGATATCAAAGCAATCAAATATCGATCACACTGTTTGGTACTGTTTGAAGTCGAAAAAATGAAAAAAAATTGAAATCATGACAAAAAGTGTGATACCACGTTTACTAATGTTGTGATATTTGAATTAAAAATAATAAATTTGCTTAATAATGTTGTAATCTTGAAGGTAGGTCCATAGCATCCAAAATCAAATATGAAATCCATTTGTCTCCCCCCCCCACCACCACCTTCCTACTCTGTACACTGCACATCATGAAGGGCACCTGAAAGTCACACATAGTAAAGTGCAGAAAAGAAATAACGTCCTTAAAGCGCTTGCGGGTAGTAACTGGGGTAAAGATAAAGAAACGCTGACAACCACCTTCAAAGCTATTTGTCGACCCATAATCAATTACGCCGCGCCTGTATGGTCACCACAAGCAAGTGAAACCAATTGTAAAAAAATTGCAGACTACATAGCTCTACGCATCATTACTGGGTGTCATCAAATCACGAATCAAGATCATCTGCATCAAGAGTCCAAAGTGATTCCAGTTAAACCCCATACAGAAATGCTATCTCAACAATATCTGCTTCCATCACATACTTGTAATAATATCACTAACGCACCACAACCTCCTAGGAGGACCAAAAAGAATTTATCCAATTCTTATCTTCCCGTGTTAAAAGAGAAGTATGAATGTCACAACAGGATTGACAACGAGAAGTACAAAACATGTCTGAAGCAGATTCACACTGACATCACAAATCATGTTATTGAGAACTATTCAATAAATAGAGTACTCAATACGAAAAATGTCTCCCCAGATCCACCAGAACAACTTTATCCCAACTTCGCTCCGGGTGGAGTAACATGTTGCAGACATATAAATCCAGGCTGAACCCTGAAGTGTCTGATCGCAGTCCTCTTTGTGTGCTGGCTGCTCATGATGTAAACCATTTGTTCAACTGTCCATCAAATCCAACCAATCTGGAGCCGTCAGCACTGTGGACGGATCCTGTTGGAGTGGCTAGCTTTCTTGGACTGGAGACACAGTGAGAGTCGTCGAGAACGTTAACAACAACAAGGGCAATTTAGCCACTTACAAAGGACCGATTTTGAAGGTTTAATTGTGAACCCAAAACTTTTGGTCACCGTCAGTTACATTGAGTTTATGGGGTTTCATACTAATCTAAATATAATGTGGTCAAGGTCATACTAAAATTCTAGTATGGAACCCTACACGTGTGGCTGACAGTAACGAAAGGTTTGGAGGACCATTTAGACTCCAAAGGGAAACTTCATACTAAATTTTATTCAAATTATCCAGACTGGTCAACGCTCATCCAAGACGGCGTACGACGAAGAAACAGATTTTTTTATTCGATTTTTGGAGTCTACGTACCTTGAAACGTAAAATATCAAAATTAGTAATTTTTGTATTTTTTTTTTTTTTTTCAATAAAAATGACGATCTTTTTTCGAACACAAAACTAAAACACGCGTCTAAAGTGAGACTATACCTCGCACGATACAACAGAAAGGTACAAACTAAAGGGAAAGCAAGCAACACAGATAACAGAAGCGCGGAACGTGCTTTTATTTTTTCCAATTTCACGAAAAAAAAAACCTCAGCCAATGTGACACATGGTTGATTATTTTACTTTTTTAAAAAAAATTACCCCCCCCCCCATTCCAAAAAATAATTTTACTTTTCAAGGTAGGTATCTACATTGAATCTAAACATTAATCAAGGCGTATTTATAATCTCTATATGCCCACAATGTTGGATTAGTGATCATGAAATCGAGGCATGGCCGTATACAAGTTTCATAACCTCTTCTTACCGAATAGTAAAATCGTAAGGACTAGTGGATCAAGATGATCAGGTGTTCACGTTAGTGTTGTAGTAAGTCATTTATAGAAAAAAATATCTTATCAAATTTTAAAAAAAATTTTTTAAAAAATATCTTATCAAATTTTTAAGACAGGGCCTCCAAATTTTTCATAAATCGAAAAGCCCCTAACATCAGCCATAACATATCAAAATTTTACGTTTCTACAATAAACCGCTAAAAAGATAAAAATCATTATCCAAAAACACAATATTGGTTTCCCTTGGACACCCAAAAAACTATACAGCAAATTTCCTTCATGTCCTAAACATGTATACCAAATTTCGCCCAGGGGGCCCATTATTTTGTTTTTTGAAAATTACTTTCTAAAATTGGATTAAGATATTTTTTTGTCTATAAATGACTACAACACTAACGTGAACACCTGATCATCTTGATCCGCTAGAACTTAATTACAGTATCTACCTACCATCAGTACTAACACCGTAGAAAGGTCTAAAAAAAGGTCTAAATAGGCAAAAAAAAAAAAGATTTTTCGTGTTTGGATAATAGAGTGTCCACTGTATGAAAAAATATCAGGCCGGTCATCCCTTGGAAGCGACTTGACACATAACAAGCGACAAATCGCGTTTAGTCACGCGTAGATGGTTCCAAAGGACGACCAGGGGGTCATCCCTTGGAAGCGACTTGACACATAACAAGCGACAAATCGCGTTTAGTCACGCGCAGATGGTTTCACAGGACGACCAGAGTTAAACAGTCAACCATAATAGATGGGTTCATGATGTAGTATGAGGTAAGACGCTCTGACTGGTAAACAATAGGTCGTGGGTTCAAACCCAGCCAACCCATGGAATTTCATCCTTATGAATATAAGATCCTTACCACATTGGGGGACATGGAAGGGATCGGGAAGTTCAACATCTAGTCCGACGTCCCCAGAGTAGCATAATATGCTAAAACTCAGACCCCTTCTTTTATATGATTGCTGTATTTACATATTTAATTTTGACGCATTTTCAAATCACGGTCTGTTTGACTGTCTGAACGCTTTTCTTTTCAATCTTCTCCTTCCCTTGAAGTTACCCATAAAATAATAATAATAATAATATCTAACGCAGGCGCTCAAAAAGAGAAAAAAGAAAAAAACGTTAACTTTCTGCCCATCTTTATTTGTTTCCTATCTCTACTTTGTCTCCTCGTTTCCAGTCTAGGTCACATTAAAGTGGGATCTACAAGATAACCCCCCCCCCAAGAAAAAACACATAATATCCTTTAAACTGAGCTAAAATAAAGGTTACTTTGTTGAATACATAATGGACCATGTGTTCACACGCGTGAACACAACACAGTTACTCCGTGGGATCAATGTTCACACGTGTGAACACAAATCCTAATCAATAAATACACATTTTTGATTGGTTTAAATGATAAACATAGAGTATGTCCTAGAAGTACTAACGGAGGCTTGGTAGCTTTTAAGTGGCTTTCAATTTTTGAATTGATCCTGAGGATAGAAAAAGAGTCCATTCATTTGGTGATAATAAGATCCCAGATTCGATCCCCGAAAATGACATTTTTTAAAACCAAAGTTTCGGTTTCTCAAGAATTTTCAATGGACAGACCGTGATTTGAAAATGCGTCAAAATTAAATATGTAAATACAGCAATCATATAAAAGAAGGGGTCCGAGTTTTGTGTGAGAGTTGTAGAAAAGTTCATTTCCGAGTCCATCACGGAAGGTGATGGTGGTGGAAGGGTTGGGTAGCATATTATGCTACTCTGGGGACGTCGGACTAGATGTTGAACTTCAAGAGTTATTTTTTAATATAAAAAGTTGGAAGGACTAATTTTCATTAACATTTTTTAAAAGAAAAAAAAGTGTACAAAATTTCTGCACGATTGATACAATACTTTATCTTGTATAAGAAGAAAAAGTCTGAAGTACCTAACATTTTAGCAAAAAATAACAAATATTAACCGTCTCATTACTTTTACAAATATTAACAGTCTCATTACTTTTACAAATATTAACAGTCTCATTACTTTTACAAATATTAACCGTCTCATTACTTTTACAAATATTAACCGTCTCATTACTTTTACAAATATTAACCGTCTCATTACTTTTAGAAATATTAACCGTTTCATTGCTTTTACAAATATTAACCGTCTCATTACTTTTACAAATATTAACCGTCTCATTACTTTTACAAATATTAACCGTCTCATTACTTTTACAAAAATTAACGTTCTCATTACTTTTACAAATATTAACCGCCTCATTACTTTTACAAATATTAACCGTCTCATTACTTTTAGAAATATTAACCGTCTCATTACTTTTACAAATATTAACCTCTTCTCACTAAATAGTATAATCGTAAGGAAGTAAAGTGGTGTATCTCTCTCTCTCTCACTGTAAATGGTACCTATTTGCTTTCTCTTTCTATATGACGATATCATCCGATTTCATTTCACTACTCAACGCGTTGAATTAAAAATCTCCCCAAATATCGATTCTCCAT
>CM022876.1:22095251-22106546 GCA_012654025.1 Pachypsylla venusta | reverse complement strand
TGCTGCTGTTGTTGATGTTTTTGCTATGTTGTTGTTGTTGATCTTGTTGATGTTTTTGTTATGTTGTTGTTGTTTCTCCTGCTGTTGTTGTTGTTTTTGTTATGTTGTTGTTGTTGTTTTTGTTATGTTGTTGTTGTTGTTGTTGTTGATGTTTTTGTTATGTTGTTGTGGTTGCTGTTGTTGTTGTTTTTGCTATTGTTATTGATGTTTTTGTTATGTTTTTGTTATGTTGTTGCTGTTGTTGTTGTTTTTGCTATTGTTGTTGATGTTTTTGTTATGTTGTTGTTGTTGTTGTTGTTGTTGATGTTTTTGTTATGTTTTTGTTGTTGTTGCTCCTGCTGTTGTTGTTTTTAACATTATAGGCCACGTGCAAAATAGAGTATTTTCATTTGAAAAAAAAAAACAAAAAAAAACGGGGTGAGTCTGGACCCCACCGACATTCCCTGGGTACGGCCTTTAAATAACTGGTTTTATTGTGATTTGATTTGCAGGCCATTGTTTGACTGGGCCCAGCTCTTCCGATACTAATATAAAATGCTTGCTATTTTACCGTGATGCTCGCTATTTTACCATGCCAACCCAGGCTGGGTGAGGTCAATGTGGATAGCTGGTTTGCAAGTTTCCAGCGAATGGAGAGTAAACCCCCCGTCTTGAATCACCAATAGATATTAAAGAGACGTTAAGCATAAATCATTACTTACGCTGTCTCTTTCCTAGGTACCCTCTTCTTCTCCATCACTTCCACAAGGCGTGGATGGATCCACATAACCCCGGCCTCCGTTTGCTAGAATGGTGTGCACTGGAGGGCCACTTTGGTAGACCATACTTTTTTCAGGATAGCTAAGGTATCTATTCTAGGGATTTGCTTCCCTGTGCCGACCTCTCAGCAGCTTTTTACATACTGCTAGTTTTTTTTTTAAAAAAAAAAAACGAAAATAAAATCTTATAAACTCCAATTAATAATAATAATAATTGAAAAAGTTCATTTATTTACAATTCTGCTACGAAAATAAAATATGTCTGAGGGGGTTTCAATTCAAAGGAATTCTATTAACCTCTCGCCTTTGTAATTTTACAGCCCCGCGCCACGTGTTGCATTTCTCTCTCTCTCTCTCTCTCCCCTTCCTTTTTCTGTTAAAATAAAATTAATGTTCTTTTGATGTCATTTATTTCCAAGGATTAAATGTTANTCTCCTTCTCTCTTTTTTTTTCTCTCTCTCTCTGTCTTTTTTTTCTCTCTTTCTTTCTTTCTCTCTCTCCCTCTCTCTTTCGCTAGGTCTCTCCTAATATTGATGCAAATTGAATTACATACACGATATAGATTGCAAAGAAATACATTGACGAGAAGTGTCGCGACACAGCATCACATTATTGGCAAGAAAGAAGTTACTTCAGATTTTCAAGGACGACCAAAGACGGGACAATGACCCCACCACTTCTACTTATCTGACATTTTATGTTAGTGTGATTTTTTTTACAGTTTAGTTAGTTTAAGCTTAGTTGAGTATTGCCAGTCAGCAACCAGTGATATTCAATAACCTGGTTAATTATAAGTATAATCCAGATAATGTTTAGTTGAGTATTGCCAGTCAGCAACCAGTGATATTCAATAACCTGCATATAAGTATAACCCTGACAATGTTAAGTTTAGTCGAGTATTATCAGCANTTTTTACAGTTTAGTTAGTTTAAGCTTAGTTGAGTATTGCCAGTCAGCAACCAGTGATATTCAATAATCTAGTTAATTATAGGTATAACCCAGATAATGTTTAGTTGAGTATTGCCAGTCAGCAACCAGTGATATTCAATAACCTGCATATAAGTATAACCCTGATAATGTTTAGTTGAGTATTGCCAGTCAGCAACCAGTGATATTCAATAACTTGGTTATCAGTATAACCTTGACAATGTTTAGTTGAGTATTGCCAGTCAGCAACCAGTTTATTTTAATAACCTGCTTATAAATATAACCCAGACAATGTTAAGTTTAGTCGAGTATTATCGGCAAGCAACCAGTTTATTTTAGTAACATGCTTATAATAAGTATAACCCAGACAATGTTAAGTTTAGTTGAGTATTATCAGCGAGCAACCAGTTTATTTTAGTAACCTGCTTATAAGTATAACCCAGACAATGATAAGTTTAGTTGAGTATTATCAGCGAGCAACCAGTTTATTTTAGTAACCTGCTTATAAGTATAACCCAGACAATGTTAAGTTTAGTTGAGTATTATCAGCAAGCAACCAGTTTATTTTATTCACCTGTTTATACGTATAACCTAGACAATATTAAGTTTAGTTGGGTATTATCAGCAAGCAACCAGTTTATTTTAGTAACCTGCTTATAAGTATAACCCAAACCATGTTAAGTTTAGTCGAGTATTATCAGCAAGCAACCAGTAACCTGCTTATATTTATAACCCAGACAATGTTAAGTTTAGTTGAGTATTATAAGCGAGCAACCAGTTTATTTTAGTAACCTGCTTATAAGTATAACCCAGACAATGTTAAGTTTAGTTGAGTATTATCAGCGAGCAACCAGTTTATTTTAGTAACCTGCTTATATGTATAGAAAACCTCTTCAATCTCAACCCCCCCCCCTTTAGCAGTACAATGCTAGGGCAAAATCTCTATTGTATTCTATTCCTTTTCTTTCAGAATGGAGGTAGGGAGATTTAATGAATGGGAAACACAATCAACCCTTCACCATGAAAACAATATTATTATTATTAATTTATTCAAACGCTTGTTGTTTAATAAATTTAAGACAAAGTTTATAAAAGGCCAGCGTCTATCGCACGTTGAATACACCAGATCCCGTCCGATCATTGAAGCAACATCCAGCGAGGTTGTTTCATCTGGGTGTGCACATGGTTTCGCGCCCTCGTGATGGTCGCTATTTTTCCGGCCTAACCCAGGCTGGGTGAGGTCAATGTGGGTAGCTGATTTGCATGTTTCCAGCAAGTGGGAGGGTAAAACCCCCGTCTCGAATGACCAGAAATGTTAACCTGGCTCTACAAATGTATACCTACCATATGACTTTCATACGGGTTTATTATTTTAAGGCCTAAAAAATTGCCCCCCCCCCCAACACACACACACAAAATTGGATATTTCAAGTTTCAAGAAACGTAGAATCCAAAAAACGAATGCTTTTTGATTATCTAGGCGAGCTGCACCAAATTTCACTGAAATCGGACCAGCGGTTTGGCTCCTAGAGATCTGCACACGATTCCGTACGAACGTCCCACGTCGGACATGACGGTTTTTTGGCCCACAAGCAATAGGAAATGACATATTTGATCTTTATGTTGGGTTTTGGGTTCCCGTCAGACGATTTAAGCCAAAAAAATGTAAAAATTTCGTGTCCTTTACTTATATCTAGGTACCTATTTGTAAATCTGTCCATACAAGCTTCTTCACTTTTCCCGATCCTGCGCATCTTCTCTCAGTTGTTCCTACGTTCTGTCCAGGGAGACCATGGTGTGGTAGGTACACTGATGGCTCCAAAACAAAAGAGCGATCTGGTACTGGTGTACACTGTGTGCGACCCAGAGTAGACATATCTCCGCCCTTGGGGACGTACGCCGTGGTGTACCAGGCTGAGGTCCTTGCAATTCGCACCTGCGCGGATGGGAACATAAAGATGGGTCTCTCTAATAGGGAGTATCATATATTCTCTGATAGCCATCCAGCGCTGAAGGCTTTAATCAGCCATAGCACGTTCTCCAGAATAACGTGGGAATGTCAGCTTGCACTAAAAGAACTGGCACAGAACAACCGAGTTTGTCTTGGTTGGGTGCCAGGGCACAAGGGCATTGCTGGAAATGAACGGGCCGATGAACTGGCGAGAATAGGGTCCTCGACAGCATTCATCGGACCAGAACCCGTGATCGGCCTAAGCACGACTGAGGTCAGGGACTTCATCGAGGGCTGGGTACTTGAAAGACACCTTGAACGGTGGAGGGCCGTCTCGGGACTGATACAAAGCAAGGCCACGCTTCGGGGACCATCAAGGAGCCTTGCGATGGAGTTCCTGGCCCTCAGTCGGAAAAACATTAGATTAGCCACAGGCCTGATCACTGGGCACTGTGGTCTAAGAAAACACCTACACACTATGAGCATCTATCAGAACCAGATCATGTGTAGACTCTGTGGGGAAGAAGAGGAAACTGCCTCTCACGTCATTTTTGACTGTAACTCCCTACTTACATGGAGACTGAGCATGGGACAGCTACAACCCAGGCTCGACATCTATAAAAAACACCTAGCCAAAAGGCTGATCAAGCTCGCGCGGACTTTTGACCTTTGCTAGGGAATTAGGCTACTCTCCAAGCACAAAAAGACCACCAGAGGCTTAGGTGCAGGGGCTTACATAGCCCCAGAGGAGTTTAGCTCACAAATATATGAATCCTACGTTACAACCCTAAAAATATAGGTTAACAATCAGTAATTCTTCATTACGTATTTTATCCCACCACTTTATCCCTTCCATTCTCTTCCACACCCTCTCCATATATTTTTCCTCCTTATTTTCCACGTCTCCGAACCATACAATACCACACGCCAGGTGTAACATTTCACAAACCTCTTTCTCAACTTTAATGGTATTCTTCCCGCTGCTACATGCACATTTACCTCGGTATCTCTCATATCAAATATAATGTTGAAGGTTAGACAATATCCCAATCGTCTGTTTGAAAATACCTTCTGCCTTGCTCATGTTTCTTCTCCTGATCCCTATTTTTATATCAAATATAATGTTGAAGGTTAGACAATATCCCAATCGTCTGTTTGAAAATACCTTCTGTCTTGCTCATGTTTCTCCTCCTGATCCCTATTTTTTCTGTCTGTCTGGTGATAATAAATTTGTTGCTATTGGTGTTGACTTTTTCATCAGTGCTGACATTTTCTTTTCAGTAAAAGAGACAGCTTGACGTGAACCCTCAAGCCCTTTTACCAGACTGATTGACTCCAGGTCCAATTTGTTAAAGATTGAGAAAACCTCACTTGTTAATTGTGACTTAAATATATATAAAAAAAACTAGCTGTTTTCCCGTGCTTCGCCACGGTTACGTAATTCAACAACAATTTCGAGATTGCGAAAGCTTCTCAATTTTAGATTTTTGGTGGAATTGACCCCGAGAGTGAACATGGCTTCTATCTAGAAAACTCAATATATTACTCAAGGATATTACTTTTGTACTTCGGAACACCTTTGTATCAAATGTCCGCTTTCTCGCTCATCCCGAAGTGGTACTTCTCAATTCCGATTTTTTGGTGGTGAAAACCGTCCATAAATCGAGGAGAAACCCGAAATTTTCAAATTTTATATTTTTGATGGGGTCCTTGTATACTATTTTGGGGGGGTCTATTCTCGGTCATTTTTCGTTATCTCTTTTAGTTTGCCCAGAAAAAAATTGCAAAAAGACCCGCTAAATAGCGTCATTTTTGGCGGTAACTTGCTCCCACTTGAACTTTAATTTTTTTCCTTTCTTATTACGCACCTACATACTAAAAGGGACCTGTGTGCCAAGTTTCAAGTCTCTACGTTTAGCCATCGTGAAGCTACGTTGATTATCAGTCAGTCAGTATACCAACTGGGCTTTGCATTTTATAGATAGATTAAAAATTGTAAACATACCTCCAACTCCTCATATGACTTGAATGAAAGAATGGCGAATCCATCAATACAATCCTCTTCAATATTGATCTGATCTTCTTGTTTAATCGATACATTACTAAATAATTTAATATGATTCAAACTAATATTATTATTAATATTGGGTGCCGCCCCAGCAGCAGTAGCAGTAGTCCCAACAACAACACCTGCAACACTACTTCCACCGCCTCCACTGGATCCACCAGTTGTTGTCGTTGCTGCACAACTTGATGAGATTTTCAATTTCTTTCGTCGACTAGGTGGCGGAGGACGAGTGATTGGACTGATATCATCTTCGCCACTGTCCGCCAGAGATCGTTTTTCTAATTTTTGTGCTTGCATACGTTGTGCTCTCTCACGTCGTCGGTTTCTTTTCGTCCGTTGAATATCTTCCATAATTATTGGAATTAATCATTACAAAAACAAAAGTTTTTGATTTCACACAACGACAAGTTTTTCAAAACATCTTGTAGGTAATCATTGATTAGGTTATTTTAGTATTATTTTTTAATTAAATTTAAAACTTTTTTTAAGTAGGTAGGTACATTGAAAGATTTTTTTTATTTTAGGTAGGTATACTACACCTACTGTGGTTTCCATATAAACAAAGATCTGGTTAGCTGTAAGTAGTTCCCTCAGGACAATTAATCAACCAAAATAATGTCCCTAAAAGTTGGAACTTATTTACCTAAGTAACACAAATTTATTTTATTAATACTCGGTAGGTAATTGTTATAGGTTATCCAGATTTTATCAGGTTTACTGTGCTCCGCTACAATTCAAATTAACGTTTCAATATTTTATTCAACCATATTTAACTTTTTCGTTTTTTTTTCTATTGATGTAACGACTCTTTAACATTTATTGATCATTTGAGGCGGGGATTTTACTCTCCATTCGCTGGAAACTTACAAACCGGCTATCTACATTCACCTCACCTAACCTGGGTTAGCCCGGAAAAAGTCAACATCCCGAGCACGAGCGCGCGANTTAGTCTATCTCCATACCAAATTTCATCAAAATCGGTTCAGTAGTTTAAGCGTGAAAGCGTAACATACATAGACAGACAGACAGACAGATAGAGAGACAGACAGAGTTACTTTCGCATTTATAATATTAGTATGGATTTGAGGCGGGGATTTTACTCTCCATTCGCTGGAAACTTACAAACCGGCTATCTACATTCACCTCACCTAACCTGGGTTAGCCCGGAAAAAGTCAACATCCCGAGCACGAGCGCGCGAACCTACGTGGTCAACCACTTAGTAAAACCTCACTGGACGTTGCTTAACTTCAGTGATCTACCGAGAACTGGTATATTCAACATGCCATAGACGCTGCCTCTTTGTCGCTAAGAGTTGATAAATTATTCTTAGTGAATTTGAGCCAAAAAATTAGACATAACTTCAGAAGGGTTCGACATTTTTTGATAATTTTTCTGAGGTTTCGGACTATGGTTTGTGGGGTGGGGGGGGGTCCATTTCTCTATCTCTTACTATTATTTGAGTGGGGAACCCCATAGTTATATGTGAGTAACAGTGACCAAATAGGGCCTACATTTCAAATTTCATCCAAATCGGTCTGATATCACGAAGTAGGGTGCTGTAGACAATTGGATTTTTAGATTCCATACCTATTTGGATTCTATGTAAGTATCTTCAAACGTAAAATATCAAATTTTTGTCATATATTAATTCCCAAATGGTTCTTTCTCTAGATATATTTACAGTGTGATGACTGAGTTTGGATTTGCATGTATTTCCTATCAGAAATTAAAATTTTAGAAAGTTTATGATGGGACCACAAACCACAAGATTAAGAGGATTATAGTGGTTGGATAGCAAAATATGAGTAATAGAAAGTGTCACAATGTTTCTTAGAACAATCCCATTAGATGTGGGCTGGACCAACATTCGAAAGAGGAAAATGAACCTGCCTACATGGTGAAAATAATCTACCCAAATCCTGTTGTAGTACTCAAAAGAGCTGTTTTAAAAAAATACCCATAAAAACTATAAAATTTAAACTTTTCTGGTTACCCACTGTTTTGGGCCGCTTATCACCTACAAATATCGAAATTGAGTAGAACCAATTTAAGATGAGTGACAAACCCGGAAATCGATCAAATGTTGTTCCGAAACACAAAAAATAATGTCTTGGAGTAAATTATATACATTTTGAACAGGTGCCGATTACGCCGATTGGTTGAATTACGCAGCCGTAGCGAAGCCCAGGTAATCTGCTAGTATTTCCATACTTCTATACTGAATCAATGACTAATAAAACCTTTCAGAACTACTGAAGGCATATACGTAAAAACTAACCAAATTTCAGAATATGATTAATTAAAACTAGGGCTCCTAGTTAAGACTGACAGAAATACTGTCATAGTGAATGACCGACTAGATAAAAAAAAGAGTAGATAATGGGTAGTATACCAACCTACTGTGTACTGAATATTTATTATACCATCTGAATCAGTCTCAAACAATATGTATTTAACTATGGAATTGTTAATAAATAGTTTAAAAAATATCACTGCAGGATATCAAAATAAATCATTATATCTTGAAAGAAAATTTAAACCAACTGCACTAAATGAAAGTCACAAAAGTTAATTTTTAAATTATTTCATTGACTTATAAAAATTGACATACATACTTCACACTTTAAGCTACGAGTTACAAAGAAAAATAGACAACGAAAAATATATTTTTGATAATCTGTCGTACAAATAAAATTCGAAACATCGATAAAATTATATTAATATTTGATAAAGAATTTATAAAGAAATAAATTTGTTGTAAAGAATACAATTTTAACATTGTTGTCAAAAAATTTTTTACTTTAAAATGGCTGTATACAAAAAATTTGTTTTCTAAACACAAAACTTTTAGGTAAAAAATTATTTGTAAAATAATTTAAATATCGACACGAACGGTAGATTATTTTTTTTTATAAATCTTTATTTAAATTAGATTTAATTTGATTTAATTAATTATTTTTAAATTAAAATATAGAATTCATTAAATACGCACACCCCTACACGAACGCGAGACGGCCGAACGCAATTTTTTTAATGAACATTGCTGCCAACATTAAATAATATTATTCAGGCGTGTTTTACTTTCAAGAATTGTCCTGAGTCGTATTTATGAAGGTAAATGTATTTTACTATTTTCTCATTTTTTGTTGTTGTAATAAATATGTATACATAAGTAGGTAGTTAGATAATTGTATTTTTGTAATTTTGTTCAATTCATTGAGCTTCACCCCCTAATGTTTGGAATACTTACACCTAGCCTCATGGGCTTTTTGTGTATTGGGACTAAGTTTTTTCTCCATCTAAGGCCGGCCATACACGCAACGATAAGTCTTTTGCAGATGTATCTGCACAGATAAACCTGTCTTGTATGGCAGGATCGATATCTGCACAGATCTGAAAATCGGAGACAAAATCTGTGCAGATCCTGCCATACACGACAGATTTATCTGTGCAGATAAATCTGCACAGACTTATCGTTGCGTGTATGGCCGGCCTTAGGTGTTATTGAAAGTCCTGAAATCTCCTCATTCACAATGTATACAATTCTTCTGCTATGCCGCCCCACTAAGAGAGAGAGAAATAAACTTGACAGTTAGAAAGATTTCTCTAAAGGTTTTCTAAGTTGTGTTTTCGTTGACACATTTTGACAGATATATAACGCGTCACTTCAAGCGTATATAAGAAAAATATTTTCACTCCAATAAAAGTAGGCCAAAGTCGACTATGGACCAGGGCTCTTATGCAATCACCACGCCATCGGTAAAATTGATTTCAACCAAAATGTATGTGTTTTGTCGTTGGCATAAAAATCAAACGGCTCTACTTGGCTTGTGGCTGAACTCTAGTGGCCGAAAATTCATTATTGAATTTTCGTTTTTTCTAATGTACATACTTAGTAATAGCGTTGACCCGAAGTGATGGAATTGCCTTGCAAATGAGAGGGTTTTCAGTCTGTGTGTCTGTCGGTCTGTAAACACGATATCTGAACAACGGCAAGTGCTAGAGATGAAATTTCGTATGTACGAGTATACCATGCCATGAACGGCACACGAATCTTTTGGTTGAAATCGAATATACTTCAGGCGGTTTTTGCCGGTTCTTAGCCGTTTCTGTGAATCCATCCTAAATGGAGAATGGGAAAAGTAGAACTTGAATTTTTGAACTCCCAACGAATTCGGGGGTACTTAAACTAAGACCACCCTGTATGCAGACACCAATATATTTACCATTGCCAGAATCAAAAGGTTCTTTGTTAAGAACGATAAAAGATAAGAGGTATCTACCAGGAATTTTTTCAAAACTTTTCCTGTTTCGCAAACTGAAATTTCTAGGAAATAAAAACAACTTTTTGACGTATGTATAATGTACGTTGCGGTGGCCTAACTTGCCAATGTTGTATTTACGTTTAAGAGAGCCTAGTTGTATTTAAGTTAAGAAAATCGAAAAAACTCTCCTGCAACCAAAACGTTTAAGCTGTGATATTTTACGTTTTAAGGTTTGAGTAAACCAAAAATCGAATAAAAAAAATCCGATTGTCCAATGCACCTTACCCGATGATAAGCGACACTTTTGCCACTTATGTAGGATGTCGAATTGTGCGCCGAAAATTGTTCGTCATGTCAATCACACCGAGCCTGACACACAATTTGGAAAATCTTGTCATATGACATACGAGTATTAGGATAAAATCAATTGTGTATGATGAAAATATGTTGTCAAATTTATGAAAATATCACGCAAAGTCAAATCAAACAAACAAAAATATTTAAGAAGCTTTTTCAAGTAATTTACATAGTTTACTACCATTTCATTTTTTAGCCTCGGTGCTAAACTCTACCAAAATCGTACAGGGCTCCTAGGTGAAAAGGAATTTTTCATGTTCTTGTTCATTTTGGTCTTTTATCAAGACCAAAATGAACAAGCAGAGAAATTAGTATACTAATTTATCACATATATGTCCAGAGAGAAGAATGCAAAATCTTATTAGGGATCAAAATGAAAAATCTTATTAACACACTATAACAGATTATTAATAATAAAGACAATATCGATTCTAAAATTTTTAATTTGTGGCGAGCTTTCAATAGTTCTCAGACTATCATCGTCAGGCCGATGTTGACTCTACGATGTTCAGAGTAGAAGTGAGGGTATCATAGTATGAGATGTTAATACTTCTGTAGGTCGAGCAAGTTTTGATAAATTCTTATATTGTTTCCCACATCACTTTTGTAATTAATGGAGCATGGATTTTGATTTATGTGGAAAGCCTCTAAGATTTTTCTTTTTTTATACTGTTTCTCATTAGCAATTATTTTAGCCTCATCAAAATTAAATTTATGTTTGTTTTCAAAGGCATGGTTGGTCAGGGCTGTATTGTTTTTCTCCTTTTTTACATCATATTGGTGTTGGTATAACCTCTTTTTCAAATATTGTCCGGACTCTCCTATATAATTAGACCCACAGTCATCACAGTTTATCTGGTACACTACCCCTGATTTAATTTCTTTTTTGATTGGATCTTTTAAACAAGTAAAAAAGTTTGACCTTAAGCTATTGCTGCTTTTGTGCCCAAATTTAGCGTTAGGTATC
>CM022876.1:22042416-22076157 GCA_012654025.1 Pachypsylla venusta | reverse complement strand
TCATTGTGCAACTAACTTTTTGTTTGTTTGTTGTATATTTCAGGTTTCCTCAACTATGTTCTCATCACAAGACTGTCTCCTCTCATTGTGCAACTAACTTTTTGTTTGTTTGTTGTATATTTCAGGTTTCCTCAACTATGTTCTCATCACAAGACTGTCTCCTCTCATTGTGCAACTAACTTTTTGTTTGTTTGTTGTATATTTCAGGTTTCCTCAACTATGTTCTCATCACAAGACTGTCTCCTCTCATTGTGCAACTAACTTTTTGTTTGTTTGTTGTATATTTCAGGTTTCCTCAACTATGTTCTCATCACAAGACTGTCTCCTCTCATTGTGCAACTAACTTTTTGTTTGTTTGTTGTATATTTCAGGTTTCCTCAACTATGTTCTCATCACAAGACTGTCTCCTCTCATTGTGCAACTAACTTTTTGTTTGTTTCTTGTATATTTCAGGTTTCCTCAACCATGTTCTCATCACAAGACTGTCTATTATCATTAACTTTGGATCTCTAGCAGTTGCAGCCTATACAAATTATTACTTATATTTTGCTCTACAAAAGCTCATCTGTCCGAACGCAGTTATTATGGCGATTGTGAATCTTCTACTAACTTTGGCGACGTATGTCAAAATCAACCAATTGAAGAGTGGCGCCAACAAGAAGAACAAAAACAAAAATAAGAAAAAACAAAACTAGAGAGATTATTGTTGGGGGGGGGGAGGGGGGCAACCCTCCATCTCACCCCTTTTTTTGTTATTCATTGGATCGTAATATTATCACAATTGATTTTGTATTCAACTCGCGGTGGATTCTTAACAAAAAGGCTGCTGGTTCGAAACTATCTTCATCCTCCATCTACTGGTAGAGATTTTTGTTGGGGGGAGGGGACTCTCGATCTCACCCTTTTTTTGTTATTCATCGGATCGTAATATTATCACAATTGATTTTGGATTCAACTTCCGGTGGATTCTTAATTAGGAGGCTGTTGGTTCGAAACTATCTTCATCCTCCATCTACTGGTAGAGATATTTGTTGGGGGGGGGGACACTCTCGATTTCACCCCTTTTTTGTTATTCATCGGTTCGTAATATTATCACAATTGATTTTGGATTCAACTTGCGATGGATTCTTAACAGCCATGGAATTGGTTTGCAACAACTCGCCATGAGTTGTTGATACTTGAGAATCCTTACGGATAATGCAGTAGCTTCTCCTTGCTTTCTGCATGGGTAATGGAAAAGATATCATTTCCGATCCTTCCTTTAGTCTTCTTTTACGACTGGCATGGACTTGGGTTCCTTGGAAGGTGTCTCGATCACAATAGATCTAAAAACAGGTTGCAATGATACTTGCAATCAGTTTCAATAGAGATCTGTAACCAGTTTAATAATAATAAAGAACTCGAAATCGAAAATTTCAGCCCATTACAATACTTTCTTCTTTTTTTATAGATAAGGAAAGTCGTGTGATGTTCACACCAGATTTTTTTATTTGATTTGTGATTTGGTAACGAATTCGTGAATAGGCAAAGTAAAATTTCTGTAATACCTACATAAGTGGAGAAATTCTGTTGAGATATTTGAAGATTTTCAAGTTCATTTTCACATTTTGAGACCGTTGAAAATGTCCCCATTAGCCAAAATTTTACTTTTTTATTTCAGTATTTGCGGCTTTTTTTTTATATCATTTCTGAAAATTTTGACGTTTCTATATCAAAATTAAAAATTGGAGGAGGGGGGGTTGTTTCTCTTTGAATTTAGAATAAACCAAAGAGAAACGAAGAAAAAGAGTACCTATATGAAATTCGTTACTAAATTAAATTTAAGGTTCCCGTATCAAAAGAAAAATATCGATATTACCGATATCCGATATTGATATTATCGAAAATGTTTAATATCGATAAGCGATATTATCGATGTAACTATCGACAGCCCTAGCAGCAAAGCAGCGTACTTTCTGACATAGACAACTATCAATATTAAAGAAACAAGCTTCTGTATTCCTTAGTACCTTGAATTAAATTATCACAAATAATTAAATAAAATAAATCAGTGATAATTATTTGACAAGAATATTTATCTTTATTCAAGATCTGACAGTAGAATATTGTAATTATAGAAATATAGTAATCAAATCTTAAATTATAAACAATAATAATAATAGATGAATTAAACAAAGTAATTTGATAAATAAATAAAAACTAGAAACATCACAAAAAACAAATAATTATACAGAGAGGTTTTATAAAATGGATAATGAACCTTTGGAATTGTCACAGAAAAAAAATAATAATAATTACCCCCCCTCAAAATTTGATGTTATACGTTTCAAGGTACGTAGAATCCAAACATCGAATAAAAAAAATCCGTTTGTCCGCCGTCCGCCGTGATGGGCACTTAGCGTTGACCGATTTGGATGAAATTTGTTATATAAGTCCCATCTGGGTTCTAATTGTGTCCCGAAACTTTTGGGTGCAATCGAAAAAGCCTCGGCGATTTTTGACGCTATTTAGAAAGCGGTTTTCATTATTGCTGTCTAAAAGGAGAATGGTAAGAGCTAGAGATTTGAAATTTTGTATGTATGTTATATTTAAAGCGGTAAAAACCGCCAGCGGTATATTTGATTGAACCCAAAAGTTTTTAGGCTAGTTGGGGTCTCAGCTAGCCTAAAAACTTTTGGGTTCAATCAAATATACCGCTGGCGGTTTTTACCGCTTTAAAGCGGTTTTCATAATCATGTCTAAAAAGAGAATGGTAAGAGCCAAAACTTCAAATTTAGTAGGTATGTCAAATTCAGGGTCTAATTACGCCCGAGATTTGGAATCGTCACGGGAACCCCCCTCAATTTTTTGCCAGAAAAATAATAAACCCATGTGTCACATTGGCAGAGTTTTTTTTTCTTGTAGCGATGTTTGATTTAAGATTATGTTACAAAGTTTCAGTGGGTGATTTGTGTTATTTTTGAAACGGTCTATCTTTTTTTACTGCTCTGATTTCGAAATGCTAAAATGATTTGAAGAGCTTAGAATGAGGATTACAAAAGTACTCTCCTATTTGGTATTATATCGAAAATGACCAAAAAAGATACACCTTCGAAAGCACTAAGCAAAAACTTGCTACACCCTGTACCCTGTATAGTAAAACTAATTATATAATTCCATCACAATTCGACAGTCCAAAAAATGTTTTGGTATCTGTGGCTCACTATGGAAGCAAAATATTTCAAAAGCGGCACCTGACAGGAAATCCTGGACAAGAAGCGAGGGATTTTCGAACACGCGGGATTTTTCCCGGCTTGCAATTTGTAATATCTCTCCGTCTCTCCGGCCGCCTCCTTTGTTTTGTTTTTAACATTTCATGTTTACTTGTCAGCTTTATTGACATATTTAACCCCTCCAGACAGGTTAGGAAACGTTTTTACGGCCATGCGAGGGATGAGCAATCTTGCTTGAGCACGACACTTTTTGAAAGTGATTAAGAAGGAGAAAAATATTAAGGATATTCATGAGATTAAAAGTGGTGGGATTTGGGAAAAAGAGATTTTTCCTGTCCAAGATTGTCTGTCATATGCCGCACTCAAATATTTCAACCTCAAAATTTCGGGATTAAAACCTGCACAATCACTGAATTTAAATTTAATGTAAGATTTTTTTTAAAGCTTAACGTCTCTTTACCATCTATGGTCATACACGAAGGTGGTTTTAGTCTCCATTTGCTGGAAACTTACAAATCATTTACCCACTTGACCTCACACATCCTGGGTTGGACAAGGATTAGCCAGCATCATGAGAGCGCAATCCTATGTGTTCACCCAACAAGTGAAACCTCGCAAAAATTTGCTTAAATTCAGTGATCTAACGGCAATGTTGTATTCAACGCGCCATTTGCTACATCGGAGTATTAACCACGCCTGAAGTTGATTAACTCTGGTGATCTGATGTTGATAGCTGCAGCCGGATATGGCATCAGAATGTATTTGAGAGCGGTCACGGATCATTCGTGAAGCCATTGGCTGTCGTCCACGGCATAGGACCGGTGGACTCACTTGTCATGAGCAACTTGGATAATGCACTTGGGAATCTCCGATATTCTTTTTCTTCTACACAAAGTGACTTAATCAGAGTTACTGAAAGTTTGAGCATTATAGGGCACAGACCCTTCCGCTGTTTGATTCGAGACCGGACTGGCGAGTGTCGGAGAGTTGCTGATTGCTGAAGCGTACATGATGAGTGTGTGCTCAAACCTATCGGATCCCACACACTTCAGATTCTTTTACACACTATCGGACTGAAGACGGATTGAGGGATCGTGCATGACAGGTGTGACCCAGGCTTTCGCTTCTTCTACAGGCTTCAGAAACTTAGCGACCATACAAAACAGACTGATCAGCTCAGTCGGTTGAGGCGGTCGATTCGTAATCAGGAGGCTGTTGTTTTGAATCCAATTCCATCCCCCTTCTTCAACACAACATTGGATATAGAATCTTTAGAAGAGGACTCCTATTAAAAATATATACTCAGTGGTTAAGCGCTCGTCTGGTAAACAGGAGGATCTCGAACAGAGGCAGGATTTTTTCCTTATTAATTTGAGTGTTTGAGCACATAAAAATAGAGCTCGCTCTAACGGTTAGGAAGTAGAAAATGCCTGAGGCATTAACCTCGCTCAATGGTAACCTTCCACTCAAGAGTCTATATATCTTCTAGGAATTTAAACATTTTGATGAAATGACACTTGTGGTGTAAAAGCCAATTCTAAAGGTCAACCCCTAAACGTTCAATTTCCTCTACGAAATAGTCCATGTCAGTGTGATTGAGGGCAGAGTTTTGTAAAACTAATCGGAAGAAGTTGGGCAGATTGTGAATTGGTTGATATGTAATCATCATGCTGCCTGATTTCATCATTCTTTCTTTGATTTGAGGAGCAACCTGAAAAGAAACAAAGTTGGGCAGATTGTGAATTGGTTGATATGTAATCATCATGCTGCCTGATTTCATCATTCTTTCTTTGATTTGAGTAGCAACATAAAAAGAAACATAATGTTTTCTGTGTTATTTTACACCATCAGCTCAGGTGGACTCTGTTGGTGAGGATGTCACCCTCAAGTAAATCCTTATAATCTCAAGTATGATTTATTTTTCCTTATTAAAAGATATAGCAAATTATAAATATATAGGAAGAAATTACGACTTGGGTAACCATTATTTTTTACCAGAAAAATAATAAATACCGTAAAGTGGGGTGAATAGGATAATTTTTCATCTTTGAAAGCCTGTATCTTTGTGATTTTTTTTCTTCACAGATTTGTTTTTTGTGCCAAAACTTGAGTCTTGATTAGCTCTTTTTAATGGACCTAAGCTGAAGGTTATCCGACCTTCAGTTTGGGCACATTTTAAAAAAAACTACCTTGATCCTATTCACCTGTGAGTCAGGACAATAGGATTATCTACTGACTTCTATTTATTGAACCGGGTTTTGCTCTCTTCAGGTTAATAGGATCATAAATCTTGTTTTTAAAAAAGTTTCAAAACAAAATTACGAAGAAAATGATACCAAAATGAACTTTTTGGGTTAAAGGGGGTTAAAAATATGTTTTTTTTTAAGAAAATAGGAACTTAAATCTAAGAAAGTCTTACTTTCAGTCTTGGGAGTGAACATCTTGATCTTCGGGGGCAGCCAATGAGATAAATAGGTTAATAATAATACACAACAACAAAAACACTGACATATTGCAGGATAAAAACTTTAATGGGCACTGATCCTATTCACCCCGAAATTTTCAAAAAACGAGACCTTTCAAGAAAAAAAACCCTTTTGGGGCCCAAATATTTATCAAATCATTATTTGGATGACTGCTACGTATTCTGCACAAAATTTAAATTAGGAAAGTCATATACCAATATTTTCCATAAGGGGTCTTATGGAGAACTTTTTCCAGGATACATTTTTGGTGGTGTTCATAGGGTGATACATAATTATCCACAGGGTGAAGAGGAGGTGTTATAGAAAAATCAAAAAATACTCTAAAGAAAGGTTATGAGGTGGTCAACAATTTTTATCTATATAAAAATATTCCTATCATTAATAGAAATGGCATTTTTCTGTTAAAAAGGTTTTTAAGTCAAAAGTGATCCTATTTACCACGCTGATCCTATTCAACCCAATTTTACGGTAATAAAGACCTTGATTAAATTTCCTACAAGACCTTTAAGTTAAGTCCTTGATCAGCAATAAATTTCCTACCTGACCTTCAAGTTAAGTCCTTGATCAACATTAAATTTCCTACAAGACCTTTAAGTTAAGTCCTTGATCAGCAATAAATTTCCTACCTGACCTTTAAGTTAAGTCCTTGATCAACATTAAATTTCCTACAAGACCTTTAAGTTAAGTCCTTGATCAGCAATAAATTTCCTACCAGACCTTTAAGTTAAGTCCTTGATCAGCGTTAAATCAACTCGCAAATGATACAAATTATAATGACTACTTCAACAGCATACGGGAAGTAATTTAGAACTGCAGTCTGGGGTTGCCGTATCGAAAGAAGAATATCGATATTACCGATATTGATATTATCGAAAGCTTAATATCGATTAGCGATATTATCGGATGGTCGAATATCGATATAAAATATTGGTTACATTGAAACCCTAATATCGATAGTCGATATTTTCGATGCAAATATCGACAGCCCTGGCAGCAAAGCTGCGTAATTTCTGACGTACCTAGGTACCATAATAATTTTTTTTTGTTGCAATACTCATATTTTTTTCAATATTATCGAAATCTTAATATCGATATGAAATATCGATTATATTGAAACCCGAATATCGATATAATATCGACATCCCTACTGGAGTCTCATACAATATTGAAAACGATGATGGGAAAATGTGGAACCAATTTGAACACTTCAAGTCTCGAATAACATAGCCCTCCAAACTAGCTCACCTTATGAAGCAAATCATTGAAATCCGATTGGTGTTCTTTCTGTCTCAAACTGGGCGGTATATACCAAAATGAAATATTGGTACATTCTGGCTCTTCCAAAACCAATTTAAATCCTTCCCGATGTCGAATCTTGTCCGTAAAATATTTGGCATTATCAAATGCCTTATCAATATGGGCTTCCAAGCCGTCAGTTCCCTGTAAAAAAACGAAAATGTTGGCTTTCAGAAAATTTTAGTGAAGTCAAAACTGAATCGGATGCAGCGCGAGTCCTTTGCATGAGCCTTATAAAAATACTAGCTGTTTTCCCGTGCTTCGCTACGGGTACAAAATTCAACAACTCAATTTTAGGTTTTTGGTGGAACCGACCCCCAGAGTGAACACGGCTCCTATTTAGAAAATTCAATATTTTACTCAAAGATATTACTTTTTGCACTGCGGAACACCTTCGTATAAAATTTCAGCTTTCTCGCTCATCCCGAAGTGATACTTCTTAACTATGGGTTTTTGGTGGAACCGACCCCCAGAGTGAGCACCGCTCCTAGTTAGAAAATTCAATATTTTATTCAAGGATATGACTTTTTGTACTTCGGAACACCTTTGTATCAAATTTCAGCTTTCTCGCTCATCCCGAAGTGGTACTTCTCAATTCCGATTTTTTGGTGGTGAAAACCGTCCATAAATCGGATAAAAACCGGAAATTTTCAAATTTTATATTTTTTATGGGGTCCTTATATACTATTTTTTTGGGGGGGGGGTCTATTCTCGGTAATTTCTTGTTATCTCTTTTAGTTTGCCCAAAAAAAACCCCGCTAAATAGCGTCATTTTTGGCGGTAACTTGTTAAATTTTTTTCTTTCTTATTACGCACCTTCATACTAAAAGGAACCTGTGTGCCAAATTTCAAGTTTCTAGGTTTAGCCATCGTGGAGCTACGTTGATTATCAGTCAGTCAGTACGTCAGTCAGTATACCAACTGGGCTTTGCGTTTTATAAGCATAGATAAGTATTTGGGGCCCCCTTTAAGCTATGTAGGTACCATGTAAATAGTTATATCAAGATGTCACAGAAACATTTAATCTGATGAAACCAAAGACCTATCGTCACGAAAAAAATACCCCCCTGCCCCTCTCAAAATTTGATATTTTGCGTTTTAAGGTACGTAGAATTCAAAAATCAAATAAAAAAAAATCCGTTTGTCCGCCATGTGCCATGATGAACACTTTTGGCACTTAACGTTGACCGATTTAGATGAAATTTGGTATGTGGGTTCAGTTTGGGATCTAATTGTGCCTCGAACTGGGTACGATCGAATATATCGTTTGACGGTTTTTGTCAATTTTTAGAGGTTTTCACCGCTTTTTATCAGTTTTCAATTATTCTCTCTAAAAAGAGAAGGGTAAGAGCTCGAGATTTGAGGCTTAAAAACTTTTGAATGCAATCAAATTTACCGCTGGCGGTTTTTATCGCATTTTTGCGGTTTTCATTAGTCCTGCCTAAAAAGAGAATGGTTAGAGTCAGAGACTTGAAATTTTGTATATACTCGTATGTCAAATTTAGGATCTAATAATGGCTCAGAACCTGGGGGGGGGGGGGTATTTTTTGGGGATGGAGAGTATTTTTTTAGCCAGTAAAATAATAAATCCATGTGTCCCATTGGCAGAGTTTTTTAGTTTTGATGATTCTTCAAAATTCCAGTACTTTTCACGTACGGATGAGACTTTGATTCTTGGTCTACTTACCTTTGCTTTCCACATAAACCAAAATTTGAGTACATCTGGTTTTCTACCACATTGAATGTGTTTATCTCCACTATCATATTTGGTGTCGTAAAATTTGTCTTTTTGAAAAAGATATGTTGCCGAAGCAGAGTGACATTCCGTTAGGATGGTTTCATGTTTGGTTAGGAACACGGAACACTGTTGAGGAGCCGTTAGGAGTTTATGGGGGTTCCAAGTGACAGAGTCAGCCCTGAAAAAACAAATCAAATATTTAGTGTGAATGTGTTCTTCTGACACCTCGGTCGCACTTAACTTCTGGTGTGAATATTATCTTCTAAACACCTCGGTCGCACTTCACTTCTGGTGTGAATATCTTCTTCTGAACACCTCGGTCCCACTTCACTTCTGGTGAGAATATCTCCTTCTGAACAACTCGGTCCCACTTCACTTCTGGTGTGAATATCTTCTTCTGAACATCTCGGCCCCACTTCACTTCTGGTGTGAATATCTTCTTCTGAACACCTCGGTCCCACTTCACTTCTGGTGTGAATATCTTCTTCTGAACACCTCGGTCCACTTCACTTCTGGTGAGAATATCTTCTTCTGAACAACTCGGTCCCACTTCAATTCTGGTATGATTATCTTCTTCTGAACACTTCGGACCCTAATAACTATGAAATGATTCAGTCAAATGACTCTCTCATTGCTAATTCACTTATCCTTGTCTCCCAGTATATCAAAGTTAATATCTCTGAAATGATTCAGTCAAATGACTCTCTCATTGCTAATTCACTTATCCTTGTCCCCCAGTATATCAAAGTTAATATCTCTGAAATGATTCAGTCAAATGACTCTCTCATTGCTAATTTACTTATCCTTGTCTCAATTATCCTAGCGTATACAATTTATTTGCAATTCCTTCTCTATGTAATTAACTTAATTTTATTGTATATTTTATTAGTCTATATTAAAATAATATCTTAACTTCTTTGTGTAGGTACATTCAAGGTGAACTCATAACAACTTGAGAGGAGTTCCTTTTCCCTGTAATTAGGTAGTATTATAATTATTCATTTTAAAATATAACTTATTGATTGCTATATTTTAAATGTTTATTTTATTTTATTATCTTGTGCTACCTATTCTTTATTGTTACTAAATACATGGAGCTTCAGCCATTGTCTATGGTTAACCCGTGAGTGGTTTTCTATAGGGAATTTTTCTCACCCTGTCGGCAAAAACGCAATAACTTGGTAATTATTGGCTCCTACTTGTCGGGTCTCTCAGCAGCTGTTCAAAATATGTTTTACTTTGTGCTCACAAATTGCCGACATACATTGCATTTCATAATATACCATCATAGGACTTAACATCATAGGACTTACCATCATAGGACTTACCAGGAGATCCTCTGTCTTTCTATCCTAGACTCACACTTAAGTTCCAACGATCATCCTCCCTTAATATACCATCATAGGACTTACCAGGAGATCCTCTGTCTTTCTATCCTAGACTCACACTAAAGTTCCAACGATCATCCTCCCTTAATATACCATCATAGGACTTACCAGGAGATCCCCTGTCTTACTATCCTATACTCACACTAAAGTAGTTCCAACGATCATCCTCCCTTAATATAGCATCATAGGACTTACCAGGAGATCCTCTGTCTTTCTATCCTAGACTCACACTTAAGTTCCAATGATCATCCTCCCTTAATATACCATCATAGGACTTACCAGAAGATCCTCTGCCTTTATATCTTAGACTCACACTAAAAAAAATGTCCCGTTGATAAAAAAAGTATGGCGTCACAATCGTGGGTGAAAAACGTCTAATATAGCATCATAGGACTTACTAGGAGATCCTCTGTCTTTCTATCCTAGACTCACACTGAAGTTCCAACGATCATCCTAAAATCATTATCGAATTGTTTACAAGTTGTGCCGAATTGTTTATAAATCAATTTCTCATAATCGCATGTAGGCACGTAACTAAATCAGGTGGCCCGCCGGGTTATATTTGTCAACCTCCAGTAAGGTTTTACTAACTTGGTGACAACGGAAGTTTGTATTGTTGGAACCTTTCCACCTGATCTAATCCGGTAGTGAGAACGAAACTTTTTCTGAGTAATGGCCACTGAATCACCACTATTGAAAAATGTCTCTACAACAAATGGAAATTGCTCAGGGGTCCACGAGAATCCATTCTAACAAAGCCCCTTCTGTTGGGAAGAAAATGACACCAACATGAACAATCTACTACAAGTTATGACTTGGTAGTGAACATTTTAAACTCATCAGGTTATACTGACACACCCTGTATTATTCAAATGACACCAACATGAACAATCTACGACAAGTTATGACTTGGTAGTGAACATTTTAAACTCGTCAGGTTATACTGGCGCATCCTGTATTATTCAAATGACACCAACATTAAAAATCTACGGCAAGTTATGACTTGGTAGTGAACATTTTAAACTCGTCAGGTTATACTGGCGCATCCTGTATTATTCAAATGATACCAACATGAAAAATCTACGACAAGTTATGACTTGGTAGTGAACATTTTAAACTCGTCAGGTTATACTGGCGCATACTGTATCATTCAAATTACACCAACATGAACAATCTACGACAAGTTCTGACTTGGTAGTGAACATGTTAATCACGTCCGGTTATTCTGGCGCACCCTGTATTTCCCTCAGGTCCTCTGACGACCAACTAACTAAAGTATAGTTTTTCCTTATTTTACCCCAACATAAAGGTTAGAGAGCTTCTAGAAAAACCAGTTGTTTCGTTCCGGTAGACCACGTGTCTGATTCAATGGTACCTACACAACCAGTTTTCCTTATTAAATATATAATAAATACCCTCTGAGGTAGGTGCTTATGTGTTCTTTCCTGATTAAGATAAAGAAAAATTGAACTAATTAAAAATGCAAGAGAAAGACCCGACAATAATGGCAAGGTTTCAATTGATCAATGGAAAAAGACAAAATACCCTTGCGGGGTTTTCTGATTTATTTCAAAAATCTTGTTTTTTTTTCTAGGTTATACAGGGTGGGCCCGAAAAATTTAGCTAAAATTGCAGAGGTTATAGAAGTAATCATTTCCAACAATATATAGGGTGTTCATAAAGTCTCACCCCACCCCCCCTATCTTGATAATGGCTGAAAATATAAGAAAACGCAAAAATACGTATCCCTTAGATTTTAGGGAGATTAATAATAGACTGACTTCAAAATCTTAAATGAGAAGGTATATCAAGTGACACCTTGTTTTAAAGGCCTCGTTAATACGAGTTCATTACAGAAAATCAGAGCTCTCTAGGATCTACCGTTCATGAATTACAGGGTGGAACACGTGACATGGACCCTTTGCGGCCGCACCAAAATGGTAGGTAAAAATGACTAGAAATAAGTTTCTATGATCCTAAATAAGTAATTTATTAAAAAAGATGGTTGTCCCGCCCAATTTAACCGCAGAGATCGATCCTTCTTAGACCAAACCTATCCAGCTTTTTTGAAAATTTTGGTCTAAGAAAGCTCGAACTCTGCGGTCGAAGTGAGTTTGGTGGAACACTATTTTTTACTAAATTACTTATTTGGGATCACAAAAACTTGTTTCTAGTCATTTTTACCTACCATTTCGGTGCGGCCGGAAGGGGTCCATTATCACATGTTTCACCCTGTAATTCGTGAACGGTGGATCCTAGAGAGCTCTGGTTTTCTTTAATGAACTCGTATTAAAGAGACCTTTAAAAGAAGGTGTCACTTTATATACCTTCTCATTTAGGATTTTGAAGCCAGTCAGTGCCCAACCTAAACGGCTGGCCGAGGCGAAACAATTTTCAGTACAAAATTAATCCCCCTAAAATCTAAGGGATACGTGTTTTTGCTCTTTCTTATATTTTCAGCCATTCGCGAGATACGGGGGGTGGGGTGAGAGTTTATACTCCCACATGTATAGTCCGCTTTTGCATGGTTTTCAAGATGGTGACTATTTTGTGTTTTTCTCAAAACTCATTATTTCTCTCCAAAAAAATCACGTATAACTTTTCTTTTTTACTAATGGTACAGAAAAAAAGTTTGGATCATTAAATCAAGAATAATATTTGCACTAAGAATGATTCTTATGAAATACATCGTTTGGTTGTAGTAAGGCAAAAGCTAAAAGTAGCAGAAATAAATTGACTGTTTTATGGTGCTAAAAAATCACATTCCGTAGTAGTAAATTTTTTATTTCTTTTCAAGTTCTTTCAATAATCAAACGATATTGGTTTCCTCGAATAGCTATGAGTATCAGTATATTATTTCGTAAGAGTGCCATAAGGGTTCCCATTAAAATTTTCTTGGAAAATTTCAGTGCAAAAAATCGGAAAAATATTTTTTTCAAAATATTTTCGGAATTATGCTCGAAAAAACATGACAAAATATATTTTTTTAAAAAATATCATGGGAATAATTCTTACCGAAAATTTTATTCTTGATTTAATGATCAAATCATTTTTCTGTACCATTAGCCTAAAAAAAGTTATATGTGATTTTGTAGAGAGAAGTAATGAGTTTTGAGAAAAACACAAAATGGCGGCCTTCTTGAAAACCAAGCAAAAGCGGACTATACATGAGGTAGTATGTTGTTGGAAATGATGCGTTCTATAACCTATTAAGTTTTAGCTAAGTTCTTCGAGGCCACCCTGTATCTACATATATGTTAAAGTAGATAACTAATTCGGTAACTATAATTCTTGAATGATGGGACCAAAAGGGGATAAGTAAAAAAAAGTGTCATTTTTCGATATTGTTGGATTCGGAAAAAACAGCTCTATCCAATGGTACCTACAAATGATTTAAGTCTCAAAAAAACTGATATAAAGTTATTTGAAATATAAAAAAGTGTTATTTCTCGATAAAAATATCGTTGGATTCAGAAAAACCAGCTCTATCCAATGGTACAATGATTTAAGTCTCAACAGAACTGATAAAGAGTTTTGAGAAAAACAAAAAAGTCAAAAAAGTGATTTGAAATATAAATAAATGGTACGGAAAACCGTACNAAATTTTGAAAATATGGCCCAAAAGCAATATGGCCGAATATATTTGATCTTTATTTTGGCTTTTGGCTTCCCGTCAAACGATTTTTTCAGCCAAAATATCTCTAAAATTTCTGCACGAATACAATACTTTATCTTCTATGGAAGAGAAAGTAAAAAGTATTATTTTTCGATATGGATATCGTTGGATTCAGAAAAACTAGCTCTATCCAATGGTACAAATGATTTAAGTCTCAACAAAACTGATAAAGAGTAATTTGAAATATGAAAAAGTGTTATTTTTCGATATGCATATCGTTGGATTCAGAAAAACTAGCTCTATCCAATGGTACAAATGATTTTAGTCTCAACAAAACTGATAAAGAGTAATTTGAAATATAAAAAAGTGTTATTTTTCGATATGAATATCGTTGGATTCAGAAAAACCAGCTCTATCCAATGGTACAAATGATTTAAGTCTCAACAAAACTGATAAAGAGTAATTTGAAATATAAAAAAGTGTTATTTTTTGATATGGATATCGTTGGATTCAGAAAAACCAGCTCTATCCAATGGTACAAATGATTTAAGTCTCAACAAAATTTACAAAACTGGTAAAGAGTAATTTGAAATATAATAAAAAGGAGTTAGTTGCAAAAAAAATCGATTTTTGGTATTTTTGATACAAGTCATAGTTATATCTTTCATAACAATAGTACCTACCTATTGTGTTAGGTACTCCAATTTGGTATTTTTGAATTTTAGTCAAACATAATCCCAAAACATATGAAAATATTATAATATAGGGAAGATTAGATATTTAGGAGTAAAGTGTGACGTTTATACGGCCATGCCTCGATTGCACGTGAAAAATCATGCCTAGATCACAATTTGTTTGAACAGTTATTTTATCTTTATAGTTTAAAAAAACAGTGGTAATTCTATAATATACCTCTAAATCTGTGAAATTTGAAAAAAAAAAATAATAATAATACCAGTCTTTGGTAAGTGTATAAAATTACTCGTATTTAATATGTATAATTAGTCAGGGTCTATGGCACGTTGAATACACCAGTTTCCGTTAGATCAATGAAGTTAGATCCAGCGAGTTCGGCCAAACCCACAGGCTGGATGAGGTTGCAAGTTTCCAGCGAATGGAGCTGATTTGCGGGGTTTCCATCGAATGGAGGGTAAAATCCCCGTCTCGAATGACCAATAGATGTTAAAAGAGAGTCAAATTAAAAAAATTTAAATAATAATAATGTGTATAATTAGCAATTATATTACTTCAACCCTTTTACCCGAACACATACATCTAAATAAAATATTGTGGCCTTGCGTTTTAATATATTTGGGGGGTAGTTCTGTAGTTTGCAGGAAGTCGCGACCTCTCCCTTAATGACCACAGTCGTCATTAACTTTACAGTGTTCATAAAAAAAAATGTATTTTTATTCTACAGGCTGATCCCAAAAACATGTAATCCACGTATAGTAGAGCCCAAGTAAAGGACACTTTCCTTAATAAACATGGGGTCGGGAATGCACACCCTCCGCGCAACTGTACTGTAAATTTCCAGAATTTTTTTTGCGTTCGAACCCAAAACTCGCAAGCGGTAAGCAGGGGCGGATACAGGTCTTCAGTTGAGGGGGTTGGGTTCGATGAAGCGTTGAGCTCAAATCTGATGTGATATTTAGTACTTATTAAAAATGATTTTTTTAGGAAACAAGATGCTCAAGGAAAATAGCTCGACTATTACTTACAGAGTTCGCAATTAGCCACATTCCTTAATGAATGAAATTGAATCTGTAATTTTGGTTTATTATTTTCAATAATGAATCTTTGGAATCGTCACGGAAAAAAAAATTACCCCCCCCCCTCAAAATTTGATATTATACGTTTCAAGGTTCGTAAAATCCAAAAATCAAATAAAAAAAATCCGTTTGTCCGCCGTACGCCGTGATGGGCACTTTTGCCACTTACCGTTGACTGATTTGGATGAAATTTGGTATATACGCTCCATCTGGGCTCTAATTGTGCCCCGAAATTTTTGGGTGCAATCGAATACACCCTTGGCGATTCTTGCCGCTTTTTAGCGGTTCCCAGTATCGCTGTCTAAAAGGAGAATAGTAAGAGCTGGAGATTTGAAATTTTATATGTATGTCATATTTGGGGTCTCAGCTAGCTCCAAAACTTTTGGGTTCAATCAAATATAACGCTAGCGGTTTTTATCGCTTTAAATCGGTTTCCATTAATCCTGTTCCAAATCCCAGATTTGGAATCATCACGATAACCCCCTCAAATTTTTTGCCAGAAAAATAATAAACCCAGTCACATTGACAGAGTTTTTTAGTATGAATATTTCACACCGAATGTGTAAAATGAAACTTTTGTTTTCTATTTCACATTTCTTCATATTAAGCTTATTGACTGTGTCAGGTTCTCAAACTTGAAGAATAAAATTTACAGATTTTGAGCTTGCTCTTAGGTAAAATAGAAATAACTTATGGTTTGATATTTCAACATCAATGTCAATCCAAATAAAAAAAAAAAAAATCGCGAAATTGAAGCATGAATGCGTTTTCACAAATTTCTAAAGTCTGTTATCGAGGGGCGTGAGCTAAGTTGAAAGCGGGGGTGGACGATCGCCCCTACCGCCACCCCTGTATCCGCTTCTGGCGGTAAGTGCTACTGGAACGGGGTAAGAAAATGATTGCCATTATCAAACTTGCACTTTCTTTTTAAAAAGGGTTCATTATTCTAATACCATGTTCGGGAGTGTTAGCGGGGGGGGGGGGCGATGGCCCCTACCGCCACCCCTGTATCCGCTTCTGGCGGTAAGTGCTACTGGAACGAGATAAGAACATGATTGCCATAATCAAACTTGCACTTTCTTTTTCATTATTCTAATACCATGTCCAGCAGTGTTGTTACAAGGTTTACAAATGACACAAAGATTAAAAGCGACATTTTTTACTATCAGTAAATTTTATTATAATACTAGGAGATGCAACCCGTGCTTCGCCTCGGTATAATTTAATTTTTCCATTATATTTTTCAAACATATTGAAGACATTCGAACCAGTGACAGAAAACTACATATTAGGAGAAGATCAGTTTGGATTCTGGGAACTAGAGAAGCCTTATTAACTCTCAGAAATGTCTACGAGAAAGAACTGTCGATGTCTAGGAAAATATATCTGGCCTTTATAGATTTGGAAAAGGCGTTTGACTGCTTAGATTGGAAGATTCAGTTTGAAGTAATGCAAGAAATTGGGATCAGCTTTATAGTCCAGTCAACGAATGGTTTGTAGGGTGCGTTGGCTGGAAACCAAGGAATTTTTTCAGAAGTTTGTTTGCTGTGGTCAGGAGATAAACATACTAAAAGTCCTGGGACCTGGGGGGTGAGCCAAATGAAGGGGGGCGTAGCGAAGGTCACTTTTTTTTAAGTTTTCCCCTATATCTCGAAAACGGTTACTTTTAGCGTACAAAGTATTCTCGGTAAAATTGGAGCCATCTAAATTTCCTACAAGTTTGCTTCTATTCATTTTTTTCCACCCCTCATAGTTTTCGAGATATCTTCCCACCCCCCACCGCATATTTTTGGCAAAATGAAAATTTACCCCATTTTTCGTTAAATTTTGGTCTGTAGCACACCAATGCTTCGTTTCACAGCAATAACCCGGGAAATAAAGTTATAGAGAATCAAATTTGCTTTTAAAAAATATTCCTTTTTACATTTTATTATTAGCCCTTCAAAAAATACAGCCCCTTTTATGGCATTTGGCAATAATATAGATAATATAGATTTTGCCAAAAAAACTGTTCGTTTCAGTTTTCCACAGCTGTCACCTTTTATATAACCAGTTACTATGTGTATATACTCTCAAATGTTGAGAATAAGGTTTATGATCATTTAATATGCAATTAAATGACCAGATAGGATAAGTGAGGTCTTCATTTAACTCCACAATTTTGGACAAAAAAATTCATCCATTTTTTTGTGACTTTTACTGTTAAAATGGGTTGAATTTTGTTCAAAAACGGTACAAATGGATGCATATTCTGACTTTACATCTTATTTTCTGATGTAGGATCCTCCTTTATCGCCCAGTGAATAAGGTCGGTGGTGATACAAAATGTAAACTTTGTCACTTGTACATTTGCAGAGTTTATAATGTAAACTATTACCTTGCAAAATTATTGGAAATTGGAATCTTGCACTGAGCTCCATCTTTTCTGCCACAATAACTATATTAATGCATGGTCCGATTTTTGTTTTGATATTTCTCATTATGCTTGTGAAAGGATTTGGTGATTTGTTTTTGGGCTCTATGGGATCTTCTGGGCCTTATGGCGAAATTTTTAATAGTATTTTTCGAACAAAACTATTGTGTACAAAATCACATTCCATAAATCATGAAATAATAAGTTTAAATACTTAATTATTTTCCAAAGTATTTCAATTTTTGGATCTCTTGGGTCGGGAGGATTCGAGAAGTGATTCATATGATGGAATTTGACGGAAAAAAGTCGGTTCTTTATCCTCCACATTATTATACACTCAGACTCCGTTGAAACATATTCCCTGACAAACATTTGAGTGATAATTTCCGGCAGCCACACTTTCCACTACTGCAGTTCTAAGTGCAGTGGCATAAAATCATTTTTAAAATTTAGTCGTGTATTTGAGCATCTACACTGTGCACTGGAACCAGTTGCTTGTTAGCGGTCACTTCCCCCCCCGCCCACTGCTTTCTCGACCTCAGTCTGGGATAATGAGGATCTAGAAAATACTTCTTCTCTCTGGTATTTCTGTTGACTTCTTACAGAATTTTAGATACCCTACTTTGCTCTTTCTAAATGCTCACGATGTTGTGTCGGATTTTATCTTTCATTCCAAGCTGCTACAGTTCTGCCACGACAAGGTTTCACGAGTAAGATGTCTTGGTCAGTTGGGGTTTTACCCATCAATATAACTAAAGGACTTCGTAAATAACTGCACTGAGCTGGTTTCAGATAAATGAATTACTGTGTCAACATTAAACATCAGGATACTAATTATGCGGCTTTTGTTTGGGACGTTCGAAAGAAAATCCTGATGTTTTGTAGTAATATCTGTCTACCAGTTAAAATGTATATACCCTAATCTCTTCGTCCTAAAGCGTTGTACTTGTTCCACTAGCTTCGTACTATATGAGTGGTGGAGTGGCATATCCATCAAAAATTAAACTGACATCACTCCCTCCAGGACAGTGGGTCTTGACAAATCGTATATATCTATCACAAATAGAGGTAATGGAGGATCCTGTGCCAAATATGTTTTTGTGCGAGAAATCAGCCATCTATAAATATGTACGAGTTTGTCAGTTATACATCCTTCGTAATTGGATCAGAGAGCATAGCACTGACTTTTTTTAATTTTCTCATAGCACTTTCATTGCAGAATGCTAAGGGAAACGGGACCAACCCATATGTTATGAAACATAATGATAAATATCATACTATTCTGTACCTACATACATCGGCAGGTTCTTATAATTCTTCTGATATTATAAATGCAAAAATGCGTTTGTTGGTTTTAGGACACACAGCAGGAGACAATAAGAAAAAAGAAAATATGTGATATCGGTGATTTTTTTTGTCTCCAATTTTCATTAATTTTGCATGGTGATAGTTGTAAAAGTAAGATGTAAAGTCAGAATATGCATGCATTTGTACCGTTTTTGAACAAAATTCAACCCATTTTAACAGTAAAAGTCACAAAAAATTGGATGAATTTTTTTGTCCAAAATTGTGGAGTTAAATAAAGACCTCACTTATCCTGTCTGGTCATTTAATTGCATATTAAATGATCATAAACCTTATTCTCAACATTTGAGAGTATATACACATAATAACTGGTTATATAAAAGGTGACAGCTGTGGAAAACTGAAACGAACATTTTTTTGGCAAAATCTATATTATTGCCAAATGCCATAAAAGGGGCTGTATTTTTTGAAGGGCTAATAATAAAATGTAAAAAGGAATATTTTTTAAAAGCAAATTTGATTCTCTATAACTTTATTTCCCGGGTTATTGCTGTGAAACGAAGCATTGGTGTGCTACAGACCAAAATTTAACGAAAAATGGGGTAAATTTTCATTTTGCCAAAAATATGCGGTGGGGGGTGGGAAGATATCTCGAAAACTATGAGGGGTGGAAAAAAATGAATAGAAGCAAACTTGTAGGAAATTTAGATGGCTCCAATTTTACCGAGAATACTTTGTACGCTAAAAGTAACCGTTTTCGAGATATAGGGGAAAACTTAAAAAAAGTGACCTTCGCCACGCCCCCCTGCATTTGGCTCACCCCCCAGGTCCCAGGACTTTTAGTATGTTTATCTCCTGACCACACCAAACAAACTTCTGAAAAAATTCCTTGGTTTCCAGCCAACGCACTCTACACCCCTATTTTGATCATTCATTGACAGGACTATTAAAGATAGACGAATAATCTACAATCTCTATAAATATCAAGAGGAATCTGCCAAAATTAAGAGTTAGGCAGGGTTGCACACTTTCGCCTTTGCTTTTCAACATTTTTATCGAGAAGGCAATGAAAAAAATAAAAAAAATGTTTTTGAGATTTTAAGAATAAACATGGGAGACCACCTAATAAATACACTGAGATTTGCAGATGACACTGCAAGTGTGACCAACTCAGAAACACATCTCCAACTAGCTATGGGCAGCATGTCAAATTGTCAAATGCTTTCACGGAATTTGAGCTCAAGATAAACGCCAAGAAAACAAAAGTAATGACCATGTCACCACTTAATGCCAACATAAACATTAATCTTACAAATATTCATATTAATAACACAACAATTGAACAAGCATCAGCCTTTAAATATTTGGGAGGCATTATATCAGAAGAAGGACCTTGCACAAAAGAAATCAAAAGTAGAATAGCCCAATGTAAACAAGCACTTATGAAAAAGTTTTCTCTACTTACCAGCAGTAGTGTATAGCCCAGTAGTACCTAAGAGATTTTTTGCTTGCAAAAATTGACGAAATCTCGATTTTTATATATGTTTGTAAGCATGGACCTCCCCTTTAAAAATCTAAGTTTTCGACCTCTCAACCTTGTGCGTTCTCCGCCATCTGGAAAAAGCCGATCTTGCTTTTTTCAGGGTTTCCTCAATTACTCGCTTCCTGTGCATTTTAGGCGAACTGTTGTAGCGGATAAAATTCATTTAAACGACAATTAAATTTCCTGCAATTTCAATTCACACATATTTCCTGTAGGATGTATAGGAGTGCTCCTACAGGCGGCGCCGTTTTGGCGTAAAATGCCGTTTTTGTAAAAAATGAACTTTTATATTCATTTTTACCTTTCTATATGTACAAACCCTGTACATGTATTACATATAATTATATAAAAATATTTACAATAATAAAACTCAATTTTAAAATTGTTGGAAAAATAAAACAGATACAATATTGAGATGAAGGTTAATACACATACACAATGCTAAAGATTGTGTCCGACTTCGAATCGAACAAGAAAGGTCAGCAAATATCTAATTGAATTAACACGTTCACTCCTATCGAGATGAAATAAGAAAGTACCACCTAAAACTTTCCCGCTTTGACTTGATATGTTGTAGCGACAAAATTGAAGATATTGGACCATGACTGTCTGATTTTGGTGAATAAATAAGAAATATTGGGCGTAACTCGAAAACGGCTTGACAATTTTTTTTTCTGATATCATTTTCCAGGTCTTTGAACATGATTTTGGGGAGAGAGGTCCATTCCCATCAATTTTTCGCTATCTGCTACCGTTTGGGTTGTGATATTAGAACAGTCAACCCCTACCACATAGGTACACAAACACAAATTTCTGATTTACCTGTACAAGGTGTCCCAAAAGTACAAAACCGCCTGAATATCTTTTGAACAGCTTTATGTGGAATTTTGAAATTTTGCATGGTATTATACCCCAATTTAAACCACCTGATGGTGTGATCAATTTTTCAGGGGCGGGTCCCATGTGGCCCTAGGGGGGTTCAACTTTTGTTTTTTAAATACAATAGAATTAGAAGTGCTTTGCAAAAAATTTACAAGTCTAGCGTAAAACTGGGCGAATTTATTGCAATGGGATATTGAATGATTGCATAGGACACCAATGTTGAGGAACCTGCTTTTTAGACATAATTCGCCTAGTTTTAGACACTCTTGGAAGTCATATCTTGGAAATTTCAAATGGCCGCAGTTTGGAAACCAAACACGCTAGACGTGTAATTTTTTCCAATTACTAAATCAAACACGCTAGACGTCTAAAAGTAGGCGAAGTGTCTAAAACTAGGCGAATTATGTCTAAAAAGCAGGTTCCTCAACATTGGTGTCCTATGCAATCATTCAATATCATATTGCAAAAAATTCGCCTAGTTTTAGATACTTTTGGGAGTCATATCTTGGAAATTTCAAATGGCCGCCATTTTGAAACCAAACTCGCTAGACGTGTAAATTTTTTTGCAAAGTACTTTCAATTCTATTGCCTTTTTGAAAATGTATTACGAGATGGGGGTTCGTATTTAAAAAGCAAAAGTTGGACCCCCTGGGGCCCACATGCGACCCGCCCCCTGAAAAATTGATCACACCATCAGATGCTTCAATTTGGGGTATAATACCATGCAAAATTTCAAAACTCCACATAAAGCTGTTTAAAATATATTCAGGCGGTCTCGGACTTCTGGGACACCCTGTATATTTAGAGAGGTTACTCTGCTACTGATATGATATTATCCTCAGGATCTACCGGGAATATGATATTATACTCAGGATCTACCAGAAATACGATATTATCCTCAGGATCTACCAGGAATATGATATTATCCTAAGGATCTACCAGGAATATGATATTATCTTCAGGATCTACCAGAAATATGATATTATCCTCAGGATCTACCAGGAATATGATGTTATCCTCAGGATCTACCAGGAATATGATATTGTCCTCAGGATCTACCAGGAATATGGTATTATCCTCAGGATCTACCAGGAATATGATATTATCCTCAGGATCTACCAGGAATATGATATTATCCTTAGGATCTACCAGCAACATGGTATTATACTCAGGATCTACCAGGAACATGATATTATACTCGGGATCTACCAGCAACATGGTATTATACTCAGGATCTACCAGCAACATGGTATTATACTCAGGATCTACCAGCAGCATGGTATTATACTCAGGATCTACCAGGAAACATCCTCTAGATTGTCTAATATAAATAAATAAACTTCATAATAATTTCTCGTATAGGAAGCACTTCAACCTTGAAATTGAAACGATCTTCAGATTTGTTCATAATGGTATCGATTCTAGTCTCATTAGGTTCCTAACCTTGGTCTCTATGACAGTCAATTAGATATTATTGCTGAATAAATGACTTGCAAAGTGCGATGGTGGAGGCTGTTGAGGATATGAGTACAATAACAGATCAAATGATAAATGATAATAAGGTTAGTGGATCAAGATGATCAGATGTTCACGTTAGTGTTGTAGTCATTTATAGAAAAAAAATATCTTAATTAAATTTTATCTTAATCATTTTCAAAAAACAAAATATTGGGCCCTGGGAGGGGGAGGGGGGGTCAGGGCCCTCAATTTTCAAATTGGAAAAGCCCTTAACACCAGCCATAACATATCAAAATTTTACGATTCTACAACTTCTTCTTCTTTCACTCACCTTTTCCCAATCTTATTTGGGGTCGGCGTTCTCTTCCCTAATTCTGCCCCGCCATACATTCCTATCTAACGCTTCCTCTCGTCTCCAACCTTTTTCTCTCATATCTTCCTCGACCTTATCCTTCCATCTCAACTTTGGTCTCCCTCTCTTTCTCTTCCCCTCTATATCCATTTTCTCTACCTTTTTGGACACCTTACTCTCATCTCTCCTCTCAACATGCCCAAACCATCTCATTCTACTCTCTTGTATTTTCTTTCCCAATGGCCCTACTTTCACTGTTTCTCTGATTTTCTCATTTCTCACTCTGTCTCTCCTTGTTAATCCACACATACAGCTCAACATCCTCATCTCAGCTACCTCCAACTTTCTCTCTTGTGCTTTGGTTATAGCCCACATTTCACTACTGTTTTATAAAGTTTACCCTTCATTCTCCCACTAATTTTTCTATCACACTCCACTCCACTCAATTTTCTCCAAATCATCCATCCACAATTTACTCTATAGTTCACTTCACATCCTATATCCCCAATTCCCCATTGTTTTCAAAGACTGGAGAAGAATGATTTACGATTCTACCACAAACCGCTAAAAAGATAAATATCATTTTAAAAAAAACCACAATATTGGCCCCCCCCCTGGGGCTCCACGAGGGGCACAGTACCTCCAAAAACTATACAGCAAATTTCCTTCATGTTCTAAAATTGTATACCAAATTTCGTCAAAATGAAAATTGTGGCTCTTAACTAGGGCTTCCAATCCCGCATGGGGTATTTGAACTTAATCCCGCGGGATCCCTCATTTCTTAATATTATAAGGAGGAAAGTTCTCAGTAGTCCTCGCTAACTGCTTTACACATATTTGCCTGATCTTTGACTACAATCAACCAAGTGTTGTGTTTATAAAAATCTAGTGTGAACATCACACGACATTCCTTATCTACAAAAAGAAGAAGAAAATATTGTAATGGGCTCAAATTTTCGATGTCGAGTATTCAGTGCCAAAACACGTTTTATCATAATTATATATTACAAATTTTGATATATTACACTTGAACCTAAGTTGTATTTTTCAATTTCTTGTATGAAATTGATATGAATTGGCAACCAAGTTCAAGTTCTAGCTCTTTTCATTCTAGTTTTAGGCGGAACCGCCAAAAAGTGGCCTTCAACCTCAAGTTAGCGGCCAACAATATATTTCAATTCAAATTAAGTTGTATTTTTCAAGTTCTTGTATGAAATTGATATGAATAGGCACCAAGTTTAAAGTTCTAGCTAATTACCGTTCACATTTTAGCAGGATATGCGAAAACCACTGAAAAAACGGCACAAAACCGACAACGGTATATTCGATTTCCATCAAAAGCTTATTATGATGCCGTTCATGGCATAAAACTGTCATAGGTGCATACCAAATTTCAAGTCTCTAGCACTTGCCGTTCTTGAGATATTTTGTTCACAGACAGACGTACAGACACACCCACCGACTAATGGCTGAAACTGGGGAAATTTAGCTCTAGGGACCCCAACACGTGTTCGGCATTGAAAACTCGACATCGAAAATTTCAGCCCATTACAATACTTTCCTTTCTTATAGGATAATGAAAGTAAAAATGATAAAATACCGATTTTCACTTCCTCTTTTTTTGTATTCCTTCACAATACCTAAGATCATGTTTAAAAAAAAAAAAAATGTTGCGGGATTTGCGGGATTGGAGCTTGCGGATCCCGCAGATTGAAAATCCCGCAGAAAACGCGCGGATCCCGAAAATCGCGGGATCCTGCATTTGCGGGATTGGAAGCCCTACTTGTATTGCTTAACAAACATACATTTACATACATACAAGTGTATTTCGGGATGTTTACCGGGGTCAAAAGTGAAGTTGACTAACTCAAATATATAGAAATTACAAAAGTTGAGCTTTTCAATAGAAAATATATCTATATATNAATATTTTGAGATCCGCTTGAGTTATGGCGATCTAAATTTTGTGAGATGGTACACGGTTGGTCCTTAGAAGCTTTTGATCACCTTGAGTCATATATTCTGTGGGCGGGGCCATGTGAGACCGCCATCTTGGAATTTCGGTTTTCCTCAATATTATGAGAACTGTTTAAGTTACTGCAACTAAACTTTTGTGAAATGCTAAACGTCTGACCCTAAGCGGCTTTTGACCACATTGATTTATATATTTTGTAGGCGGGGCCATGTGAGACCGCCATCCTGGAATTTTGGTTTTCCTCAATATTATGAGAACTGCTTAAGTTATTGCAAATAAACTTTTGTGAAATGCTAAACGTCTGACCCCAAACGGCTTTTGATCACAGTGATTTATATATATTGTGGACGGGACTATATGTGACCGCCATCTCGGAATTTTGCTTTTCCTCAATATTTGGAGAATAATTTAAATTGTAGCGACCAAACATTTTTGAGTTGCTATAAGTCTGACCCTGAATGGATTTTGATCACATTGAGTCATATATTTTGTGAATGGTTCATGTGGGCCATCATATTGGAATTTCACTTTTCCTCAATATCTTTGAGAACCACTTAGGTTATAGGGACCAAACTTTTGTCGCATTCTACACGTATATATGCCGTAAAGGATATCTGATCTCTTCCAGCCATATATTTTGTTGACGGGGCCATGTGAGGTAAACATCTTGGAAAATCTTTTTTCCTCATATATTGAGAACCGATTAAGGCTTGTTTTTTTTAAAAAAAGAAATGTGTTTGAGGTTGAGAAAATTTGAATATTTCATTCCAACTGTACTCCATATATATTATGTGGTATAGTTAGGTGTAAGTTGGGCTTTGCTTCGCTGATATAATGTTATTGAAGTGGTTGTTCCGACTCAAAATCATAGAACTGACCTAAACATTACCATGTTTGTTGGGTAGAACGTGTTGGGAGTAGTATTGTGTTAGGTTCCAAAAAAATTAAAATGAGTGTTGAAGGCTGCGCAAGGTTAGGACTACTCCCAACACGTTCTACGCGGCTGAACAACCCGATACTATTCCCCATGTTCTACATAGGTTAACAAACGTGTATGTCATATGTAATCTATATGGTATGTTCTGATCGCTTTTAAACGGTTGTACCTCGGTAATAATTATGATAACTAATGTAATAGTCAGATGTATTCTCATTTTTTCCCTCATCTTCTCGAAACGAAGTTCGTCGGGTATCAGCTAGTTTTAAATAAAATAATCTTAATTGTGCATGCTCGAAATCATTTGAGAATAGAATGGCACAAGAAACTTTTATATTTGTATGCCAAACCATTTAACTACTCTGTCAGTTTACCAATACATTACACCATCTCTCTTAAAAGTCGAGCTTTGGGGGTCGCCTAGAGATTCTGGCAGATCTCCTTAACTCAAATTTCTTTAGATGATCAGCATAAACAAAGCGGGACTGATGTTCAGTTCGAACTTGATAGGTGTAAGGACTAACCACTTTCGCAATTTCACCAGGAAACCATTTAATCTTTTCATGTTAATAAACGTTCGTGTTAATAATAGAATTATTATACTGCCTTACTAAGTCCCTTTAAGGTCTTTTTCTGACCCTTTCGAACCCACGACACCTGGATTAACAGTCAGGCGCTTGAGACCACCGAATGTTCATAAAAGTATCCTTGTAAGTTCCGAATTTGTAGACTATCTTCTGATCATGAACAACACGTTCCTGAATAATGTTAATGATTTTATTTCCATTGTTAATGTTAATCCAAGTTAATTAATTTATTAATTGCTTCGTCATAGGTCCTTAATAATAAAAATCAATTAATCTATTGTTAATTAATTAAAACAGTTTAAATACAGGATGTTTATGCAAAGTGTAATTATATTGTGTTTGTACCTATTTTTTTTAGCAACGCACATTTTGCAAACTGGATTATTTTCATTTAGGTTTTAATCAGTTCCTTATTGTGTTTCATAATTGCCCGAACGGCATCCAGGGCCAAAATAACCGTCCGCGGGGCCCGTAGCACTTTCACAGAGCGGAGCCCCCTCCACACCTCACCCCCCCCACCAGCGCACTCTCAGTAGTCTATTTTTTGGAGCCAGTACAAAAATTAATTATCTTTTGGCCTTTTGGTCTAGTACCTACATAGTCCGATACATAGAGACGAAATTCGAGGTTTTAACAAAAGGGAGTAAACTTTTGACGCAGTTTAGTGCTATTTTCAAACAAGATGACGAGGAGACAGTCTTGCTGATGATTTAATGACCGAAATTATCCGCCATCTTTGATTTCATGTTTTTGTCGATTTGCGCGCTTATTTCGCATTTCTCGACAAAAAGGTGAAAAAGAAACTTATCTTTACCAGAATAATATTGTCGAAAAAACATTATTTATTTCTAATTATAACATAGTTCTAATTATATTATAGTTTTCCTATTTATCTAATTTTAAAATGTAATACCTATTTGTAATTATTTTTATGTTTAAATATTAGAAGAGATATGAATGCATATCCTTCTATCATGCCTTGTTTCCNTTTACCAGAACAATATTGTCGAAAAAACATTATTTATTTCTAATTATAAGCAAAAAGTGAGTGAAAGTGGCGCAGTTTTTTCAACTTTTGAGCCATTTATATAAAAAATAAATGGCACATTCAAATGACAAAGTTGTAGAGGACTAAATTCCCGATAGATTTTTCTGAAGTAAGTTTTTCGTTCGGTGTACAGATCACTGTCAGGACCGCGCTCAACGTGGCGATTCGGAGAAACTCGCAAATTTTTAAAAACTGTGTTCTATTTCACCAAAACTACCTTTGTTCTGCTTCTTGGAGTTTTTTTCAGTTGCTTGGCGATAAAAACTTGACGCTGGAAACAGGAGCACTGTCCAATGATTTTCCGCATATAAAGCACTTTTCCCTGGTAAAAACTTGTTTCTCGTGCTACTTTCACAAACGCTAGAGAACGACTGAAGAATGTGTAACGTAGCAGATGCGAGTTTTGAAAGGTAGTTCCAAAGTGACATTCCTTTCAATGCCTAATGTCCCTCTAAACACTTCGTCCGCAGCGTATTAAATATATATCCGTCCGAGCGAGTTCCTCCGTACCGCCACGTTGAGCGCGTTCCCGACGGCGATCTGCATACCGTACGAAAAACTTGATGGAACAAAAGGTGTCGGAATTTAAGTTCTCTACAACTTTGTTATTTGAATGTGCCATTTATTTTTAAAGCTGAAAAAACTGCGCCACTATCCGAATTTCGCCCACGTTTTATAATTATAAAAGCATTAAATAATGTTTTTTCAACAATATTTTTCAGATAAAGATTGTAGATAATTAAATTTTCTACAAATTTGTTTTTGATCTTTTTTGTCGAGAAATGCGAAATAAGCGCGCAAATCGACAAAAACATGAAATCAAAGATGGTGGATACTTCCGCTCATTAAATCAGCAGCAAGACTGTCGCCTCGTCATCTTGCTCGCAAATAGCACTAAACTGCGTCAAAAGATTACTCCCTTAAATTGCTTTTGTTAAAATGTCTTTAGGTATTGGGCTATACAGCTGGTAGAGAAAGCGAACCTTCACCTTTACGCACTACGCAGAAATGAACTAAACTCCCTAAAAAAAGCTAATATTTTTCATGATAAAATTGATATCCTAGATTAAAATTCAAAGGGATAGTAAGAGGGTACCTAGTATACTACACTAACCAATTTGCTTATGTTGCAATACTCGTTTCTTTATTAGGTTCCTAGGTAATACTTGTACTTTCCTAAATTAGATTTTACTACATACTTTGAAGAGTTGGGGGCCCCGCCAAAATGATTTGTTTTTCCAATTCTCATTCTCAACCAAGAAATGTCGAAATATCTAGTGTAAGTTGTCAAAGCGCGGGGCCCCCTAAAGTGCGGGGCCCGTAGCACTTGCTATAAGTGCTACTATTGTTTATCCGCCCTGACGGCAACGTCTATGGCACGTTGGATGTTCAGTACTTCAGTTCTTGTTAGAACACTACATGGTCTTTGAACATCAACCCATGTTGATGCCGTGGCGCACACAAAGGGGGGGGGACTGGACCCCCCAAAATAAAAAAAATATATATTTAAGTTTTTATGCGCATACAGTGATCGAACCCCATATTAACTTTCGCACGGTTAGCGAGTATATACGGTAATGTAGCTTCCTAACCGTTTCACCTCTGTAGAACAAAATGTGGAATTCATAGGTATATATATCAACCCATGCTAAGGGAGGTCAATATGGCTAGTAACTTCCATTGAAAAAAAGGTAAAATACTCGTCTCGAATGACTTTAGATGGTAAAGAGACGTTACGCTTAAAAAAATCCCCACAATAAATTTAAATAAAAAAAAAATGTTTGTGCCGGAAAAAATCCCGAAATTTTAAGGTTGAGATATTTTGGTTCCGCAGTGGCCCACAGACGCCAAAAAAAAGTAGTATTTGAAATACTACTTTCAAAGGTGTATCTTTTTTGTTTATTTTCATTTTTGATGATCCCAAATAGGAGAACACTTTTGTAATCCTCATTCTAAGCTCTTTAAATCACTTTCGTATTTCGAAATCAGAGCAGTAACAAGCGGGATATGACCGATTCAAAAATAACACAAATTACCTCCTGAAAATTTGTAAAAAAATCTCAAATGAAAAATCGGTACAAGGGGAAAAAAATGTTTTTGACGTTAAGCCAAAAGAAAAGCACATTAAAATCTTACCTTTCAATTCCTTTCAGTAAATTTCTATGTTTTTTGGACATGAGAGCACCTCCACCCCAGGCGGCATCAACATGTAACCAAATTTTGTATTCTTCACAAATATCAGCTATTTCAGGAAGGGGGTCAAAAGCTCCTAACACGGTTGTACCTGGAACATATTGTTAAAATAGTGTTTTATGCTTACCTGGGATAGGTAATCAACATTGTTACAAAAATCTCTGCCAAAGTAACACCTGGGTTAATTATTTTTCTGGCACAAAAAAAAGGGGGGGTACCCCCCAAAAAAATTTGAGGGGGGTTCTCGTGACGATTTCAAATCTGGGGCGTAATTAGACCCTGAATTTGACATTACCATTCTCTTTTTAGACAGGATTAATGAAAACCGCTTTAAAGCGGTAAAAACCGCCAGCGGTATATTTGATTGAACCCAAGGCTAGCTGAGACCCAAATATAACATACATACAAAATTTCAAATCTCTAGCTCTTACCATTCTCCTTTTAGACAGTGATACTGAAAACCGCTGAAAAGCGGCAAAAATCGACAAGGGTGTATTGGATTACACCCAATAGTTTCGGGGCACAATTACAGCCCAGATGGGACCTATATACCAAATATAAGTGGCAAAAGTGCCCATCACGGCGTACGACGGACTGTTGTTGATGGCAAAATAGAGTATTTTCTATTTTTGGACTTACAGCAGAATTGAAACTTACCACTAGTGGCAGACACCATAAATGGCACCCCTCCTTCTTGCATTGTCCTCTCTATCTGTTCTTTCAGATCTTGGGGTATAATTTTTCCCCTCTTATCAGTTTTGATTAGATACGCATTGTCTGAACCAAGTCCTTCAAAGGCTGCTAATTTTTTAATTGAATAATGAGCGTCCTCAGATGTATACAGAACCAACCTAGGACAACCGCAAAGACCTTTACTCTGTGAAGAAAAAAGAAGAAAGAAACCATACCCATTTAATATACATGGTGTCCCATTTAAATATGTGAATATAATATATATTTCTTTGTTTTATTATATCCCAATTTGTGGGTATTATATTAGAATTATAAGGTACTAGCTGTTTTCCCGTGCTTCGCTACGGTTACAAAATTCAACAATAATTTCGAGAACGCGAAATTAAATCTTCTCAATTTGAGAATTTTTGTGGAACCTACCCCCAGAGTGAAAACGGCTCCTATTTAGAAAATTCAATATTTTACTCAAAGATATTACTTTTTGCACTGCGGAACACCTTCGTATAAAATTTCAGCTTTCTCGCTCATCCCGAAGTGATACTTCTTAACTATGGGTTTTTGGTGGAACCGACCCCCAGAGTGAGCACCGCTCCTAGTTAGAAAATTCAATATTTTATTCAAGGATATGACTTTTTGTACTTCGGAACACCTTTGTATCAAATTTCAGCTTTCTCGCTCATCCCGAAGTGATACTTCTTAACTATGGGTTTTTGGTGGAACCGACCCCCAGAGTGAGCACCGCTCCTAGTTAGAAAATTCAATATTTTATTCAAGGATATGACTTTTTGTACTTCGGAACACCTTTGTATCAAATTTCAGCTTTCTCGCTCATCCCGAAGTGATACTTCTTAACTATGGGTTTTTGGTGGAACCGACCCCCAGAGTGAGCACCGCTCCTAGTTAGAAAATTCAATATTTTATTCAAGGATATGACTTTTTGTACTTCGGAACACCTTTGTATCAAATTTCAGCTTTCTCGCTCATCCCGAAGTGATACTTCTTAACTATGGGTTTTTGGTGGAACCGACCCCCAGAGTGAGCACCGCTCCTAGTTAGAAAATTCAATATTTTATTCAAGGATATGACTTTTTGTACTTCGGAACACCTTTGTATCAAATTTCAGCTTTCTCGCTCATCCCGAAGTGGTACTTCTCAATTCCGATTTTTTGGTGGTGAAAACCGTCCATAAATCGGATAGAAACCGGAAATTTTCAAATTTTATATTTTTTATGGGGTCCTTATATACTATTTTGGGGGGGGGGGTCTACTCTCGGTCATTTTTCGTGATCTCTTTTAGTTTGCCCAGAAAAAAATTGCAAAAAGACCCGCTAAATAGCGTCATTTTTGGCGGTAACTTGCTCCCACTTGAACTTAAATTTTTTTCCTTCCTTATTATGCACCTGCATACTAAAAGGACCTGTGTACGTCAGTCAGTATACCAACTGGGCTTTGCGTTTTACAAGTCTAGATAATAAACAATAATAATAGTAAAATAAAATTAACACAAAACTATTTTGTCAATATGTGTTAACAATTCACATTTTAAATCTGCATAGTTTTCCACATTTAGCAAAGAATCTTCCATACTATTTAAAAAAAGTGTTTACTTTTCTTATCCTATAAAAAGGAAAGTGTTATATACCTGGGGACAAAAGTGGAGTTTCTAAAGTAAACAATAAAATGTCAATATCTAACGCACATCTCCCTCCCCTGGGTATGACTCCGGGGAGAACCGTAGGGTCCCATAGTTGTGGGATTTTTGCCGCGTACTGCGTGACACATCGCGGGAAAAATCCCACCAACCATATATATTTTTATTTTTTCCACTTCCCTTTTGTTTTGTTTTTAACTTTTTATGTTTACTTGTTAGCTTTATTGACATATTTTAACCCCCCTCGACAGATTAGGAAACGTTTTTACGGCCATGCCTTTATTGCCTGGGCAATTTTTTTTCTGCAAAGGTATGGCCAGCCATTCCAGAGTTACGAGTTCAAAACCGGAAACGGGCAAAATAATAGATAGAAAATACTAAAAAGTTGCCTCTAAGGTCCCTGGCGAAGCGTTTAAATTTTGATTCCATTCTCCTTGAAAAACAAAAATTTCAATATAAGAATCGAAGCGAAGCCTGGGCAAAACATCTAGTCTGTATTAGATATGTCTGTGGTCCTAACTACTAGCTTTCCATGAATGGCTAATCTGTGATTGAGTAGACTCGTACACGTACACAGACAGGAGGTACGTTTATTATACGAGGTCTATTCAATACGCGGACTGAGGTCATAAAAAAATCTACTTTATTTGGAAGTTACACGTCTGGGTCTCCTTCAAAGTACTCTCCTTCCCAACGCACACACTTATCCCAACGAAGTTTCCACTTATTGAAACAGTCCTGGTACGCTTTGGAAAAATATTTTGAACGTGGGATTTTTCCCTTGTTTGAGGACCCTACGGTTCTCCCCTAAGTCGGTAACCCCCCCCCCTCTATATCCTCTATGTACTGGTTGTACAAAAACCATTGGGCGTCCGTGCCGCACCCTGTGCATACAACTTTGGCTTAATGATAATCATCACCAACTTTGCTTCGAATGTGCTATACGAAAGTTTCCCTTGACTCCTGATTCTAAAACTTTTTAATACAGGGTGTTTCAAAAGGTTATGCAAAATAAATGGTACGGAAAACCGTACTAGACTTTCTCTTCCTTAATCATTCCATCAGACTACCACCGAATGCAGATGTTGTTCTTCTAAAATTTTAAGTCTTTTAGTTATATATTTTAGTTATTGTTATATTTCTATTTTCTGTTGATGTTGACCATTCTTTTAAAAAGATTTTGCAGCCTTCGGCTG
>CM022876.1:22031013-22042184 GCA_012654025.1 Pachypsylla venusta | reverse complement strand
CTCACCTTGATATGTGGAAAAGCATTGTGTCTGGCACAACTGATGGCATAACCATTAGCAATAGATCCTCCTGGACAGAAGATACCATCGCCTCTTACCTTGATATGTGGAAAAGCATTGTGTCTGTTACAACTGATGGCATAAATCCTCCTGGACAGATGATACCATTGCCGCTCACCTTGATATGTGGAAAAGCATTGTGTCTGGCACAACTGATGGCATAACCATTAGCAATAGATCCTCCTGGACAGAAGATACCATCGCCTTTCTGAAAACCCACAATGGATCTCATCTGAGCCAAAACATATTCCTCCATTAAGGAGAACACTGGGGACACTTCATATGTATAAACACTTGGATTCAAAGCATCTGATAGCCATTGTCCCACGAGTCCATACGGGTCAACACTGAAAATATTGGGAGAACATTATTGGGTCTGTTGATAAATACCCCCCAGGTTTCGCACCGATGATGGTCGGGAGTTTCGGGTAAAAAGTCTGATGTAGGGTTATAATTTAGGACAAACAATGAAACACGGAAACATTTTAATCAAGAGGGGCAGAGGAATGAGAAAATATCAATACAATTATTAGTACGCATTATTAATTTACTAGAAAAATGAAGACTGCTTATTCGCATTAAAGAGTGGAGAAGAAAAATTAATCCGATAATTCCATGAAAGTCATTGATAGAAAATGAATATAATTATTTGAATGAGAGTGAACACTAATCTATCTATACTTATAAAACGCAAAGCCGAGTTAGTATACTGACTGATAATCAACGTAGATCCACGATGGCTAAACGTAGAAACTTGAAACTTGGCACACAGTTCTCTTTTAGTATGTAGGTGCGTAATAAGAAAGGAAATAATTAAAGTTCAAGTGGGAGTAAGTTACCGCCAAAAATGGCGCTATTTAGCCGGTCATTTTTTTCTGGGCAAACTAAAAGAGATAACGAAAAATTACTGAGAATAGAATTGAAAAGTACCACTTCGGGATGAAGCGGAAATTTGATACAAAGGTGTTCCGAAGTACAAAAAGTCATATCCTTGAATAAAATATTGAATTTTCTAACTGGGAGCGGTGCTCACTCTGGGGTTCGGTTCCACCAAAAATCTAAAATTGAGAAGATTTAATTTCGTGATGTCGAAATTTATTGTTGTTGAATTTTGTAACCGTAGCGAAGCACGGGAAAACAACTAGTCCTATATAAATTGTTATTGCTATACTCGTTTTTATTTGATTAAAATTATTTAAACATAAATATAGCAGTGTGGGATCATTTTACTGAAATTCCTGATCTAATTATAATAACTGTATTTAATAGTGGAATTCTTATTGGATTAAATCTTACTACACTAGTAGGGGGTCATGTTAATCCAATTATGTTATTGTATTGAATTTTTCTCATTCCTCTGTGCCTTTGTGATAGAAATGAGAAGGTGATATTTTTTCAAACTTTTTTAATTTAACCTCCTGAAAAAAAAGAGATTGATTCGGTTGAGAAACTTTCCGTAGAATTTAATAAGTAAACTTTTATATTAATGTTCAAAATAGGGACGGTTTTACTGGGTGTAGATTAGAATTGTATACCCCTCTAGTTTCACCCCAGATTATTTTTTTGACATAATGAAGAGGGAAGTTTGTCCTAATTTTATTTCGACTTTTATTTAAATTAAAATAAAGATTTGTAGAGGAAGTGTCCAAAAGTGGACCCCTCCCCTAAAGTGGACCCCTAGCCTATTTCTCACATAACGTAACTTGAGAGAAGGGGCGGGAGGGGAAATGATTTATTTATTGTTGGAAATCTCATCTCTGACTCGGTCACAGTTTCAGATTTAATAGTATTGATTTTAGATCTGTATTTTGATTATTGTGATTTTGAAAAGTTTTCAAGGATAATAATATTCGGATTTTCCTTGGTAAGTGTTAATAAGTATATATATGTGTTAAAGTACATTGTTTTACTTCAATTTCTGATATTATTTTCTCTAAGATTTTTAATTTAAAATGCCAGTGAAAAAAATTGTTTCGTCCACAAAAATTCCTAATGTGGATCCCTGAATTCCTAATGTGAATGTTCCGAATGTGGACCCCTGAATGTTCCAAATGTGGATCCCTGAATTCCTAATTTGAATGTTCCGAATGTGGACCCCAGAATGTTCCGAATGTGGACCCCTGAATGTTATTTTATATATTTAATGAAGAGTAATCAAGAATACATTTGAAATAAGATCCCATTTTCTTATTGCCCAAATATTTCAGCACTCCATTAAAGAACACAGGGGTCCAATTTAGGGAACTTAGGGTTCCAGATTAGGAGTCAAATGGGGGTCCACTTTTAGACAACTTTTTTAAAAACCTTAATTTTGACCAATTTCACAAAAATGTATTTCATTTTTATTCCTTTAACTGCATATTTGTTTATACTAAATCATTAAAAACATTATTATTCTTTACTTTTTCATGAAAAATAAAGTATTTGTGTTTTCTTTCCAAGATTTATTAGGAGAATTCAAAATGGGGGTACACTTCCTCTATCATTCAATTTTTTTTTGTCAAAAATAGGGGACAATTGAATAGCAACTTTAATTTTAGTATAGTGAGAGGAATTTTGGGTCCGCGAGCTTCCCTCTAACAATATTGACCAGTAACGGCAGTATCAGAATGAAAAGGTTTGGTTTGATTGCAGATAAACTATTGTGCAAAGGCCGCAGAGACAAAACACAAATCCGGATGAGGAGGGGAGGGAATATAAGGGCCCCCCTATTACACCTTCAGCGGGAATTATTGTATGTTTGATTGAAGAGACCATTAGTACATGAAGCTCTCAGTAATGCTGTGATACCCTTTTTGTAAATAAACAATATACGGGGCCGTAAAAGAAAATCCAGGTCTGGAATTGGGGGGGGGGGATTGTATGTTTAGACCAATACATCGAACCCCTGAAAAATCTCCTTCGGGCACAAGGGAACTCCCTACCCCCTTTAACTTGATGGTTTTCAGTCCCCTCGAAAACAGTTGATTCACAAAGTATAACACCACAGCACATCAGGCACGAGGGAATCCCCCCTCCCTTCAACCCCCACACTCGTTGGTCTCGCCATTTTGATAAATTGATGGTATTGACTCCCCTCGAAAATAGTTGATTCACAAAGTATAACACCACAGCACATCAGACCCCTGAGAAATCTCCTTCGGGTACGAGGGAATCCCCACTCCCTTCAACCCCCACACTCGTTGGTCTCGCCATTTTGATAAATTGTGGTATTGACTCCCCTCGAAAATAGTTGATTCACAAAGTATAACACCACAGCACATCAGACCCCTGAGAAATCTCCTTCGGGTACGAGGGAATCCCCACTCCCTTCAACCCCCACACTCGTTGGGCTCGCCATTTTGATAAATTGATGGTATTGACTCACCTCGAAAACAGTTGATTCACAAAGTATGGGTGTCCAGTCTTGACACTATACTGAATAACAGTGGCCATAATATTCAACATGTTCTCATGGGATGAAGGACCACTCTTGAAATCCAATTGTAAAATTTTCTCCAGGTCCTCTGGATTAACCCATTCGTTAACTTTATTTTCTCTCGAATTTGATTTAAAAATTGCATCATTTAGTAGAATCTCAAAAGCACTTCGAATGAATATTTCATGGTGATTCTCATTTGAAAAACTTTCATAGGAACATTTCGAATTTTTCAAAGAATTTTCCAAAGAAGACTCGGTAGACGATGTTGCCATGACGGATTTAAATTTCGTATCAGTCGGTTTTGGTTTGAATTTATAAATTTGTTGCCAAATTTCTCTGATGGTTTCATTATATTTGGTTACATTTTGATTATTTGCTGACGGTGTTGTTTCGACAGCTTGTTGTGTTTCATCGTCAGATGAAATTAAACCGGTTTCATTGTTATGTTCAAATTTAGTTTGAGTGTATGTTGATATATAACAGGTTGCAGATTCAGCAGGCATTATTTAGAAGTTAATAATTATTGATTTAATTTTTTTTATATAGTTGATTTTATTTATTTGTATATTTTTTTTATTTTGAGGAAAAGTATTATTTCTCAAAATTTATTTTGATAAATTTATATTCATTTATTTAGATTTATTTTGTTATTTTTAATAATTTTTAATTAATTTAACTGGAAATATCTATTTATTTAAATAAAAAATATATTTCAATCAATTATAATCTGAAATAGAGAGAGAGAAAAAAAAAAAAAATAAGCAAAGGCCGACATTTCAGCGTGTTTATATTTCAAATGGCCATCTAAAAAAACACTTCTAAAACAAATCGTTGGAAAATAATTTGATCGTTGGAAATGAATCCGAATTTGACTCCAACTCCCGGCTTAAAATGTATGGATAAGTCTCCTGTAGGTACGAAATAAGAGAGGATAAAATCGAAAGTTTAAAGTTACCGCCAAAAATGACACTTTTAGCGGGTTTCATTGCAATTTTTTCTGGGCAAACTAAAGGAGATAACGAAAAATGACCTGGACCCCGCAAAATAGTATATAAGGACCCCATAGAATTTTCCGTTTTCTCCCCGATTTATGTTTTTACTGATTTACAATGTTTTAAATGTTATACCACTGATTTTCAAAAATTTAGGAGAAATTTGAACCCATAAACCCTATCCTGGATAAGACCATTGGGATGAGGGAGAAAGCTGAAATTTAATACGAAGGTGTTTCGTAGTACAAAAACTAATATCCTTGAGTAAAATATTGAATTTTCTAAATGGGAGCCGTGCTCACTCTAGGGGTAGGTTCCACCGAAAATCCAAATTTGAGAGGCTTTAAAGTCGCAATTAATGTTGAATTTCGTAACCGTAGCGAAGCACGAACAAAAACAGCTGTCAGTATTTATAAACACCAAAAATTTGATAAAATTGTTTCGATGTTAAATTTTTTCAGGTCTGAAAAAATTTAACCCCTATTGCCCGCCTCCCTATTTCCGCTTAATACGGTGTATGGGTCAACATCATAATGACACGTTTCTTTTCATTTGATTTTCGTAAAAAAAAGGCACTTTCTCTGTTCGAACTTATCTTATCTTATCATAACCCTTATATAGATTGGCCAATTCCTATCACTGGAGCTTTCAAAAATTCTAAGCCGTTTAAAAGTTAAGGAGGGTAAGTTTCAAGTCATTCTGGGACACCCTGTATATCTGAGATGATAGTTCTCTTATTATAAAATAGCATACATTAAAATGGGTATTTCCCCACATTAACATGGGGAAGTATGATTAGCTGGTGAAACCCGGGCTTTACATTCGCTTTTTTCCTTGATGGGGATTATAGCTTCCGTTCACTGGAAGATTTCGAACTTGCTACCCACATTGATATCTCTCAGCTTGATTAGAGTCGGGAATAGCATCTCGAGGTACTCTAAGTACCTAATATCAGATACATAAGTTTGGGGAATGATCTTTGCATAAGCATTTTAATTAATGTTTAGGGAAAGACCTTTGTATAAACTTTTTAATTAATGTACAGGGAAAGACATTTGCATAACCATTTTAATTAATGTTTAGGGAAAGACCTTTGCATAAGCATTTTAATTAATGTATAGGGAAAGATCTTTGTATAAGCATTTTAATTAATGTATAGGGAAAGACCTTTGCATAAGCATTTTAATTATTGTTTAGGGAAAGAACTTTGCATAAGCATTTTAATTAATGTTTAGGGAAATACCTTTGCATAAGCATTTTAATTAATTTATAGGGAAAGAACTTTGCATAAGCATTTTAATTGATGTTTAGGGAAAGACCTTTGTATTAACATTTTAATTAATGTATAGGGAAAGACCTTTGCATAAGCATTTTAATTACTGTTTAGGGAAAGACCTTTGTATGAGCAATTTAATTAATCTTTAGGGAAAGGCCTTTGCATAAGCATTTTAATTCATGTTTATGGAAAGACCTTTGCATAAGCATTTCAATTAATGTATAGGGAAAGACCTTTGTATGAGCAATTTAATTAATCTTTAGGGAAAGGCCTTTGCATAAGCATTTTAATTCATGTTTATGGAAAGATCTTTGCATAAGCATTTCAATTAATGTATAGGGAAATACCTCCCCCCCCCCCGTCAAGTCAAATACAATGAGCGTTGCGCAGGTGATATATTACTTCATGTCACAAAGTGCACTTTTCAGGTCTCTCCACAGCCACGGGAAAAATATGTGGAGTGACTTTTTGTTGCATATTTGATAATCGGATTGGTAGATGATGAGATAAAATCAACAAATTTTAAAAATAAAGTTAGGGTTCTAAGTGCGTTCACAATTAAAGTAAATAAATAAATAAATTAATTAACTAATTAATGATTAAATTAAAATAAAACATATAATAACCTGAATTATTTATCCCGCGGAAACAAAACAAAAAACTACAAGAATTCAAAAATATTTTTTTTTATTTTCACAATAAAATAAAATCTATTTCTTCTTGAAATAATTTGGTCCGGCTATAAATAATTCAACTAAAATTGGAACTCATCAGTTGATGTCTATTTATAGTTTAGCATTAAAAAGATCTAGCAGGATATCATCAGTTGGTTTGGTGGGGAGAATTAATTAATTTGCAGGGAAATTTGTATTAAAGAGGAAATGGTACCTTGTCTGACAAAGTACCAAGATATCTTATTAACCCTAGACCAGGGTTGTCCAACCTTCGTGCACCCCTGGGCCGCAAAGAAACAACCTAGAGAGCTCGCGGACTGCGGAGGTAAATAAAGGTAAAAATGATATGTACGACTAGTATCAGTTGTAGGTAGGTGAGTGGGGATTTAAGGTAAGTAGGTGTGTAGGGATTTAATGTAGGTAGGTGAGTAGGGATTTAGAGTAGGTAGGTGAGTAGGGATTTAAGCTGGGTAGGTGAGTAGGGATTTAAGCTGGGTAGGTGAGTAGCGATTTAATCTGTGTATGTGAGTAGGGGTTTAAGGTGGGTAGTTAAGTAGGGATTTAAGGTGCGTAGGTGTGTAGGGATTTAAGGTGGGTATGTGAGTAGGGATTTAAAGTAGGTAGGGGAGTAGGGATTTAAGGTGGGTAGGTGAGTAGGGATTTAACGTGGGTAGGTAGGTTAGTAGGGATTTAAGCTGTGTAGGTGAGTAGAGATTTAAGCTGGGTAGGTGAGTAAGGATTTAAGGTGGGTAGGTGAGTGGGGATTTAAGTATGTTTAGTGTAAACTTATACAAAATTAATAAAACTTACCACATTATATGAGCCTTACTAGTGCGATTTCTGTTGACATTACGCTGCAGACGCAAGTGCGTAGATATCAACATTGACGCAGGTACCCCAAGCGTAAGGTTAGTAAGAGAAACATCCGTAAGCTTGTTTCTCAATTGTTTTTTTATTAATATTAGCTTCGCGGGTCGCAGAAAGGAGATCGTGGGCCGCATGCACCCCCCCCCTATATTATTTATATTATGTTTCTAGGGTGACCCTTGGTCTGGAGGTTGCGGGTTCGAATTTCACTGGGAGTGAAAATTTTCGGATTGAATTTTCTCGTTTTGGAAAGGATGGATCTCTTTTAGGGAATGTCTTTAAGTAATGAGAAAGCGGTTCTGTTTTTTATGGTTTTGGCGAACGGATTTTATGCATGGAAATTTTATTCAATTTTATATGCGTGGAAAACACAGAGATACTTTTGGTAGACGTCCAATTCTACCTTTGCCGTTTTTTCAAAATTTTAACGGTTTTTGTCGATTTTTAACCCTAGGATTGCCAAGCTCTATTCAATTATGTCCATTGCCGGGGGGGGGGGGGGGGTTCATTACAATAAGTCGCTATTACTTTATTAAAAACTAAAAAAATATAAACTAAATCAATTATTATCTTACATAAAAATAAAATTAAATCCCAGGAATAAAATAATGTAAATGAAAATAAAAAAAAAATTGCTAGACCCTAGGAAATCTATTCTGAACCAGAACTTTGTCCTTCCTGACATCCCACACAGACAAATGTCTTTTGACAGTGTTTACACACACTTATTTCTTGCATGTGGTACATAATTAGACATTTTAGACACTTTAGAAAATTTATGGTAGCTTTTAATGGTAGCTTTAGACAATCAATGTATTGGTACCATGCATTGCAAAAAGTACCCGAGCCCAAAGTCTGGCTTCAATATCATTCATTAGAAGGCTTAGAACATACATATTTTTATATACTATGATGGAAAATATTGTTTGTGACAATTATTAAAGGCCCCATTAAAATAAGTATCCTTTTGATTACTATAAGCTTTTTGCTAAAACGCGGGTACTTTGTACCCCCCCCCCCTTGGCAATGCTAGGCAGTTGAACGTAAGAGTTAGAGCTTGGACTTTCGTGTCTATTATTTTATGCATCGAATGCCCATCAAGAGTATTGATTGAAGGCCAATCTACCACACTTTTCATTATAAGGGACTACCTGTTTCGTCCGTGCTTCGTTACGATTCTTATATATATTGCTATCTTTGTTTTTAAAGGACAATGGAAGTCGGGGGTGGGGGGGCTGTATTGGTTTGTGTCTACGCTGTATATTGCAACTTCTAAAAACCAAGATTTAAACGTTTCACCAGGTGCCCTAGGGGCACGGCTATTCTGACTTTTTAGTATTTTCTAAATTTTATTTTACCCGTTCCCGGTTTCGAACTCGTAACTCTGGAATAGCTGGCCATACCTTTGCATAAAATGTCGCTTTGAGTTGATATTTTGTCGCTAAAAATTTTAAGATATCGGACTGTGACTGTCCGATTTTGGTGAAGAAATTATAAATTTGGCCGTACCTCGAAAAAGGCTTGACATATTTTAGTTGTGATAATTTTCCTGTGGTTGTAGACCATGATTTTGGGGCGGTCCATTCCCATCAATTTTTCGCTATCTGCTACCGTTTGAACTGTGGTATTGTAACAGATACATAGGTAGATTGTACCTAATATTTCCTTTTGAGTGTAAAAGGAAATATTATAATCACATCAGATTTTTGGTTTATTATATTCAATAATGAACCTTTGGAATCGTCACGGAAAAAAAAATTACCCCCCCTGAAAATTTAATATTATACGTTTCAAGGTACGTAGAATCCAAAAATCGATTAAAAAAAATCCGTTTGTCCGCCTTTCGCCGGCGCCGTGATGGGCACTTTTACCACTTAGCGTTGACGAATTGAATGAAATTTGGTATATAGGTCCCATCTGGGATCTAATTGTGTCTCGAAACTTTTGGGTGCAGCACACCCTTGCCGCTTTTTAGCGGTTTTGAGTATTGCTGTCAAAAATGATAATGGTAAGAGCTAGAGATTCGTATGTATATCATGTTTGGGTTCTCAGTTAGCTCCGAAACTTTTGGGTTCAATCAAATATACCGCTGGCGGTTTTTACCGCTTTAATGCGGTTTTCATTAATCCTGTCTAAAAAAAGAATGGTAAGATCCAGAAACTTCAAATTTTGTAGGTATGTCAAATTTAGGGTCTAATTACGCCCCAGATTTGGAATCATCACGATAACTCCCCTCGAATTTTTTGGGGGATACCCCCTAAAAATTTTTTGGAGGGTGGCCCCCCAAAAAAAAATTTATTATTTTTTGTCAGAAAAATAATAAACCCAGGTGTCACATTGGCAGGTTTTTTGTTTACGTTTTTGTTTTACTATTTTCGATGAGGAATAAAATACGCTCCCCTCAAAATTTGATATTTTACACTGATTAGTAAAAATCTCGTTATGGGGAAATTCATAATATTACAAATCTTAGGGTGGGAAATCCAATCAAGGAAATAGAAAAAAACCAACATGGCATAATGGCTTATTGACTCATAATCAAGGTCACTAGACGATGACTAACCTAGAGACTTGAAATTTGGAACAGAATTTATTTATTTTAATCCAGTTTTTTAATTCAAAATTTTAACATCAACCAAAAATGCATTTCTACCCTTCTTAAACCTAGCATTGCCAGGGGGCGGGGGGGGAGTACAAAGTAACCGCGTTTTAGCAAAATGCTTATAGTAATCAATTTATGATACTTATTTTAATGAGACCTTTAATAAATATCGCAAACAATATTTTCCATCATAGTATATAAAAATATGTATGTTCTAAGCATTCTAAGGGATGATATTGAAGCCAAGCTTTGGGCGCGGGTACTTTATACAATGCATGTAACCAATATATTGATTGTCTAAAGCTGCCATTAAGAGCTACCATAAATTGTCTAAAGTGTCCAAAATGTCTAATTATGTATCACCTGCAAGAAATAAGTGTGTGTAAACACTGTCAAAATTAGTCTGTGTGGGATGTCAAGAAGGACAAAGTTCTGGTTCAGAATAGATTTCCTAGGGTGTAGCGATTTTTTTTTATTTTCATTTACATTATTTTATTCCTCGGATTTAATTTTATTTTTATGTAAGATAATAATTAATTTAGTTTATATTTTTTTAGTTTTTAATAAAGTAATAGCGACTTATTGTAATAAAAAAATCATTTTATCCTTTGTACCCCCCCCCCTTTGGCAATGCTCGTAACTAAATAGAGCTTGGCAATCCTAGGGTTAAGGTATAAAAAGTAAAAAAAAAAATCAAAAACCAATGGTACCACGAGATTCAGCATAAAAGCTTGACTGATACACTCTTGGTTTTATCACTTTTATTCCTAAGAAAAATCAATGATTGGACGGGTTTAATCAGAGATCCGTTTGATCGAAGTATCGAGTGGAGAGTCCATTATGTGTAGAATTTGACGTAAAATTTGAATATGAAATAAAAAATAGGGGTTTCAATTTAAAAATCGAAAGTTGGTGTCTGTGTGCCCACTTTTGAGACACCCTGTAGAAATTTTAATTAGAACAAAAAATAGATTAATTTGTGTTAAAACTAGATATAAAATTTAAGTCTCTATCTTTAGCCGTTAAAAATATAAAAAAAAATCGTTCCGGGACTTTTCGCACACTCTTTATTATGTGGTATATTAGGTAGTTATGTGTAAGTTGGGATTTGTTTCGCTGATAAAATGTTATTGAAGTGGTTGTTCCGACTCAAAATCATAGAACTGACCTAAACATTACCAAGTTTGTTGGGAGTAGTATTGGGTTAGGTTCCAAAAAAATTAAAATGCGTGTTGAAGTCTGCGCAAGGTTAGGTTTTTGTTTATGGGGCCCCGGTAGG
>CM022876.1:21983910-22002062 GCA_012654025.1 Pachypsylla venusta | reverse complement strand
TTACAAAGGAAATTTTCTAGAATTTTGGAGCTATAAGCATTACGCCCGTTATATTATATACTGCCTGTGAGACATGGTGAACATACGATATTTTTTGCAAGTGAACATCAGATATTTTAAGCAACTCGCAAGTTATAGAAAATAAAGGGATATATTTTTTTAAGTGTTTTCCCTTTTTGGGGAAAGAAGAATACTTTTGTAGATATAAAATTAAATTACAAACAAAATATTTTTATGCTTTATTTTCTGTAATATTTTGGGGGGCTGTGCCCTTTTGCCCTTAAGGAGCAGCCGCCACTGGAATTAAGTTACCGCCAAAAATGACCCTTTTTAGAGGGTTTCTTTGCAATTTTCTTCCTGGGCAAACTAAAGAAGATAACGAAAAATGGCCAAGAATGGACCCCCCCCACCCAAAACAGTATATAAGGACACCACAAAAAATATAAAAAAATAAATTTTCTGGTTTCTGCCCGATTTATGGCCGATTTTCACCACCGAAAAATCGCATTTGAGAAGTACCACTTCGGAACGAAAGAAAAAGTTGAGATTCGATACAAAGGTGTTCCGCAGTACAAAGAGTAATATCTTTGAGTAAAATATTGAATTTTCTAAAGAGGAGCCGTGTTCACTCTTGGGGTCGGTTCCACCAAAAATCTAAAATTGAGAAGCTTTAATTTCGCGATCTCGAAATTGTTGTTGAATTTCGTAACCGTAGCGAAGCACGGGAAAACAGCTAGTGAATGCATATGAAGTTACCTTATAGTACAGGGCCCAATTTTCCTTTGCATGGCCCTGAACTTAAAGCTGTCAAATGTTTGGAAATAAAAAACATCAAAGTTTCATTCTTCATTATTGATAAGTATATGAAAAGATCAAGAATTGTTTTATTTTGTTCATCAGAAGTACCTATAGGAAGCATAATAATTATTAAATAATAAAATTTTTCTCTAAAAGAGTGTTGCGATAAGAATGTCAGATTTGAAATGAGTTTTATTGTAATAATAGAGAGATTTCGCAAATCCTGTTATGGGGTCCCCATAATTAATACGAAAACGATAAGTTTACGGGTTTCAAGTCTCATAGGTTAATGATTTTTTTACATTTCGCAACACCACGATATACGAAAACGAAAACATAAGCGCCTCTAGCGGATATTTAAAGAAAAATTGTTCACAATTCAGAAAACAAATGACACAATCGTGTTTTTAGTCGTATCACTCTTATGTCTTATCCCATAATATTCAAAAAGCAAGTCGTATGTATGAACTATGAAATAATACTCATACTCAAAGAACTTGAGGTTCAATAAATTCTAGTGTTGCAATACAATTAAAAGAGCAGCCCGATAATCTACTCGAATTATCGGGACTCCCAAAACGAAAACCGAGCTCCGAAAATTTTTGTCATGCGCAGAGACGAAAACCCGATCCAGCATCGTTTTTGGGATGGTTTTCGTATTAAACAATAAATTTGCGAAATCTAATATAAAGCTACACTAGTCCAGGAATTATAGATGAAAAAATTGCTTAAATAAACATTAAATGACATAGTTATAAATTTTGCTGAAAATGTTAAATTAGAACTCTCTCATCAATATTATAAAAAGTTCCGAGTTGGGAAAGTTGCGGAACTGTCTGCCATATTTACTATTATTGTCCACCATCTTGAATTGACGCTCATTTTTTGATTTGTTAACTCTGTCAAGTTTTTTATAAAAATTTAATGGACGATAGTTAAATTTCCCAAGAGTTCCATATATCTCTGACCGTGTTTGAGATATAGTCCAGGAATATAATCAAAATCTTTATATTACGTACTAGTCACTATGAAACGGTTAGTCATAATTTTGCAAACTATGTCTTAATTTAAAGGCCACCTAAAACTTTCTCGATTTCAGTTGATACGTTGTTGCGACGGTTTTTGCGTATCCTGCTTAAAATGAGAACGGTAATAGTTAGAACTTTAAACTTGGTGCCTATTCATATCAATTTCATACAAGAAATTGAAAAATACAACTTATATTGAAGTGTAATATATTGTTGTCCGCTAATTAGGCGGTTATGCTTAAAACCAGAATGGAAAGAGCTAGATATTGAAATTTGGTGCCTTATTCATATCAATTTAATTTTAATATAAAGTTGAAGTGTAATCTATCAAGATATGTAATATATAATTGTATTTCTGCTCTGTGGACTTCAAAATGTGTTTTGGCATTGAAAAGTTGACATTGAAAATTTCAGTTCATTACAATAATTTCTCCTTTTTTTATAGATAAGGAAAGTCGTGTGATGTTCACACCAGTTTTTTTTTAAAAAAAAGCTAGGTATGTATGAATCTAGTTTACACTTTATCACACGCACTCTTGATTTTGAGGAAAGGCATAAGAGGCAGTATTATGCGGTCTTAAATGTCGATCAATTTACTATACTCATTTTTTCATTTATTAAAATGGAAATTTGTTCACTGAGAAATTGGTAGTTAAGTTATCTATGAATTTATTCAATCAAAACGTGAAATCTATTCCCAAATTAATAATAATACAATTCTGGAACCATCTTCTTTTGATAAAAAATCAGGACACATGCACAAAACCTGCCACTCAAATGCCCGGAGTAGACAGATACTATTAATTTTTTTCTGAGCAACTAACCTAACTTAAAATATGGATTAATTAATTGACAGCAGAAGGTTAATTTTCACGATTAAATACGAGAAAACTCACTTTAAAACGTTGAATTCACAATTTTATTGCTTGAAAATCGGCGAAACTTTACAAATGTATATTCGGAATTTTTCTAAATATGCAGAGATTTTTTTTTTTTTTTTGTTTTTGTCTATTTAAAATTTTAGTTTCAGGTTGGTAACATGAAAAAAAAAAAATCACTACGATTTAATTTATTTTAGTTTTTTTCCGAATGGTGCGTTTTTAGGGAGCGACTTTATGAGAAGAACAAGTTTAATCGGGGACGTTTCTAATATTGATAAAATAAACAAACTTGCACTGGACATTCAAACATAGTAACTTTTGCTACTTTTTTCATGTTGGAACAACTATGGCTTCCAAACAAAACAAAGATGTCTACTTCAGTTCAATATATTCGAATTCTTCAATAAATACGGAAGAAAAAGGTTTCTTTTTCAAAATAAATTAAAATTAAAGTGAAATAATTAATCTCCCACCCTAAAACTATAAAAAGACTTTTTAAATTATATTAAGCCACATTTTAAGTTTGTAACTTGCTCCAAAAACAAAAAAAAATTAATAGTATCTGTCTGGTACCGAAATGCCTTATTTTGTGTAAGCTAAAGGCCCTAAGATTGAAATGCAAAGGTCATGATATGCTTTTATATAATAATGACACATTCCTGGAATATTGACTTTAGAAACACTCTTTACTAATTATTTAATTTATAAATAAATAATATTATTTGTACATAGGAATACATAATTAAACACATAAAAATGTACATAATGTATTATATAAAGAAAAAAATACAAGCAATGGTATATGTATGGTCTGAAAATATAATTATAACTACAACAAGAACCGGGGACCGGGCTTGTTCCCGACCATATTAAATACCTGAGGAACATGTTCTCGGATATATTTGGTTTCAATATAGGTAAACGTATATTTCTTTGTGTTATTATATCACGATTTTTTGGTCATCATAGCATAACAAGGTATTCTTAACTATTACTACAATATCACTAAATCCTTTTAATGCTACCACTTGTCACTATTACCATAGCTACTGAATTGTTCTGAGGAGGCTGAGTTACCCTCAATCACAACCAGACCAAGTAGAATTTTTTTTAAAAAAATATCAAATTGTCGATCCGTTCAGGAATCGAAACCGGAATCTCCTTAGTGCAAGGCGAGTGTTATGCACACGTTGCGACTGAGATGTCTTGTTTGAATATATTTGTTAGAGGTATGACACTGTGACCGGTAAATAAAAATATTTACCACGTAAAAATGACTCAACCAGACTACATATATAGAAACCAAGATTCTTCCTGTCGAGTCTCACTATACAATGCTGACTAAACAGTACCTACCCTCATATCATAAAATACTTGCACCCCCCCCCCCCCCCNATACTTGCCCCCCCCCCCCTCCCCGAGCCATACGAAGAACAGCTAAAAGTTATCAACAAGACATAGCAGATCTAGTTGGACCCAACTATGAGAATATAACTCTCAGAGAGTTGCACACAACCGTCCACACAAGATCAGTCGACTTTGAGTCAAACCATTATAGACCCAACCATGTCCTGAACTCCAAACAACCAGAAGTCTCCATGGATGCAATTAAACTCCCAACGAAAACTAGGACAACACTCGATCAGGTTTCTCCAAAATACTAAATAAGTATATGAATAGAATTGATCCAAAAAAAACAAAAAAAAAACAAGTGCAATAAGTGCAACCAAAGATCCCAAGACACCTTGCACCTTTTCGATTGCCCTAAGAAACCAACTACATTGTAGCCAATTGACCTGTGGCTGAGGCCAGTTGAAATAACCCAGTTCCTGGAACTCCAAACAGCGGTGGAATGAAGGCGTAGCATAGTGGAAACTGCTACAACAACAACCACGCAAAAATGGCACCCAAAAAACTGCGGTGTAAAAGGATTTTTCAGACCTATTTTGGGCGACATGTTCTAATACTAACACCCTGGTTATAAATCTGTGGAAACGCATTTCTATAATCTGCAATATGAAAGAAAATTCTTGACGTATCCAAACATTTTTCGAGGAAACCACAGAAGTAATGAAACACGGAGGAAAATTATATCCGATTTGTCATCTCAACTTGACAATTTTATGAATGAACTCCCCCTCCCCAATTTTTCGCCATCATCATCATCCTTATTTACCAATTTATTATTTTATTCGTTACCTGAACCCCCCCAAAAAAACACTACGTGTGTAAAAAGACGCCAAGAAAATGTCTCTATCAAAAAGCCAAAAATTTTAGTGGCTCAATCACTCCTAACTATATGGTCTCAAAAAAAGTGAGAACATATGATTGCCAAGTTCATGTCACACCAAAATTAATTGCCTACAAAGGAGGTGATATCATATGTGTGCCAAGATCCCTGCCACATGAAAAATATTTGCCCCATAGGTGATTCGAAAGCTGCAAACAAAAAATACAACCAACTTTTTGTCCCCGGGCACTGGTCGCACATTTTAGTGTAATATTTATAGTGTAGTCTTACAGCAAATAGTTAGTAGAAAACTCTGCCAATGTGACATATGGGTTTATTATTTTCCTGGCAAAAAATAATAAACCTTTTTTGCCCCCCCCCCAATTATTTTGGGGGGAGGCAAAAAAATTGAGGGGAGTTCTCTCGACGATTCCAATCTGGGGCGTAATTAGACCCTAAATTTGACATACCTACTAAATTTGAAGTCTCTGGCTCTTACCATTCTCTTTTTGAGAGGATTAATGAAAACCGTTTTAAAGCGGTAAAAACCGCCAGCAGTACATTTGATTGAACCGAAAATGTTTCGGAGCTAACTGTAACCTCAAATATGACATACATACAAAATTTCAAATTTCTAGCTCTTACCACTCTCATTTTACACAGCAATACTGAAAACCGTTAAAAGGCGGCAAAAATTGCCAAGGGTGTAATAGATTGCACCCAAAAGTTTTGGGGCACAATTAGAGCCTAAATGGGACCTATATACCAAATTTCATCGAAATCGGTTAACGCTAAGTGGCAAAAGTGCCCATCACGTCGTACGGCGGACAATGTTTTTTTATTCGATTTTTGTAATCTACGTACCTTGAAACGTATAATATCAAATTTTGAGGGGGGTATTTTTTTTTCGTGACGATTCCAAAGGTTCATTATTGAATATAATAAACCAAAAACACGCACTAATATATTCAAACATGTTATCTAAATATTAATGCGTGTTTTTCTAATAACTATCAGGAGACGAAGAGGCTATTTTTATATTGTCAACATAGAAAGTCTGCTTTTATTGAGTTGTATGACTCAAAAAATATTCAATCACATAGAGGAAAATATATGAAAAAAGACCAAAAATAGAAAAAAATGAACTTCTAAGGAATAAAGAGGGAAAATTCTTTATATTTAAACATTTTCAAGGTCAAATCCGCAGAAAATGTCTCTCTTCTCAGAGATTTACTTATTTAATATCAGTTATTTTATTTAAGACGTCTCCGCCGTGGCAGAGTGCGCATCACCAAGCAGGATCCCGGGTTCGATTCCTGGATGGGTCAAAAATTTGAAAAACGTTTTTTCGAATTTTCAATTTGGTTTGGTTGTGTTTGGGGGTAACTCAGCCTCCTGGGGCTATAATTGAGTAGCTATGGTAATAACGCCAAGTGGTAGCATAGTTTGTTGAGATCTCTTTTGTTAAGTTGGTAACGCGAAGTTTAAACTTTCTGAGATTGGCCATTCATAAATTGTGTTGACTCTCATTGCACGAGTGCTACTTGTTTACGCCCCACTTATTCATTTAATTTTATGCGCCTTCAATTGTCAGCGAACCTTATTTTCTGGCGCCCTGTTCGACGGAACTCTTCGAACTACCCTAGAGCCGGCAATGAACATTGTGTCATAATAATACAAAGAAATATACATTTACATTTTATATCAGTTTTTAGCGTTTATTTTTTTTAAAAAATTGAATTAAGTGGTGGGGGTCTTGTTTCCTTTGTCTTGAGAACAAGCAAACAGAAAACAGGAAAAATTGGGAGGAATAAGTTCAATAAAAAAAAAACTCTGCCAATGTGACACCTGGGTTTATTATTTTTCTCGCAAAAAAAAATTGGGTGTACCCCCTACCAAAAAAATGAGGGGGGGGGGGGTTCTCGTGACGATTCCAAATCTGGGCCCTAATTCGACCCTAAATTTGAAATACCTACCAAATTTGAAGTCTCTGGCTCTTACCATTCTCTTTTTAGTCAGGATTAATGAAAACCGCTTTAAAGCGGTAAAAACCGCCAGCGGTATATTTGATTGAACCCAAAAGTTTCGGAGCTAACTAGGACCCCAAATAAGACATACATACATAATTTCAAATCTCTAACTCTTACCATTCTTCTTTTAGACAGCAATACTAAAAACCGCTAAAAAGCGGCAAAAATCGCCAAGACTGTATTTGATTGCACCCAAAAGTTTCGGGGCATTATTAGAGCCCAGATGGGACCTATGTAACAAATTTCATCCAAATCGGTCAACGCTAAGTGGCAAAAGTGCCCATCACGGCGTACGGCGGACAGATGGATTTTTTTTTATTCGATTTGTATTCTACGTACCTTGAAACGTATAATATCAAATTTTCCCCGGTGACGATGCCAAAGGTTCATTATTGAAAATAATTAACCAAAAACACGATTACTGTTCCCTCCGGATCCACATTTTCTTTCATTTTACAGATTATAAGAAGGTTGGTTCTTCGCACTGGGGCTCATTTCACAATGAACTACAATTGAACAGCGTCTATGGCACGTTGAAAAAACCAGTTCCCGTTAGATCACTGTAGTTAAGAGACGTCCAGCGAGGTTGTACCATGTGGGTGTCCACGTGGGTTCGTGCCCTCGTGATGCTGGCTTTTTTCCCGCATAACCCAGGCTGGGTGAGGTCAATGTGGGTAGCTGGTTTGCAAGTTTACAGCGAATGGAGGGTAAAATCTCCGTCTTGAATGACCAATAAATGTTAAAGAGACGTTAAGCCAAATAAAAAAAAAAATCGAATACCTAATGGCCAATTTATAGGCAATGAATACGTGTTCCTCTAGGACACATTAAGAATGAACACCGTGTAAGATTTTTTAGTATTATTACCTAATTAAAGATTTTTTTTAGCTTATGTGTGTGGTTAAATCTTAGAAATTAAATTTAACCCACTTCCCATTCTCCGATTGAGCTGAAATTTGGCAGGGTGGTAGATCTTGGATGATAATTTAATGTGGATTCATCTTGGTTGTTTTTTTTTAAAAAAAAAAATTAAAACCCTATCACACGCGCCCTATAACTCTCACACAACCGTTTACTTACTTATGTTATAGCATATCGCACATTGTTTATTTAAGCAAGGAAAATACAAATACACATGTTCTTATAGGAATGTGTTCATTGCTCGATCTGCGGACTCCCATAAGATGATGTTCAATTTTCAATTCAATTCTTTATTTATTTTGAATATAATACGATTGTTATACAAAGGTATTTTTCACAAGCCATTTTAGACTTCTAAGAAATTTGTGTAGCCGATCTCGGTGTCCGAGTTGTTAAGGCCATTAACTCTTAGTCCGGAGGTTTTGGGTTTGAAACCAGACTAGAGCAAAAATTTTCTGATCGAATTTCCTCTTTTCCGGAATGGCATGGCGCTAAAAAGAGTGCCCTGAAGTAATGCGAAAACGTTTCCGGGGTATAACTTTCTGATTTTTTTTTTTTTTTCAAAAAATCGAGGGAGGAGGAGTGATAGTGGGAGGAGCGAGGGGTTTGTGATATTCAACACGATATGACATCTAGTTTTTAGTTGTTGCAATGGTTTGGTCGAGCGTGCATCGTGCGTTTGTTGTCAAGTTTTTTTTTTTTAAAAGTGAACCATTATAGCCACTCAGAGGGCGTTCCGCACAAGGTATGGTTTGCACTCCACGGATCCAGTTCCTGATCGAAAAACAATTTTGAGTTGAGTTCACAACTTTAGGACCACATCATCAGCTTTCGGCTGTATGGGGCTACCCATTTTGCCAATCGTTCTCGTGAGATTTCGCAGGACATGTTCCTCGGTCGCCGGATTTGAGTCCCTGTGGCTTCTCCCTGTGGGGTTACCTCAAGGATGAGGACTTCAAACATCGTCCTGAAGAGTTAAAGGAGGTAATTCTGGAATAAATCATTCCAATTGATGTGGATATGCTGGCGAGAGTCAGCATATCCACATCAATTGTGAAAGACTCCAAAAGTGCATCACTCGCCAAGGCCGTCATTTGGACGACATTACTCACAAAGCATAGATGGGAAATAACTAGAATACACAAGCTTACAGAATACAAAATACTTTTTCAAATATCTCATTTCGTTTTTATTTACCAGCTCTTTCAAATGTGGAAATACTAATTGCCGCACCCTGTATAAACAATATGTGATATGTTATAAGATAAGTAATTAATCGGCTGTCTGAGAGCACCCTAAAACAAGTTATTAACGAAAAATCAAATATTATAACATCATTCGAGCCCGCGTGCTATGGGCTTTTAACAACATATTTATCTAGGTATTTAAACAAAGGTAATTAATTATGAAAAAATAAATAAATGTCAATAAAATTATATATAAAAAAAAAATGGCACAAAATATTAACAAATAATAATAAATTTAACAATAATAAAAGTACAAATGTGTATATAATATAGAGTATATAAATAAGTACATGACCAACATATTAAATATTTACATAAACAATTAAGTGAAATCTCGCATGATGGAGCAGAAGGGGGAAAGTATAAAAAAAAACTTTTCAGGAGGAACAAAATAAAAAATATGGGTCGGACTAGGGACACGTTATCTATGGGCAACATAGATGACGTGTGTCAAATTTCATGTAAATCAGACCAGCGGTTTGGCTCCCAGTGCTCTGCACACGATTCCGTATGTACGGACATATCGGTCTTTTGGACCCCATGGTTTCAAATATTTTCAAACTTCAAAAATGACACAAAATAGTGAAACTATGGCCGAAAAGCAATAGGAAATAATACATTTGATACTATTTTGGGTTTCGGGTTCCCGTCAAACGATTTTTTAGGCTAAAATATTAATACAAATTTTCTGCCCGATTATAATATTTTATCTTCTATAGGAAGAGAAAGTAAAAAATGTCACATTGTATTTTTGTAAACCTACAAACTAGGTTTACCGTGCTATATAGCACGCTGATTTTGTATTTCTGGGCGTTTCAAAACTATCGTTTTGCTTGATTTTTTTTTTTTCTTTCTTTATGGCAAATTACAAGAAGGGTTATGTCAGACTTAAATCCTAAATATCTATATTTTGAAATAATTACTATCTTTCAATATTATAATATGTTCATATGTTTTGGGATTAAGTTTAACTTAATTCAGAAATACTAAATTGATAAATTGGGTTACCACTGGTATGGAAGATATAGGTAGATACCCAAACAAATTAGACATAAAAAATGAATGCACCCTCTGCCCCGGAGAGCCACATGATGGTCATCCACTTTTTAACAGTCCACAAAAACCCAAAACACTCAGTGTTCAAGACCTATAGCCCAAGCCCAAGGAGGTGGAAGTATTCTTTGAGCCCAATATGGAGGATATCTCAAGAAACTCATTGTCTACTGCTACAAAAACTATGACTTTCTAAGATAGCAAAACTCGATGTTTTTGGTGACTAGCTCCTTTTTATTTTTCAAATTACTCTTTATCAGTTTTGTTGAAACTTAAATTGTTTGTACCATTGGATAGAGCTTGTTTTTCTGAATCCAGTGATACCCATGTCGGAAAATAACACTTTTTTATCTTTCAAATCACTCTTTATCAGTTTTGTTGAAACTTAAATTATTTGTACCATTGGATAGAGCTGGTTTTTCTGAATCCAATGATACCCATATCGGAAAATAACACTTTTTGGTTTATCCCCTTTTGCCCTACCATGCGGAGTAGGTACATAATAAAAGTTTGACTTTAGTATAACCATAACGAATAAAGCAGAAAGTGTAAAAACCCAAGCAGTTATATGTGGATAGCCGCTAGAGTGAGCCACATCAGAAAAGGAGAGATTATATTACTATTTACAGTAGTTCGGTAGCATCCGACACGACACTATACGTCCTCACGATGGCCGGTTCTATGCACCAGGACGACCTGGAACGCATAACATCACAGTTCCAGTCAAGGGCCATCAAAATCTTTTCAGTAAACTCATATCAATCTGTTTCTACCATTTATTTAATCATGCATCTATAAATGGGAAGAACGGTTGATTTGGTGAGAAAAACCGCTACTACTACTACTACACGATATGATACATTTTCAACTAATCAGAATTGATTATTTTCTCCACCCTACCGACATAATGTTTATCGTTGCCAAAGATACATTTTATCGTGTCGTGTCGGATCGGAGGCTACCCGACTAGTGTACATAGGTAGTACTTAGGACTATGCACACCAAAGAACGACATAATTATAATTCCCCAAGTTAAGATGACAGTATGCATTGCACACCGAATGTCGTTAGAGATGTTGGTATGCACACTGCACACTCAATCAGCTGATAGGCCAATAGCTTCATACTACTCGTATACTCTCCGACTCCAAATGAGTTTGATGTAAAACATAATGAGGATATCCTTAATAAACGCATCTACGCCTTTCTTTCTTCCGTAAAGGCTCATATGAATAAACGTTATGTTTGCGCCAAAAGTGACACGTTTTTTCCGATCCTGCATCCAGGGTGGTCTGTAGGAAGAGGATTTCCTATTTATATTGCCCCTTTAGACCGGCCATAATATGATTTATAGCATTGATATATATATACAGGTGGCGCGGCGCGCATGACATCAAGGGGTGGGATTCGAGTTGAGAAAAAACGCTTAAGTTCTCTTTTCCCTTAATAGTCTTCTGTGGGATGGGGAGTTTAGTTTTCGTGAGAGTCTGGACCATTGAACATAGTACGATTGTCGTTCAGGCATTTTTAAATGATCGTTTTTAGGCCACACGACGGGTTTTTCGCACCACTTTTAATGTTCCACCACTTGCATCTCTTACCAACAAACTTGAATTTAGGAGCTCTACAAAAATCGTAACAGTTTTGCCAATTTCTAATCGTCAAGATTTTAAAGGGGGAATTAGAATCCCCCTAAAATAGAAAACCCCCTAAAAAAGTTTAAAAAAAATTGATAATTTCAAATTTTATCGGTATGTTAAGAACATCGAAAAAACCCTGAATAGTGTACCTATTAAACGATATATTGTGAAAAATATATCGATATATGAAACGATATATCATAAGAATATATCGTAATAATATATCGATACATCCGAAGAAAATATATCGATATATATTGATTTTCGATATATCGTGCCATCCCTTCAGCCAACACTTGTTAAGACCGAAAATGTGGACTGTGTTCGGACATGTAGACAAAATGTCTGACCTCACCCCGTGTTTATGTCGACTTCTGTCCAATCCACTTTTTTCTGTCTACAATCTGCCCTTATTTCAATATTCCAGCTCCATGTCCCACGTGTGGTCGGTCATCCACGCTGCGCCACTCTCTAGATAGAAACATCTTTCCAACTTTAGAAGTCGGACCTAATGAAGATATTTCAAATGTCAAAATAATGTCAAGACAAATAAAATTAAATTAAATAAAAGTAAATAATACATAAAATACATAAGTAAGTACATAAGTTAGGAAGATATTGTAATACTGAAGTTGATGAACACACTGAAATCAGACAAAACACAAAACAAATATGTTTAGAAAATTGATCTCAGTGAGAAAATTGATATTTGATCAAATTGTTTGGCAAAGTATAGCAAATAGTCTAAGGGTTGCCGATAAGCAATATTATCGGATGGTCGAATATCGATATAAAATATCGTTCATATCGAAACCTTAATATCGATATTATCGCTGTAAATGTCGACTGCCCTAGCAGCAAAGAAGCGAAATTTCTGACTAGTTAACTTATTATTTTTTTGTTTCGATACCAATATATTTTTCGATAATATCGATATAGAAATATAATATCGATATTCGATATGATCGATATAATATCGACATCCATAAGTCCTTTTGTTCTAGTGGAGAGGTAATTGGGGTATCATACTGGCATAGCAATTTAATTTAATTTAAAAATAAATATTTTTAACATTTATAATAAATCCTTTGATTCTCAGGATATATTTGACCTCAGGAATTCAAATCTGTCATTAGATTTTCCCTATCTCTATTACATTTCTCCAAATATTTTTTGAAGTTTATATCTTCCATGTCCAATTTTTTTTAGAAATTTATTTCCCGGAACCGCTTTCGCATTAGTTCAGGGAAATCCTTTTTACAGCCATACCATTCCGGAAACGAGAAAATTCGATCAGAAAATTTTCGCACCGGGCGGGATTCGAAACCAAGAGTCAATGCTCTTATATCCTAACAAGTAGCTGTTGTTGTAAAAACAGTAATTACAAGCCAAAGCAGACTAAAATCATCGATTTTGATAAAAAAAAAAAAAATTGTTTCATTACAGCAAATGATCACAATGAGGATGATTGCTGTGAGAAGATGTGGGTCTTCTTTTGGTTTGTATTGCTGTATTGATGGTTTTTGGCCAAACATTTTTCAATGCTTGAGTTACCCTGGTGCGTAGTAACAACCATCTCAGGACAGAACTCTACCAAGTCGTGGTAGTTTATAAAATACCACGGTTATATGTTATTCAAAGAGCAAAGCTTCATATAACTAATGGCCAATTTATAGGCAATGAATACGAGTTCCTATAGGACACATTAAAAATTAACACCGTGTAAGAGTTTTTTCGTATTATTAATTAAAGGCTTTTATTTAGCTTACTATGTATGTATGTGGCTTTGTTTGTGGTTAAATCTTAGAAATTAAATTTAACCCACTTCCCATTATCCGATTGAGCTGAAATTTGGCACAGTGATGGATCTTGGATGACAATTGAATGTGGTTTCATTTTGGTTGGGGTCATTTAGTTCCAGCCACTTTTCCGGTCGATATTTTTTAAAAAATCGCCAAATTTTCCGAATTTTGCCAATATCTTAAGATATGTCGCGTCAACATATCAACTCAAAGTGAGAAATTTTTAGGTGACATCTTAATCTTTCATATAGGACATATTTGGCAAAATTGTTTGCTATAGCGTATGTGTTTCTAGTTTTACATACCTTTGTGTGATTGATAGTAAAAAAATGACTAGAATTATATTTTAAAGTCCACACTTAAAGACATAATGTCTAGTTTCAACGTGGACCTGGTAAACATCCTGTTAATTTTCTCCAATCTCCCAACTGAACGCCCAGCCTGGAACATTCTCTTGCGTAAGCTGTAAAACTTTCACAATAACAAAGTTTGGTCGGACATTCACACATGTCCACAAGACAAGATCTGAAAAAGACAGAACACAAAATAAGTATGTTTTTTTTTTTTTTTTTTTTTTTTTTTTTTTTTTTTTTTTTNGTTTTATTTTTTGGCTGAACGTCTCTTTAACATCTATTGGCCATTCAAGACGGGGGTTTTACTCTCCATTCGCTGGAAACTTGCAAACCAGGTGCCCACATTGACCACACCCAGCCTGGTTTGGGAAAGAAAAAAAGCCAGCATCACGAGGGCGTGAACCCACGGGGACACCCACATGGTACAACCTCGCTGGACGTTGCTTAACTTCAGTGATCTAACGGGAACTAGTGTATTCAACGTGCCATTGACGCTGGCTTAAGCGAGTTTTTACTTGGTATGTTTGAGGCGAATGGAGGAGAATGAAAACCTCGTCTCGAAACAATAAAGGTTAAAGAGTTTACGTCTTTGAAAAAAAAAAACTATTTTCAATTCTTTTAGAAATAAAAGAAAGTATTATAATGGGCTTAACAAGTTCCATGCGTATGGATTTTTGGGAGTTCTTCACCAATGCGTATGACGCCCATAGGCGTTATCTCAAGATGTTCTCCTGTGCGTATCAACTTTTCTGGGTTCTTCCCCTGTGCGGAGACCAAAATTTTAATATTTTTGAGTTGAAACTTCGAAATAATATTTAAATAATAACAGATTTTCGAGTTTTCCGCCTCAATTTAGATATGACGCACATTGGCGCCCGACGCACATGGGAAGGAAATTGCTTCCCATGTGCGTATGGACGCCACGTAGGTACGCGTCCTCTCGCAAGAAATAAGAAAACAATTTTTTATATCAGAAGAACATTTTTTTAGAAAGCTATCTGTGTATAATTTTAAAAAGTACAAAATACAAATACCTACACTTGAGGTATTTTTACACCTTCAGGTATGTAAAAAATACACTTGATAGTAATTAAGATCGATTAATTAAGAAAGACGCTCATAGGCGTCCAAAAGGTGGAGCTAGAACGATTTATACCGACGTGTAGCCAAGGTCATTCTCTATAAGATGGTTATTTTATTTTATTTTTATTTTTTAAAAAATAATGTACAAATTTGTACATTATTTTTTAAAAAATATGAACATCCCTTCGAACGCATACGTGGCGTCCAACGCACACAGAAACGATCGAGATAACGCCGATTGGCGTCCAACGCACATAGGTGAAACCTTCCAAAATTGATACGCACAGGCGAACAACCAAATAGGAGCCAAAATTTTTGATTTTCAGCCATTGGTCCTGCGAAGTAGACAACCCAACACTAACTCGATTCTTTGCAATTCATTTCCTCTTTTGAACATATTAATTCTAAATGTTAAAAAATATTAACTTTTAAATAAATTAAAACAAAACACCAAAAATACTATTTAGAATTATTTATGAAGAAACTAGTTTCGAATCAACTAGTTTCTACATAAATAATTATAAATAGTGTTTTTGTTAAGTGTTTTGTTTTAATTTATTTAAAAGTTAATATAATCATTATCTTTCATTTAATTTGTTTAAGCGCTCGCCTGGTAAAAAGAAGGGCGTAGGTTCAATCCACAGCAGAGGCAGGAGTTTTTTTCCTCATTAATTGAAGTATTAACTCAAGTTAATGAGGGGGAAAAAACATAGAAATAGAGTTCTAAGGGTTAGGTGGTAGAAAATCCCATAGGCATTAACCTCGCCTAGTGGTAACCTTCCACTCAAGAGTCTATTTTTTTAAAGCCCCGTCTCGAAAGACCAATGAATGTAAAAAACCTTTATTCCTAAGGTACCTCTCTCATACGTGGAAATTGTTTTTATCCTAAAAGCCAAAATTATTGTTTTATTTTATATTACATTGACATATTTCAAATGAATTATTATAGAAAGATATTCGATTTTTTCGCCGCAATTTTAACGCCGACTAATCAGGCGTTTCAGTCTGATTTGCAGTCGAAGGCAAGTGAAAGCAAACAGAGCCTTTTAAACTTGGCTGGAAATGTTCTATTACGTTCCAGGTCATACCGGTGCGTAGAACCGGCTCTAGGGGGAATGTTAACTTGTGTTGAACTTTACTTACTTGAAATACATGAGATGGTTCAGCCGTCCATGACATGCAGCAAAGATATCTGACCTTAAGGGTTTACATTTTTTATCCCTCAACTTCCTTTGCACCGAATGATGGCTACACCGAATACTCAAAGGAACTGGTTCTATAGTATTTCTAGAGCATGCTTTTCGGCCACCAACTCTCCAAGATGCTCCAAATTTATTTGCATCGGTTACAACTCGGCCTCGTTTCGTTGTCAAATCATCACTAGATATACCATTGAAGTTACCACACAAACCACAAAGTCGATCTAAAAAAAAAAAAAAAAAAAAAAAAATAGTGTTCATATTTGTAACTCGCAGGGTCGAATTTTGATTTTTAAGGAACTAGAATAAAATCAATCCCTACTATAGGAATCCTGAAATCCTGGCCCTCAGTCGCAAAAATATCAGATTGGCCACTGACCTGATTACTGGTCATTGTGGTCTAATAAAATACACCTGGTTCTGATGGGCTTTCATCAGGACCTGGTTCTGTGTAGCCTCTGGAGACTGGTTCTTACGTCATTTTTGACTGTAATTCCCTACTTGTGTGGAGACTGAGCATGGGACAGCTACAACCCAGGCTTGACATACACAAAAAATACCTAACCAAGAGGCTGATCAAGCTTGCTCAGATCTTTGGCCTTTAATAGGCAAACAGACTACTTTTCAAGCACAAAAAGCCCATTTTCGGCTTAGGTACAGGGGCGCGACGAAAGAAAAATCTGGAACTTCAAGGCCCTGTTGCGTGGAAGGAGCAAATTTTGGAACCCATCTTTAGTAGCAAAGTGGGTTTTCTTTGAGCTCTAGCAAGGCCGTACCCAGAGGGGGTCCATGTGGTCCAGACCCCCCGAAAATTCATTATTTTTTTATGCATGACTTATGTAATATTGTAAGGTGTAACTCATCCTCACCACCATCAACAACAACAACAATAACATCATCATCAGCTACAATAACAACAACATCAATCACATTCCCATGATCATCATTTTCAGTTGTTAGTCCTGCCTTGGCTGTCAATCCTTCGGACCCCTCACCCCCCAAAAACTTGAGTACGGCCCTGAGCCCTATTATACGCGGTTAAAGAGATTTTTTTTGGTATACGAGTAGTACATGATAAGGACTTACTTTTAAATTTGGCTGGAGCAGAAACTTCTAGGAAACTATTTCCATCCCAAAACACCTTAATACCAATATGTGTTTCTACCAGAACGCTATCAGCTGTTTTTGTGACGGTAACTTTAGATGGCATATCATATGGTAAGGCAACGCGTTGGCCGTCAATTTTGACTCGCAACTTTTCTCCCAAATTGACCTTCATATCACCGATCTGAAAGATGAAGAAAAAAAAAATATCAATCAAAATTTCAAAAAAAATTGCTATTATTATATCTTTGTAAAATAAAACTGCAACTCTGGTTGCGAATTCTAATTTAAAAAAAATTGCTATTATTATCTTTGTAAAATAAAACTGCAACTCTGGTTGCGAATTCTAATTTAAAAAAAAATTGCTATTATTATCTTTGTAAAATAAAACTGCAACTCTGGTTGCGAATTCTAATTTTAAAAAAATTGCTATTATTATCTTTGTAAAATAAAACTGCAACTCTGGTTGCGAATTCTAATTAAAAAAAACTGCTATTATATCTTTGTAAAATAAAACTGCAACTCTGGTTGCGAATTCTAATTTAAAAAAAATTGCTATTATTATCTTTGTAAAATAAAACTGCAACTCTGGTTGCGAATTCTAATTAAAAAAACTGCTATTATATCTTTGTAAAATAAAACTGCAACTCTGGTTGCGAATTCTAATTAAAAAAAAATTGCTATTATTATCTTTGTAAAATAAAACTGCAACACTGGTTGCGAATTCTAATTAAAAAAATTGCTATTATTATCTTTGTAAAATAAAACTGCAACACTGGTTGC
>CM022876.1:21942287-21974794 GCA_012654025.1 Pachypsylla venusta | reverse complement strand
CCCCAAGGGTGCATACATCTATTTTCGGAACAATATCTTGAACCGGCCGATTATTTTGCGTTTCAAATAGGACCTACTACTCAACGGCATGATGCAATCAAGAAAGGTGCGGTATTCTCAAAAAATCTTGTTTTAACGGAATAATGGAGCAATATGCTAAAGTTTATGTGGTACCCGAAAATTCGAGGTGAAACGGATGGCTCCGCCCGTTTTTGTCCACGGACACACCTAGTTTATCTTCTTAAAACAAAGTTGGGGTACGCACAGCTAGGAAATAATAACTATGACAAAACCATTTCAACGTTCAATTGCTTTAGGTCTGGGGGGGGGGTCAATTGTCCCTATTTTCTCCCTCTTTATCTGTTTCATGCGGATTTTGATAAAAAAACACATCAAAAATGAAAATTTCCATTTTGGCAAATAGAAATTTTGTCACGTTACGTTGGTAGATTTTTTTTCCATTAAATTATTTTTTACATTTTTACATCCAGGCTTGGAATAATGTTAGAAATAAGTTGATCAAGCAAAACGCTACAACGCCAAGAAAAACTAAACGAGCGTGGTATAAGTACGAAGTAACCGAAAAGGTTTTGATGGCCCTTGCCTGGAACTGTGATAGTGTGCGTTATAGGTACTCCTGCGTTGTAGGCCATCATGAGGACGCTTTTTTTATTATGAAGGACCGCTACTGGGCCAAATTGTTTTTTTACAATACTGCAATCTTCAAAGGTACCTGTCTCTCTCTCTCTCTCAAATTTGAAAAAAACAATTAACTCAAAAGAATTGATATTCAAAATGGAACTTCGGGTGAATGGTTTCATTACAAAAACTAGGGAGAAAATCTTTTTGGACCGCACACATCAAAGAGGGTGTGTCCATCTTTTAGAGTGCACCAAATATGTTGGTACCTACCAATTGTAGTTTTTAGATGTGACAAAGAAAATGTATTTGAAAGAAAATGTTTAAAAATTAGCCCTACCTACTTCTTTAGGATACATAGAACCAGTGGTGTAATCAGGAAAACGAGAGGATGTTTCAAGGTTCTAGCCACTCTGGGTGTAGATCATAGTAAAGTACTGCCACAGCGGCACTCTCAGAAGAAGAAATAACACCTCGTTCCCACTAGAACACCCAGGGGGGGCATGGGGTCCAGACCCCCCCCCCGAAATTTCAATCGTTTTTAATGAAAATACTGTACTTTGCACGTGACTTATAATATTAAAAAAAAAAAAAAAACATCAACAACAACAAAAACAGCAAGAACAACAACAACAACGACATCACCAACAAATACAACAGCAACATCAAAAGCAACAGCAATAACGACATCATCATCAACAACAACAGTAACAATAACAACATCAACAAAAAATATAGCAGCAACAAGAACAACAGCAACAACAACATCAACAACATCACCTTCCATGATAATCATTTTCAGGTGTTAATCCTGGCTTGGCTGTCATTGCTTCGGACACCCCCCGAAAAAAATTTTGGGAAAAAAAATCTTACTAGCTTTATATGAGGTGGGCCAGGTGTATTCACTGACGGACAGACTTCCATTGAACCAGATATAATGGTAAATAGAGACTTACTTTCTATGCACTGAGCACAACAAGCGCCTGGAACCTTTACTAGCTTCATATGAGGTGGGCAAGGTGTATTCACTGACGGGCAGACTTCCATTGAACACCGCGATTGACCTTTGTGACAAATGCAAGATTTGCAAGGATCCACAGACCAAGATTCCCCATCCTGAAAAACGACAGAAAATAAATATTTAAATGTAAAGAGTTCACTAAGAGTCGTAGCTTAGTTGGTTAGGATGGTGGATTCCTAACCAGGAGGCTGTAGTTTCGAATCAAACTCCATCCCCGCCTCCTCGAAATGCTGGACACAATACGTCTTCCGCAGTGATAATTGCAATCAATCTCAATAGAGACCTGACACCAGTTTAATAACAATAAAGTTCGCAGTGATAATTGCAATCAGTCTCAATAGAGACCTGCAACCAGTTTAATGACAATAAAGTTCGCAATGATAATTGCAATCAGTCTCAAAAGAGATCTGCAACAAGTTTAATAACAATAAAGTTCGCAATGATAATTGCAATCAGTCTCAATAGAGACCTGCAACCAGTTTAATAACAATAAAGTTCGCAATGATAATTGCAATCAGTCTCAATAGAGACCTGCAACCAGTTTAATAATAATAAAGGTAGCAATGATAATTGCAATCAGTCTCAGTAGAGACCTGCAACCAGTTTAATAATAACAAAGGTCGCAGTGATAAATGCAATTAGTTTCAATAGAGACCTGCAACCAGTTTAATAATAATAAAGTTCACAGTGATAATTGCAATCAGTGTCAATAGAGAAGTGCAACCAGTTTGAGAATAATAAAGTTCGCAGTGATGATTGCAATCAGTGTCAATAGAGACCTGCAACCCGTTTAATAATAATAAAGTTCACAGTGATAATTGCAAGCAGTGTCAATAGAGAAGTGCAACCAGTTTAATAATAATAAAGTTTGCAGTGATAATTGCAATCAGTCTCAATAGAGACCTGCAACCAGTTTAATAATAATAAAGGTCGCAATGATAATTGCAATCAGTCTCAGTAGAGACCTGCAACCAGTTTAATAATAACAAAGGTCGCAGTGATAAATGCAATTAGTTTCAATAGAGACCTGCAACCAGTTTAATAATAATAAAGTTCACAGTGATGATTGCAATCAGTGTCAATAGAGACCTGCAACCCGTTTAATAATAATAAATGTCGCAGTGATAATTGCAATCAGTTTCAACAGAGACCTGCAACCAGTTTAATAATAATAAAGTTCGCAGTGATAATTGCAATCAGTGTCAATAGAGTCCTGCAACCAGTTTCATAATTATAATTGTCGCAGTGATGATTGTAATCAGTATACATACCTGATATATCTTTCCATTCATATTGCAATACTTTGGTAGCTCCACATCGGTGGGACAAGTTGGACAACACTTCTTTGGTCCGCCAGGAATAACTTGGTCTGCGGGACAATCTAATACTGGACATGTCTCTCTTAAACAAACTGATGTAGCATTTGAACAGGAACATTTGGTGCACCGATCTAATTGAAACTTTTGGCCTGAATAATGAAATTCGTGGCCCAATGTACAACTACTTCCAAGAAGGACATTGTCGGCCTTCTCCATTATGGTCCGCTGACCTAAAAATAAAGAAATACATCATGAATATGCAAGGGCGTACCCAGGGGGGTCCATGGGGTTCAGACCCCCCCCCCAAAATTTTAATCGTTTTTTAAATGAAAATACTCTACTTTCCACATGACCTATAATTGTAAAAAAAAAACGACAACAGAAACAACATCCAGTAAGTAGTAAGTAAATACCTTTTTGTCCTAATTTATATTGAGGAGAGCCAACACGTTAAACATTGCACTTCTGAGCCAAGTTTTAATCCAATGCCAAGCAAAGAAGAAAAAGAAATTTCAACGCTTGCATGCATTTGTGGCTGATGATAATGTGCAAACTATTCGACTTTTTCTTGGGGGGGGGGGGTACTATCCCCCCAATTCCCCAATTCTCCCTCCTCCCTTGCATCTGCCACTGCTAGAGACGTCAGCAATTTATGCGCAAGAGCATACCTAATAATAAATAATCCTTTGGTAATATCAACATTGGCCGAGAATATTATCAGACAAAGAGATATTCGACGATATTGCGCACGTTTATCCGGACGTGTTCATATACATATTCCATGAATGTAGTTGGACATGCACATATCCATATTGTCCATATACATTCACCTGTACATTGTGGACAACAATGGCCAGGTCGCCATTCCATAAATGTAGTTGGACATGCCAATACCGGACATGCAAGTGTCCATATAAATTTACCTGTACATTGTGGACAACATTGGCCAGGTCGCCATTCCATAAACGTAGTTGGACATGCCAATACAGGACATGCACGTTTCATACATGTCAAATGATTACGGACACATTGACATTGTAAACATGAATCTTCGACCAGAGTCGCATTTCTGCCCGAAACAAAACGACATCCTGAAATCATAGAGAAGAAAATAAAAATAATAATAAAATATTTAATATTCTTCCCACAAAAAGGTCCCCTGTGGATAGGGGGACTTAAAAAGAATACTTCCAAGACACTCAAGTTCATGCCGGCCGTAAAAGGTGACTAAGAGCAGGGTCAGAAATGATATCTTTTCCATTACCCAGGCAGAAAGCAAGGAGAAGCTACTGCATTATCCGTAAGGATTCTCAATTATCAACAACTCATGGCGAGTTGTTGCCAACCAGCCCCATGGCTGTTAACCTATGCTGATGAAATGATATCTTTTCCATTACCCATGCAGAAAGCAAGGAGAAGCTACTGCATTATCCGTAAGAATTCTCAATTATCAACAACTCATGGCGAGTTGTTGCCAACCAGCCCCATGGCTGTTAACCTATGCTGAGGAAATGATATCTTTTCCATTACCCATGCAGAAAGCAAGGAGAAGCTACTGCATTATCCGTAAGGATTCTCAATTATCAACAACTCATTGCGAGTTGTTGCCAAACAGCCCCATGGCTGTTAACCTATGATGATGAAATAATATCTTTTCCATTACCCATGCAGAAAGCAAGGAGAAGCTACTGCATTATCCGTAAGGATTCTCAATTATCAACCACTCACCATGGGCAAAAAGCATATAGATATTCTATTTTCATATGGAAATGTGGCCTTTGTTTGAGCGAAGCACGAGCGAAACAGCTATAGTCTTAATATATAAATCAGAATTTTCTATGTACCTAATATGTATGAGGGGATGTCTGTTACAATACCACAGCCCAAAGATAGCGAAAAATTAATGGGAATGGACAACCCCAAAATCATGATCTACGACCCCAGGAATATTATCAGAACTAAAATATGTCAAGCCGTTTTCGAGTTACGGCCAAATTTCCAATTTCTTCTCCTAAATCGGACAGTCACGGTTCGATATCTTAAATTTTGTCGGGACAACATATCAACTCAAAGCAAGAAAGTTTTAGATGGCCCTTTAGTCCTTATTTTAGGACATTTTCCGCAAAGGTATGGCCAGCCATTCCAGAGTTACGAGTTCAAAACAGGGAAAGGACAAAATAATACTTTGAATTTACTAAAAAGTCAGAATGGCCGTGCCCCTAAGGCGCCTGGCGAAACGTTTAAATCTTGGGTTGCAATATACAGGCTGGACACAAACCAATACCCCCCCCACCCCCAAATCCATTGTCCTTGAAGAACAAAGATAGCAATATAAATACAGTAGCGAAGCACGGGCGAAACAGCTATAGTAATAAATATATTGTCTTTGTACATAACCATACTCAGTAATTGAAGAACTTCATGGGTGTAACATTAAATTTCGGAATTTAAGTAACTATACTTCGAATTATGGAGAGGTGGAATGTACTTTTTAGATACCTAGTCCATGTGTACCATATCACAATGAAACCTTTAATCTAGCATGTAATTTATAAAAATGGTTTTGGTATATTAAAAAGTATTTTTCCAAAAAAAAAAAAAAAATATTTTGTCCCCAAAGGGCATATTTATAGAACTATTTTGTTGTTTCCCCAAAATATCTTTTTCCCCAATTTTTTTTTATAAAAAATCAATCCTTTTTTTTTATTATTGAATAAATGCTGTAAAACGCGAGGTCAAATTTCGTTTTCATCCACACTACATAGTGAAAGTGTCAGTGACAGTGCTCTCACAGTGATTTTAATAATACCCGTCAGTGTTTTCTCCGTGCTCAGCCAGTCATTTTTCATGTCAAATCACGGTACGGCATCGGAGAGCACTGTCACTGACACTTTCACCATCACTGTGTACTGTGAATGCTCCTTAAAGACCACTTATTTTCTAAATAAACATGGGCCCGGAAATGAACACATTTCCACCCAACAGGGCTGTAAAGTTTCAGATTTACCGTTTCACGACCAAAACTTGCAAACTGTGTAAGTGCTAATGGAACGAGTTGAAACACGATTACTATTATGAAACTTTTACTTTTCTTTTCACGGTACGGCGTCGGAGAGCATTGTCACTGACACTTTCACTGACATTAACACTTTCACTAGTCCGATAGCTTCTGATCCGAAAATTAACCTACCGACATAAAGTTCATCACGGCCAACAATACGTGTCGTGTCGGGTGGGTCGAAATCTACCGAACTAATGTAAATATTACTTATAGGTCACAAGGCCGTACCCAGGGGGGGCGTCCATGGGGTCCAGACCCCCCCCCGAAATTTCATTATTTTTTTATGCTTGACTTATGTAATATTGTAAGGTGTAACTCATCATTACCACCGCCAACAAAAACAACACCATCATCAACAACAAGAACAACATCTTCATCAACAACAAAATCAACAACAGCAAGAACAACATTTTCATCAACAACATCATCAATAACAACAGCGAGAGCATCATCATCACCATCAACAACAACAGCAAGAACAACATCATTAACAATAACAACAGCAAGAGCAACATCATCATCATTAACAACAACAACATCAACAATAAAAAATGCAAGAGCATCATCATCACCATCAAAAACAACAGCAAGAACAACATCATTAACAATAACAACAGCAAGAACAACATCATCATCATTAACAACATCAACAATAAAAAAAGCAAGAGGATCATCATCACCATCAACAACAACAGCAAGAACAACATCATTAACAATAATAACAGCAAGAACAACATCATCAGCATTAACAACAACAACATCAACAATAACAACAGCAAGAGCATCATCATCACCATCAACAACAACAGAAAGAACAACATCATTAACAATAACAACAGCAAGAACAACATCATCTTCCATGATCATTATTTTCAGGTGTTAGTCCTGGCTTGGGTGCCAATCTATATTAGGTCAGTTTGAAATTTCTGGCGAACAGCAGAAAATAAAAATCTCAGCAGTCAAATGCTGCCTCGCGTGCTCTTAATATATGAGTAAACATTGTGCTTGGTTCAATTTGAAATAATAATATTCCAATCAATCAATATGCTGTTCAATCAATAAAATATTATTTAATAAAAATACACATACCTAGTATTTATTTGTGGGTAATCATAGAGGAATTAGGAGAAACAATGATCCAGGGGTTGCCAAAATAGATGGTAACATGGACCACTCGTCAGCGTATAGGACAGAATGATCAATGAAAAAATAGGGTGTCATGCTAGTGGTAATAGGGCCAAGTGGTAGCAGTATAAGGTCAGGACCGTAACTCGGCAAGTCAGCACATGGGGCAACCATATAGTTTAAAGCCCCATCCCACGAGACTGAGGTCAACATTCAACAAACACATTAATAATGGATATGTTCTGCCCTCCAATAGTGGAACTCAGTGATGCGTATGAACTTTTGTCTACAGTAAAGGAAGGGCCGCAGGAAGAGAGAAACTTCCTGGGCACTCATCCATCACATGAAATGTGGTTTATACATTAGTATTTATAGAAAAATCTACGGCTGACGGCCAGGGCGCAAGACCCGCTTGACCCCTCCCCCTCTAGTTACGTCTCAATAAGATAACTGTTAAGTATACAGCTTGGTGTACGGGAGTGATTGTTAAAAAAAAAAAAAATACCTTGTATGATGCCCATAAAATTGTAATATAATAAAACAAGGAAATATATACTATCACATTTTTTTTTTTTTTTGCGCCTAACGTCTCTTTAACATATATTGGACATTCAAGATGGAGGTTTTACCCTCCATTCGATGGAAACTTCCAAATTAACTACAAACATTGACCTCATCCAGCCCGGGTTGGGTCGGGTGAGGTCAATGTGGATAGCCAGTATCAATTTTAAAATTTTAATTGATGATATTGTCAATCTGTTACTTTTCTTATCCTATAAAAAGGAAAGTATTGTAATGCGCTGAAATTTTCGATGTCGAGTTTTCAATGCCAAAACACGATTTGGGGTCCCCAGAGCCCAAATCTCGAGTTTCAGCCATTGTTCCGTGTGTGTGTTGGTCTGTGAAAAAGATATCTCAAGAACGGCAAGTGCTAGGGACTTGAAATTTGAAATGTATGTCAGTTTTAAGCCATGAACAGCAAAATTAAGATTTTGGTGGAAATCGAATATACTGTTGGCGGTTTTATGCCACTTTTTAGGGGTTTTCGCATATCCTGCTTAAAATGAGAACGGTAATAGCTAGAACTTTAAACTTGGTGCCTATTGATATCAATTTTATACAAGAAATTGAAAAATACAACTTAGGTTGAAGAGCAATATATTGTTGGCAGCTAATTAGCGGATGAAGAGCGCTTTTTATAGATAAGGAAAGTCGTGTGATCTTCACACCAGATTTTTGAAGTTTATCGTGAAACTAATTCTCTTCAATTCGTTAGCTTAGGTGCACTTAAATTCTAAAGGAAGAATGAAAGACACACAAAGATTGACCATCACAAGAATAAGATCCTGGTGGCATTTGATTCAATTTTAGGAATCACTGTTAGTAATATTATCCCATTTTATAAAAAAAGTTTTGATCTCGTGTGAATTTAAGGGCCATTACATAGTTTATGTTATAGTTCTGAAAACCAAAATATAAGTTCGGGGCGTAACCTTTTTTTTAAAAAAATGATTGTATAGTATTGTTTTTTCTTAATAGATATTAAAACCGAGGTGTTTTTCTTTCATCAAAGAAATTTGCATTCATAAATATTGCATTTAGCCAGCGTCTATGGTACGTTAAATACATCAGTTCCCGTTAGATAACTGAAGTTAGACAACGGCCAGCGAGATCGGTGTCCATGTGGGTGTCCGCGTGGATTCGCACCCTTGTGAACCTGGCTATTTTTCTGGTCTAAACCAGTCTGGGTGAGGTCAATGTGGGTAGTTGGTTTGCAAGTTCCAAGCGGATGGAGGCTAAAACCCCGTCTCGAATGACCAATAGATGTTAAAGAGACGTAAAGTCAAATTAAAGATGAAAAAAAATTGCACTTGAAAATAATTCAATCATTATCCCTGCCCACACCCGTCTACTTACCAGCTGACCTGGCTCTAAAAAGAGCGGAGATCAGTATCGTTTCAAAGTTTTTCAAAAAAAGGGAAATATTCTTCTTTAAGGGGATTTTTTTTTGGGGGGGGGGGCAAATTTTCCAACCAGAATCCATCCAATGGTTGGGTCACATAGATAGGTACCTAATAATGCTGATTGCTAGCGGACAAGCGAATTTTTTCATTCAAGTTGTTGATGTTTGACATGCCTCGAAATGTAAAATATCAAATATCGAGGGGGGGGGGGGTAATTTGTTGTAAAATAATTAACTTTAGTGTCATGTTTCATTGGAATTTGACTTTATTTTAAAAATGATATTAACAAAAGAAACACTGCCAATGTGATACATGGGTTTATTTTTTTTCTGGCAAAAAAATACCCCCCTGGCAAAAAATGAGGGACGGGGTTTCTCGAGACGATTCCAAATCTGGGGCGTAAATTTGATATACCTACTAAATTTGAAGTCTCTGGCTCTTACCATTCTCTTTTTAGACAGGATTAATGAAAACTGCTTTAAAGCAGTAAAACCGCCAGCGGTATATTTGATTGAACCCAAAAGTTTCGGAGCTAACTAAGACCCCAAATATGACATGCATACAAAATTTCAAATCTCTAGCTCAAACCATTCTCCTTTTATACAGCAATACTGAAAACCGCTAAAAAGTGGCAAAAATCGCCAAGAGTGTATTCGATTGCATCCAAAAGTTCCGGGGCACAATTAGAGCCCAGATGGGACCTATGAAAAAAAAATCTACATACCAAATTTCATCCAAATCGCTCAACGCTAAATGGCAAAAATGCCCATCACTGAGTATGGCGGACAAACGAATTTTTTTGATTCGATTTTTGGATTCTACGTACCTTGAAACGTGTAATATTAAATTTTGAGGGGGGTATTTTTTTTTATTTTTTATTTTTTTCATGACGATTCCAAAGGTTCATTATTGAAAATAATAAACCAAAATCAAATATGACATCAAAATTCGACCGGCGCGGCGCGTCCTGCTAAGGGATATTAATAAAATATTTCATTTCATTGAAAATTACTAAAATAATTAATGAAGTATCAAAATGATTATTGATGAGAATCTTAATTATTAGATTATGCTTTGATTCGGTGCAACCATGACGAAATGTTAATCACAATTAAAATAGATATCGATTTTCAATAATGTATTATTAGGTATGCTGGGAACTTGAAATTCGGTGCACACACATTTAACCCTTAATGGCATGCTGACGATAAGAACTCAGGGGATTCCAAGTATTATAAAATCAGATATGGAATCTGAAATAAAGTTAACCTTTGATGGTACTGAGACATTACTCTGGGTTTATCAGGTGACCCCTGATAAACATATTATTCCTGAGCAGAATCGGATACAGGGGGCCGATAAGGGCGATACTTGGACATTACTCTGGGTTTATCAGGGTACTCGGACATAACTCTGGGTTTATCAGGGCCCCCCGTATTACTCCTGGGCAGAATCGGATACAGGGGGTCGATAAGGGCAGTACTCGGACATTACTCTGGGTTTATCAGGGCCCCCGTATTACTCCTGGGCAGAATCGGATACATGGGCCGACAAGGGCGATGCCCCCCCTCTCTGGAGATATTGAACGTCGAAACAATTTTCTCAAAATTTGTGTTAATAGTAGCACCCTTTATGTCAGCCTTAATTTGCATGACTCGATCCCCCCCCCCAACTGGAGACCTGATGTATCCGCCCCCGCTCCTGGGGGGGAGATATATACAAATAGACCTGATGTATCCGCTTCTGCTTCTGGGGGGAGATATATACAAATAGACCTGATGTATCCGCCCCTGCTCCTGGGGGGAGATATATACAAATAGACCTGTGATGTATCTCCGCCCCTGCTCCTGGGGGGAGATATATACAAATAGACCTGATGTATCCGCCCCTGCTCCTGGGGGGAGATACATACAAATGGACCTGTCATGTATCCGCCCCTGCTCCTGGGGGGAGATATATACAAATAGACCTGATGTATCCGCCCCTGCTCCTGGGGGGAGATATATACAAATAGACCTGATGTATCCGCCCCTGATCCTGGGGGAGATATATACAAATAGACCTGATGTATCCGCCCCTGATCCTGGGGGAGATATATACAAATAGATAAACTAAAGGGTCCCCTGTATGGCAAGACTTCTTTAATAAGAAGTCTTGCCATATAAGGCCTAAAGTGGTCAGGTGCATCGAGGGAAACCATTTACTTTTATCGTTTTACGAGTTTTCAATTTGAGGACCCCAAAAATCTGGTGTGAACGTCACACGACTTTCCTTATCTATAAAAAAAGAAGAAAATATTGTAATGGGCTGAAATTTTCGATGTCGAATTTTCAAAGCCAAAACACGTTTTGAAGTCCCCAGAGCGGAAATACAATTATATATTACACTTATTGATATATTATACTTTAACCTAAGTTGTATTTTTCAATTTCTTATATGAAATTGATTTGAATTGACACCAAATTTCAAGTTCTAGCTCTTTCCATTCTGGTTTTAGGCGGAACCGCCAAAAAGCGGCCTTCAACCGCTACTTAGAGACCAACGATATATTACACTTCAACCTAAGTTGTATTCTTCAATTTATTGTATAAAATTGATATGAATAGGCACCAAATTTCAAGTTACAGGTCTTTCCTTACTGGTTTTAGACAGAACCGCCAAAAAGCGGCCTTCAACCTTTAATTAGCCGCCTAAAATACATTACACTTCAACTTAAGTTGTATTTTTCAATTTTTGTATGAAATTGATATGAATAAGAACCAAGTTTAAAGTTCTAGCTATTACCCTTCTCATTTTAAGCAAAACAATGCGAAAACCGATATAAAGCGGCATAAAACCGCCAAGGGTATATTCGATTTCCACCAAAAGCTTATTTTGCCGTTGATGGCATAAAATTGACATATATACCAAATTTCAATTCTCTAGCAATTGCCGTTCTTGGGCTATCGTGTTCACAGTCAGACGGACAGACAGAGAGACACACACACGGACCAATGGCTGAAACTCGAGATTTGGGCTCTGGGGACCCCAGAAATTGTTTTGGCATTGAAAACTCGACATCGAAAATTTCAGCGCATTACAGTATTTTCCTTTTTATAGGATAAGGAAAGTAAAATTGTGGCACAAAAAGAGACGTTTACTTTTGTTCAACAGAAAGGGTTAATCCAGATGGATGTGGGAAGGGTCCTGACCCCCCGTTGTGTACCAAACTATTTGGTTCGCAGACATTCAGACTTGTGGTGGTTCATCTCCTGAGAATGTGGATCAGATATGTCGGGCTCGAGACCACCTGAATAGCCAACTATTTTAGATAATGGAAGGTTGTTTGTTTGATTTTGAGTTATTATTTCAGCACCACAGGCGCGGATATTTTTTTTTTTTCCATTGGACCCCTAAGTACCCTAACAGAATTTGCGGAAAATGGGGNGGAAAAGGGGGGGGGGGGAGCAGACGTAGATGGGAATCTTCAAAAAGATGCATATAAATTTATGAAAATATTTGTCAAACTATTTTTTGGGCTTAACGTGTCCTTGTGGGTTCGAGTTCCGCCCGGAGCAAAAAATTTCCGAAATTTTTTTCATGGCATGGAGCGCCTTGAAAGTAATGCGAAGCGCCTTGAAAGTAATGCGAAAGTGGTGCCGAGGCAAAACTTATTTTTTTAAAAGAGACGTCTAATCGAGACCTGTGTACCTGGATTTAAATTTCCTTTTGTTGGAAGCTTACAGACTAGTTAACCATATTTAAATCATACAGGTGGGAAGGACTGGGAGAAGCTAGCATCACGAGGTCTCGAACATACGTTGTCAAAGTGATCCTAAAAATAGCCAGTTTAAGAAATATCTTAAAAACGGACAATTAGCCCAGTGGCGGTTCCGGAGTAAAATTTAAGGGGGGGGGAACTAAGGAAATAATATGCATTTATTGGTATAATAAGGTGTCATTAAAGGATAATATTTTGTAATGAAGGGAATTTGTTTCACCTATTGTAAGACCTTTTGAGGGGAACTCTCCCCCCCCCGTGGATGGGCTCCTGAATAAGCCGTTTGCGTATTCGCTACTACATAGATTCGTCTGGATAAGGTCAGATACCATCCGGCTTTACCAGGCGCCTCAATTATAACCTTGGCGGTCCTTGAGGAACATAAGTTCACCGAATTGTATTTGCAAATGTAATTTTGGTATGTAAAAGAAACTCTCTACCAGCCCTGATCACAATTTTCATTTTATATCTTAATTATACAGCGTATGATTATTGCAATGGCTCTTAAATTTATATTCTTAATGACCCCAGCCCTGATTGTCCGCATCGAAATGCATCTTACGACTTAATTATGCGTTTGTTGCAATACCTTTAAATCTTTTAAAGGTAAACCGTTCAATTTAGTAAAGATGGGGTGACTGGAATCAATGTAGAAAAACTTCAACTTATCTGATCTCTTTTTTTCGCGTGACGCTACACAGTACGCGATGAACAATCCTCAGTCAACCTCCATCCTTCAACTCGTCAACTCGACTAGACTGATGATGAATCGAATGATTCGAAACTGGTTTCTTCATAAATAATGATAAATAGTTTTTTTTTTTTTTTTTTTTTTTTTTTTTTTTTTTTTTTTTTACCTAGTTATTGTGGAACCATAAAGATGTTGATTTGCAAGCTCCATCAGCTGATATGTCGATAGCATTATATATTATGTATACTCTTCGAATTCAAGTCACTAGCGCTGGTGTTTCACCGTACCTCCGTCACTTGGATTAAATTAAGCAAGTTTCCGAACTTTCTGTTTCATGCGTTACGAGCTGTTTCGCTCGTGCTTTGCTACTATTCTTATATTGCTTAAGGACAATGGAAATTGGAGGGCGGAGTATGGGTGTGTGTCCACCTTGTATAGTACAAACTTTAAAAAACCAAGATTTAAACGCTTCGCCAGGGGTCTTAGAGGCACGGACATTGTGAATTTTCAGTATTTCTTTAAATTTTATTTTGCCCGTTTCCGATTTCCAGCCCGTAACTCTGGAACGGTTTGCCAAACCTTTGCACAAAATGTCCTAAAATAAGGACTAAACGGCCATCTAAAACTTTCTCGCTTTGAGTTGATATATTGTCGCGTCAAAATTTAGGATATCGGATTGTGACTGTCTTACAACCTAGTTCTCATAATTTTCCTGGGGTCGTAAATCATGATTTTGGAGGGGTCCATCCCCATCATTTTTTCGCTATCTGTTAGACTGTGATATTAGAACAGACAACCCCTACCATACACAAAGGTACACACCAATTTCTGATTTATATATTTAGGTGATAAAGTTCACCAAATTTTTCAAAATTCTCTCATCACTTTCTCATAGTACTTATGTATTACATCACGCATAGCTTTGAAAGATGAATGAGTTCGGGACTCAAATCAGTCTGGGGCAATATTGTGACAGTTCAATTTATTATCAACGGACAAGAACTTTATTTTGATAGCTTTAGGGTAAACTTTACATATCATCCTTATTGACGTGTGTTCAACCCTATAATTTAACGGAACAACAGGGTGGAATGCTGAACATCTTATCATCCCCATGATTTCAGGAAAGAGCTCGCAAAGCAGTATTATGTGGCCTTCAATCAATCAATCAATATACTGTGCTCAATTTTTCTTATATTGAATTGAAATTTAATTGTCGAATTCATTCACATTATGACACGCACACACGAAAGATGCAGCGAAATACTGCCGGGCACGGACCTGTTAACTAATTAAAGGAACATTCACACTAATCAGTGACAGTGCCCTGATGGGTAACTGAAAATGTTCTTCCAGGCAGTTGAAGGAATATGTTCATATACGAGACCAGCACGTGACAGTGCATCACTGTGAGATCACGATCAGCGGGAAACCATTGCTGGCACTCTTGGTGCTTAATTTGAATTTTCCTTTAGATTCCGATTCATTTATTTAATCAAAATGTGAAAATTTCTTACAAAATTACAATGAACCTTTGATAGGTTGAGTGCCATACAGCATACAAAATGGTTTACCTACACTGTACAATGAACTTGGAACTTCTAGACTGGTGGTCTCCCATTTATAATGTAATGATAAACTTAACATTCCTGAGACAAAAACATTTCTTCAGAATACGAAGTACTTTGATAAAGTCTGTTTTATGATGGTCAAACTTTTGAGGAAGTTAAATCGGATATTTGGAAATTGAAAAACCCGATATCCATACAGGAAAAATGGGGAAAATATTTGATTTTGAGGAAGTTACAGTGGTCCTTAGGACAATCTGGAATGCATACGATCACCGTTCCAGTCAAGGGCCATCAAATCCTATTCGGTTGCCCTATAGGACTACATAAGCCCCTACACCTATGCCTCAACTGGCCTTTTGGTGCTTAATCAGTTAATTCGTAACGTGGGTTGATGGTGTAGTGGGAGTGGTAAAACGCTCTGACTTGTAAACAGGACAACGTGAGTTCAAAACTAGCCTACCCATGACATTATTGAAGGACATGGAAGGGACCGTAATTAACAACATCTAGTCCGGCGTCCTCAAAGTAGCATAATACTAGCCAACCCATCCATCACCATCACTTCCCGCGATGGACAAGGAAAGCAAGTACCTCATATCAATCTATTTCCACCATTATTCAATGCCTGGATATAGAAATGGGGAAAATATTTGATTTTAAGAGGAGCACCGCTACAACAACAGATCTATGCAGTCGATAGTCAACGTTGAATACAACAGTTCCCGTAAGATCAATGAAGTTAAGCAATGTATATACGAGTAACGTCCAGGAAGTTTTTGCAAAAAAAAAAACCCGTTGATTCTAATGAATCCTACAACGACAAACTTTAAAGTTAAAAGAAGAAAACTTGAAAAGGTTGAATGACCGCGTGGGTTCGAGCCCTCCAGATTCTGGCTATTGCTGGTCCAACCCAGACTGGTTAAGGTAGCTGGCTTAGTAGGTTCTAGCGAATCACGGCTATAACTCGAATAAGCAGAGTTTAAGACTTGATTTCCTCTCCGCAAATGAAAACTTCATCTGAACACACAATTTACTGAAAATGAATTCGAATTCAGTCTTACCTGGACAGGTGGGACAACATTGACCAGGTCCCGGTGGTGTAGGATGTTTACAAGGGGCATAGCATTGGATCTCACTTTCCGTGACTACGCCTGCTTTACATGAAAATATTCGACAGGGATTATCTGGATCCGTCCATTCGGAACCACTCTCTCGAAAAATGCCATGATATATACAACCTGAAACAAAAGGACACAATTATACAATGAAACGGCTGTAATTGCTGTGGGAATGTAGATACCGAGGATAGCACGCCAGCTTAGATGACGGAAATTGTGGAAACATGCAATAACATATTGAAGGTTAAATGTACTATATCTCCACTTGACTAAAAAATAAATAGATGTTACATTGAGCTAACTATTTCGTGTACTTCTGAACACATCATCAGAGCTACTGTGCGAGAAATCAATTTATGAACTAAATCGTGTTCTTCTGAAAACATCATCAGAACTACTATGCGAGAAATAAATTTATGAACTAAATCGTGTTCTTCTGAAAAAATCATCAGAGCTTCTGAGCGAGAAATAAATTTATGAACTAAATCGTGTTCTTCTGAAAACATCATCAGAGCTATTATGCGAGAAATCAATTTATGAACTAAATCGTGTTTTTCTGAAAAAATCATCAGAGCTACTGTGCGAGAAATCAATTTATGAACTAAATCGTGTTCTTCTGAAAACATCACCAGAGCTACTATGCGAGAAATCAATTTATGAACTAAATCGTGTTCTTCTGAACACATCATCAGAGCTACTGTGCGAGAAATCAATTTATGAACTAAATCGTGTTCTTCTGAAAACATCATCAGAACTACTATGCGAGAAATCAATTTATGAACTAAATCGTGTTCTTCTGAAAACATCATCAGAGCTNCTCTATAGTAATATCCTACCAATGTACTCAGAGTGCAAGTTGGCACACCATTCTATGAATTGGAATACTTTGGAAAAATTCAAAGAATGTGCGTGAATCAAATGATAAATTAGATGGAGTCCAAAGAGGCACGCGTCTCTATAGTAATATCCTACCAATGTACTCAGAGTGCAAGTTGGCACACCATTCTATGAATTGGAATACTTTGGAAAAATTCAAAGAATGTGCGTGAATCAAATGATAAATTAGATGGAGTCCAAAGAGGCACGCGTCTCTATAGTAATATCCTACCAATGTACTCAGAGTGCAAGTTGGCACACCATTCTATGAATTGGAATACTTTGGAAAAATTCAAAGAATGTGCGTGAATCAAATGATAAATTAGATGGAGTCCAAAGAGGCACGCGTCTCTATAGTAATATCCTACCAATGTACTCAGAGTGCAAGTTGGCACACCATTCTATGAATTGGAATACTTTGGAAAAATTCAAAGAATGTGCGTGAATCAAATGATAAATTAGATGGAGTCCAAAGAGGCACGCGTCTCTATAGTAATATCCTACCAATGTACTCAGAGTGCAAGTTGGCACACCATTCTATGAATTGGAATACTTTGGAAAAATTCAAAGAATGTGCGTGAATCAAATGATAAATTAGATGGAGTCCAAAGAGGCACGCGTCTCTATAGTAATATCCTACCAATGTACTCAGAGTGCAAGTTGGCACACCATTCTATGAATTGGAATACTTTGGAAAAATTCAAAGAATGTGCGTGAATCAAATGATAAATTAGATGGAGTCCAAAGAGGCACGCGTCTCTATAGTAATATCCTACCAATGTACTCAGAGTGCAAGTTGGCACACCATTCTATGAATTGGAATACTTTGGAAAAATTCAAAGAATGTGCGTGAATCAAATGATAAATTAGATGGAGTCCAAAGAGGCACGCGTCTCTATAGTAATATCCTACCAATGTACTCAGAGTGCAAGTTGGCACACCATTCTATGAATTGGAATACTTTGGAAAAATTCAAAGAATGTGCGTGAATCAAATGATAAATTAGATGGAGTCCAAAGAGGCACGCGTCTCTATAGTAATATCCTACCAATGTACTCAGAGTGCAAGTTGGCACACCATTCTATGAATTGGAATACTTTGGAAAAATTCAAAGAATGTGCGTGAATCAAATGATAAATTAGATGGAGTCCAAAGAGGCACGCGTCTCTATAGTAATATCCTACCAATGTACTCAGAGTGCAAGTTGGCACACCATTCTATGAATTGGAATACTTTGGAAAAATTCAAAGAATGTGCGTGAATCAAATGATAAATTAGATGGAGTCCAAAGAGGCACGCGTCTCTATAGTAATATCCTACCAATGTACTCAGAGTGCAAGTTGGCACACCATTCTATGAATTGGAATACTTTGGAAAAATTCAAAGAATGTGCGTGAATCAAATGATAAATTAGATGGAGTCCAAAGAGGCACGCGTCTCTATAGTAATATCCTACCAATGTACTCAGAGTGCAAGTTGGCACACCATTCTATGAATTGGAATACTTTGGAAAAATTCAAAGAATGTGCGTGAATCAAATGATAAATTAGATGGAGTCCAAAGAGGCACGCGTCTCTATAGTAATATCCTACCAATGTACTCAGAGTGCAAGTTGGCACACCATTCTATGAATTGGAATACTTTGGAAAAATTCAAAGAATGTGCGTGAATCAAATGATAAATTAGATGGAGTCCAAAGAGGCACGCGTCTCTATAGTAATATCCTACCAATGTACTCAGAGTGCAAGTTGGCACACCATTCTATGAATTGGAATACTTTGGAAAAATTCAAAGAATGTGCGTGAATCAAATGATAAATTAGATGGAGTCCAAAGAGGCACGCGTCTCTATAGTAATATCCTACCAATGTACTCAGAGTGCAAGTTGGCACACCATTCTATGAATTGGAATACTTTGGAAAAATTCAAAGAATGTGCGTGAATCAAATGATAAATTAGATGGAGTCCAAATAAATCATCCTCATTTTATATTTTAACTAGCTGTTTCACCCGTGCTTTGCTACGATTCTTATATTGCTATTTTAGTTTTTCAAGGGCAATGGAATTTGGGGGTGGGGGGTATGGGTTTGTGTCCATCCTGCATATTGCAATCTTTAAACGTTTCGCAGGCGCCTTAGAGACACGGCCATTCTGACTTTTTAGAATTTTCCTAATTTTATTTTACATGGCGTAACTCTGGAATAGCTGGACATACCTATGCGGAAAATGTACTAAACAGGCAGCTAATACTTTCCCACTTTGAATTGAAGATATCGGACCGTGACTATTAGATTTTGGAGAAAAAATGAGAAATTTGGCCGTAACTCAAAAACGGCTTGATAAATCTTAGTTCGGATAGTTTACCTGGGGTCTTAGACCATGCTTTTGGGGGGTCCATTTCTATCAATTTTTCGCTATCTGCTACCGTTTAAGCTCTTTTATAATAATAGACAATCCCTGTCACATAGATACATAGGTAGACACAAATTTCTGATTTACCTATTTAGGTATTAAGATTTTTCTGTATTTTGGTTTATTATTTTTAATAATGAACCTTTGGAATCGTCACGGAAAANAAAAAAAAAAAAAAAAAAAAAAAAAAATTACCCCCGCTCAAAATTTGATATTATGCGTTTCAAGGTACGTTACCTAGAATCCAAAAATGGAATAAAAAAAAATCCGTTTGTCCGCCGTACGCCGAAGGGCACTTTTGCATTTAGCGTTGACCGATTTGGATGAAATTTGGTACATAGGTCCCATCTGGGCTCGAATTGTGCCCCGAAACGTTTGGGTTCAATCGAATACACCCTTGGCGATTTTTGCCGCTTTTTAGCTGTTTTCAGTATTACTGCCTAAAAGGAGAATGGTAAAAGCTAGAGATTTAAAATTTTGTATGTATGTCATATTTGGGGTCTCAGCTAGTTTCAAAACTTTTGGGTTCAATCAAATATACCGCTGGCGGTTTTTACCGCTTTAAATCGGTTTCCATTAATCCTGTCTAAAAACAGAATGGTAAGAGACATAGACTTCAAATTTAGTAGGTATGTCAAATTTAGGGTCTAGTTACGCCCCAGATTTGGAATCATCATGAGAACACACACACCTTTTAATTTTTTTGGGGGGTACACCCCAATTTTTTTTTTTTGCCAGAAAATTAATAAACCCAGGTGTCACATTTGCAGAGTTTTTTACTCTCTTTGATGCATATTAACGAGTGCAATGAAATCAAATACTACAGCAGAATTGGAATGTTCAAAAACAAATCGGCAATCTCCATGACTACTTTAATGTCAAATCAAATATTAAAAAGAACCACCATTAAAGCCAAACAATAATCACATCGTTATAAATAACAAAACCTCAAACTAGACCCAAAACCTAAAACTTCTATCATTAAGGGGTACCTTCATAATTAATTTTAAGCTAGAACAAACAAACAAAACCGACCACAAAAATGATTCAATAATCATCATTCCTCTGTCTCTAATCTTTCTTCTTAACTAAAGTGGCGGCCCAAGTCATGTTGGGAGCCCTCCCGCAAAACATTCAGCAGGGAGACCCTACATATTTCCCATAGATATTATCTTCTCGCAAACTTGAAAATTTCTGCACGATTACAATACTTTATCTTCTATAGGAAGAGAAAGTAAAAATAAAATTCCGATAATAGCGGAACTTAAAAAGAATACGTCCACCCAAGTCCATGCCAGTCGTAAAAGGCTACTAAAGAAAGGGTCGGAAACGATATCTTTTCCATTGTCCAAGCAGAAAGAGAAAGCAAGGAGAAGCTACTGCATTATCCGTAAGGATTCTCAATTATCAACAACTCATGGCGAGTTGTTGCCAACCAGCCCCATGGCTGTTAACCTATGCTGACGAAATGATATACTTTCCATTACCCATGCAGAAAGCAAGGAGAAGCTACTGCATTATCCGAAAGGATTGTCAAGTATCAACAACTCATGGCGAGTTGTTGCCAACCAGTCCCATGACTGTTAACCTATGCTGATGAAATGATATCTTTTCCATTACCCATGCAGAAAGCAAGGAGAAGCTATTTCATTATCCGTAAGGATTCTCAATTATCAACAACTCATGGCGAGTTGTTGCCAACCAGCCCCATGGCTGTTAACCTATGCTGATGAAATGATATCTTTTCCATTATCCAGGCAGAAAGCAAGGAGAAGCTACTGCATTATCCGTAAGGATTCTCAAGTATCAACAACTCATTGCGAGTTGTTGCCAAACAGCCCCATGGCTGTTAACCTATGATGATGAAGATAATGATAAAACTTGGAGGTAGGAGAGTCACGGCAAACTCGTTATAACCAAGCGTAACACTATGGCTCCGTATACATATTTTAAAGTTATGCATAAGGCGTGGGAGCGGTTACAAGAAACAGGAATAACAGGAATATTTTAACTGCCGCTTTTGTGATAGCTTCTTTTGATGGCTGGCCAGCTTTTAGAATCTTGATGAACTTTAAATGATTAATCGATGTATTAAATTAATTATTGGATTAAACTAGCTGTTTCGCCCGTGTTCCGCTACGGCCTATAGATTGGCAACTTAGAGGCATGGCCGTTCTCGTGTGAAAGTAGGCGTGTACGCTGTTGTATCTATGTACACATGTATAATGCTATCTCCCTCGCTCCAATGTTTTTCTTATGGGTATTGTTTACTTTTCGCGATTTCTACTCCTTAAAATTAAAATTTTGCAAAATTCTTTTCTTAGTGGACACTTACATCATGCAACGGTCCCTGCCATAGTCTGTAGCAATAATAGTTTCAGCTCTTCGTTGATCAGTCACTCAGGACATTGCCTTTTATATATAAAGATTATAGCAAACTGTATCACGGGCGGCAGATATTTTGGAACTAAATTTTAAAGATCGGGAAAGATAGGATCTGAGACGAGGAAGAGCCAAACAAATACTTGAACCGAAATTTACATGTTTAGTACAGTGGCGTTAAGCATAAGTTTCCCAAAGGAATTTAAATTGGGTCCATTAAAGTCTCGACAGACGTTGTTCATCATCATCAATATCTAATGGCACAGCCTTTTCGTTGAAGCCTTTCCTCTATATTTCTTGCTGCCATGCAACCTATTTAATGCGTTAAAGGACAAAAATCCCATTAATTTCTGGACATGTTCAAAGTATTTTCTTCGGGGTCTTCCTCTCCCTTTTTTTCCTTCAAAAATGTTGTTGAGTTGTTTTTGTGTGACAAACTAATTGTGTGACCAATTATCTAACATCTGTCTACTCTCTTCAATTTCTTCAAAAACTTCTCCATTTGTCTTTTTCTTGATGTTCCTGAGGGATGTTAAAGTTATGCATGGCCAAAAGCCCACGGAAAGACTTTACTCTGGGTCTATTAGGTGCTTTACTTATGCTCTTGTGGGATTTTCAATGTAGGTATATACAGATATAAGTCCTAAAGGACGTAATTTTGGATACATATGTTTTAGATGTTACTGAAAAATTTTGCTGTACAAGAACGCAAGTCCTTCAGGAACTTTCGAAAAAATTTGGTATGAATCACCCGACTTTCCTTATCTATAAAAAAAGAAGAAAATATTGTTTGAAGAGGCACCGCACCAAATTTCAAGTTCTAGCTCTTTCCATTCTGGTTTTAGGCAGAACCCTCAAAAGCGGTCTTCAATCGCCGGCCAACAATATACTACACTTCAACCTAAGTTGTATTTTTCAATTTCTTGAATGAAATTGATATGAATAGGCACCAAATTTCAAGTTCTAACTCTTTGCATTCTGCTTTTAGGCAGAACCCTCAAAAAGCGATATTCAACCGCTATTTAGCCGCCAAAAATATATTACACTTCAACCTAAGTGGTATTTTTCAATTTGATGCATGAAATTGATATGAATAGGCACCAAATTTAACGTTCTAGCTATTACCGTTCTTATTTTAAGCAGGATATGCGAAAACTGGTAGAAAGCGGCATAAAACCGCCACAAAGTTCAAGTCTCTAGCACTTGCCGTTATTGAGATGTCTGGTTCACATACAGAGAGAGAGACAGACACACACGGACCAATGGCTGAAACTCAAGATTTGGGCTCTGGGGACCCCAAAACATGTTTTGGCATTGAAAACTCGACATCGAAAATTTCAGCCCATTACAATACTTTCCTTTTTATAGGATATGGAAAGTAAAAAGGAACTCGGGAAAAATAGTAATAAAATTTTAAGAGGCAACTTCGTTTTTTGTTTTTCCATGGTCTGTGGGGTCACCTCAGCCACAGCCGCCTCTGCTTAACTATGATGACTTGATTATTTATAATATTATTATAAGTATTCCAAAAAATAAATAAATAATAAAAGCTTCGTGTGAGGGCAAACAATAAACAAAGAAAACATAAAACTTGTAATAAGTTTAAATGAAGATGTTTGCAACAGAGGATGGAGATGTTTGAAGTAGAGGATAGAGATGTTTGAAGTAGAGGATAGAGATGTTTGAAGTAGAGGATAGAGATGGGTAAAGATGTTTGAAGTAGAGGATAGAGATGTTTGAAGTAGAGGATAGAGATGGGTAAAGATGTTTGAAGCAGAGGATAGAGATGTTTGAAGTAGAGGATAGAGATGTGTAAAGATGTTTGAAGCAGAGGATAGAGATGTTTGAAGTAGAGGATAGAGATGTTTGAAGCAGAGGATAGAGATGGGTAAAGATGTTTGAAGCAGAGGATAGAGATGTTTGAAGTAGAGGATAGAGATGGGTAAAGATGTTTGAAGTGGAGGATAGAGATGGGAAAAGATGTTTGATGGAGAGGATAGAGATGGCTAAAGATGTTTGAAGCAGAGGATAGAGATGTTTAAAGTAGAGGATAGAGATGTTTGAAGCAGAGGATAGAGATGGGTAAAGATGTCTGAAGCAGAGGATAGAGATGTTTGAAGTAGAGGATAGAGATGGGTTAAAGATGTTTGAAGTGGAGGATAGAGATGGGAAAAGATGTTTGATGTAGAGGATAGAGGTGGGTAAAGATGTTTGAAGCAGAGGATAGAGATGTTTGAAGTAGAGGATAGAGATGTTTGAAGTAGAGGATAGAGATGTTTGAAGTAGAGGATAGAGATGGGTTTAAGATGTTTGAAGTGAAGGATAGAGATGGGTAAAGATGTTTGAAGTGGAGGATAGAGATGGGAAAAGATGTTTGATGTAGAGGATAGAGATGGGTAAAGATGTTTGAAGTAGAGGATAGAGATGGGTAAAGATGTTTGAAGTAGAGGATAGAGATGGGTAAAGATGTTTGATGTAGAGGATGGAGATGTCCGAAACCAATAAAAGATGACCTGAACTCTACAGAAGAACGATGAACTTATAAGTGATAGAACAGTTCAATTGAATGAACTTGAACAAATCCTGAAAGTGAACAGTTCTTACCCATCACTATGAAGAACTTGATGATAAGGTAGGTTCATACTTAAGCAAACAAAGAAAGAATGGACAAGAGGAAATAATAATAATAATAGGTACTTAACTCAGAATAACAAGAAGAAGATGGAAGAAAGAAAAGAGATCAATGCAATGGTAATACTTAAAAATGTCTATTTAAAAAACAAACAAAATAATTTCGTGGGGAAATATAATAATTAGAAGGAATGTCGTAGCCAGGTTGATGATAATATACAGGATGACTGAGAATAACAAGAAGAAGATGGAAGAAAGAAAAGAGATAAATGCAATGGTAATACTTAAAGGTGTCTATTTAAAAAACAAACAAAATAATTTCGTGGAGAAATATAATAATTAGAAGGTATCTCGTTGCCAGGTTGATGATAATATAGGTACATAATGAAAAACGTGGCCAAAATTGAACAGGTAGAACACTTAACCCGGAAGTGGTCCCGTTCCGCCGCAGAACGCAAACGGTCCGCGATAGAGATTTTTTCTCACACCTGGTTTTGCTGTGTTTTCCTTTCTTTTCGAAGAAAATAACAGATTTTTTTTTCCAAAGAATTTGTTCAAAATATTCTTTGATCTATATTTGAAGCGATTTCAACAAGTTTATTTTCCTATAGTACCCAGTTCGATCCCCTATTTGGGCACTTTTTTTTTCTTATATTATTTTATGAAATGTACCTAAAGAATTAAAATAATTATTTATTTAGGTCGTTATTATGTTTACATTAATATGTAATTAAATGTAATTAAATAAGTTAAATTTTAAACTAAATAAATAGCCACACAAAAGACGAGAATATTTCGACGAAAAAATTACGACGCGACTGGTCGCGATAAGAGAATAATTCTCAGTTCTACAGACCTCCTCTGCTTTCCGACTGCCTCAGGCAACTGAAATGCAATATATGTCGGCAATTCATTGTGAGCACAAAGTAAAACATATTTTGAACAGCTACTGAGAGACTCGACAATTTGGAGCCAATAATTACCAAGTTATTGCGTTTTTGCCGTCAGTGTTAGAAAAATTCTCAGCAGAAGACCACTCACGGGTTAATTTCCAACAATAAATAATTCCACATGTACAGTCTGATTTTTCTCGTTTTTTTAAGATGAAAGATATTCTGTGTTTTCCCGTAAGTTCTTTCAACAGAATGTTGACACCGAGGGCAGCAAGCGAGCTTCATTAGGTGACATCCCATGCCAGTGTAAATATAGAAGGTTTGGAGTTGAGGAAGGGCACTGATATTATTTGAAGAAATCGAGGATTACAGTACAGTTCCAGGAAACGATGCAGCTAAAGATAGTAGGTACTAAACAGAAGCTTATGGTATAGTAGAATTAAGGAAGGTGACGCCGACTCCAAATTTAATAGAATTGTGAAAATGTGCAGTAAAGAAGAAGGAAAGAAAAAAAAGAAAAAGGAAAAAAATGCTTTATTGTACAAAAATAAAATTCACAGAAAAAAAAAAAAAAAAAAAACATTACAATTATTTTTTTAAAAAAAATCTCTCGTACTTTTTCACGAGTAAATCCGAAAACTTTTCGGATTTATGAACGACAGAGAATTAAAAGAAATAGCTGATTTTCAAATACAATTCAAGAAAATGAAATTGTATTTGAAAATCATGCCCTCAGAAAATTCGGAGAAAATGTAAATCAAACGTCCCAGAAATGTCCGTAGATTGGAGGCGAAATATTTCTCAGTCTCGTCAATTCTGTACAGTTAGCCTTATCGAGACAATATTCAAAAGAAGTCTACAAATGAGAATACCAAAGGTAAAATATAATAATTAATTAAGTACTAATTAGACAGTAGCAATGCACGCTTAAATGATTCAGTCACGAACACAGTGCTAAGGATAATGTCTATTTACAATTGAAATCCTTACTCCTTACATTACAATGGATATGTTTATTAATTACATCACGATTCTTCGGGACATAACAGAAGCAGGCAATGACTTGGTCTTGGAACAGTTCAGAGTTCCCACACAAAATGGAATGTTATGGAATTAGAATCATACCCCCAATTTGGAATTTGAAAATCATAATCATACTCAAACGCACTATTGGAACAGTTCAGAGTTCCCACACAAAATGGAATGTTATGGAATTAGAATCATACCCCAATTTGGAATTTGAAAATCATAATCATACTCAAACGCACTATTGGAACAGTTCAGAGTTCCCACACAAAATGGAATGTTATGGAATTAGAATCATACTCCCAATTTGGAATTTGAAAATCATAATAATCATACCCAAACGCACTATTGGAACAGTTCAGAGTTCCCACACAAAATGGAATGTTATGGAATTAGAATCATACCCCCAATTTGGAATTTGAAAATCATAATAATCATACCCAAACGCACTATTGGAACAGTTCAGAGTTCCCAAACAAAATGGAATGTTATGGAATTTGAGAATCATACCGCCCAAATGCATTTTGTCAAGGAATTGGGAAGAAATATTCTAAATGATGAAAATGTAATTCACTTTATTACCTCTAGCAGTTTGATAAATTGATGATGATGAAAATGTAATTCAATTTATTACCTGTAGTAGTTTGACAAATTGATGATGATGAAAATGTAATTCAATTTATTACCTCTAGTAGTTTGACAAATTGATGATGATGAAAATGTAATTCAATTTATTACCTCTAGTAGTTTTTTTTTTTTGACAAATTGATGCTGTCTATTTATTCCAATTATCTCCATAAGTTTAGAAAATTTTGACCGACTTGTTGCATGTGGTCGAGACAAAATTTAAGATATCCGACCGTGACTGTCCGGTTTTGGTGGATCAATTAGAAATTTGGCCGTAACTCGAAAACGGTTTGACATATTTTAATTCTGATTTTCCTGAGGTCGTAGACCATGATTTGAGCGGGGAGCATTCCCATCAATGTTTCGCTATGTGCTACCGTTTGGGCTGTGATATTGGAACAGACAACACCTACTACTTAGGTACACACAAAATTCTGCTTTACATATATTATTTCGATCCCTTCATGATGTCCGCATATTTTAAAATACAAATTGCGATGTTAATAAAACTAATTGTACTCCTATTGGTAGTAAGGTATCTTACTATACCAAACGCAACTTCTCTAATAAACCAGAAATTCCCAATGATAATATTCAAACTGAAATCAAATTACAAAGCTGGAATTCGGTTCAAGAATTTTAATATTCTCGTTTCGTTGTACAGTGTGGTCAATACTTGAGAATCTCCGTAATATAATATTTATTTATTTAAGTCTCAATTAACAATAATTGAGGTTTTCTCAATCTCTAACAAATTGGACCCGGAGTCAATCAGTCTGGTAAAAGGGTTTGAGGGTGCACGTCAAGCTGTCTCTTTTACTGAAAAGAAAATCTCAGCACTGATGAAAAAGTCAACACCAATAGCAGCAAATTTATTAGCAGCAGACAGACGGAAAAAATAGGGATCAGGAGGAGAAACATGAGCAAGACAGAAGGTATTTTCAAACAGATGATTGAGATATATTATTGTTTAACCATCAACATTATATTTGATACTAGCAGGATACGCCCGCTGGGCGACTTATAGGCATGGCCGCTTATAGTTTCAACCCCTTTTTTTCGCGATAAAAAGTAGCCTATGTCCATTCCTAAAGTTTAGTCTATCTCCATACCAAATTTCTTCAAAATCGGTTAAGTAGTTTAAGCGTGAAAGCGTAACATACAACCATACAGACAGAGTTACTTTCACATTTATATATTAGTATATATATATCCATATGGATTAGAGATCGCGAGTCGACATTATTATAAAGTGCACTAAAAACAAATTTAGCAGCAGTGAATTCACGACGCGACGGTCAGAGAGTTTATCTATATTAAGAAGAAGAAGAAGCATATTGTCATAGGAATAGAACAGACAACCACGCCAAAACCTGTCATAAAATCGACCAAGAAATTCACGTTGAACAAGTAACAAAAAGGGATAAGTAAAAAAGTATTATTTTTCCATATGGGTATTGTTGAATTTAGAAAAACAAGCTCTATCTAATGGTACAAATGATTTAAGTCTCAACAAAACTGATGAAGAGTAATTTCGAAGATTTGTGAAAATGCAATTCATATTGCGTTACCCTCAATTTAGTATTTTTGAATTAAGTCAGACTTAATCCGACAACATAAGAAAATATACCTACTCACTTACTCGTATACCCTTCTGCCTTAACATGCAAATACTAAGTGGTTCCAATAATTCGTGAGCAGACCAACAAAGGGTTAATGTATTGCAGTTCTGACAATATGAACATGTCTTACGCTGTCTAATGATAACACAACGTAAAATTATCCAAATATTTTGATTATTTTAATACACCAGTTCCCGTTAGAAGCGACGTCCAGCGAGGTTATACCATGTGGGTCTCCACGTGGGTTCGCGCCCTTGTGATGCTGGCTTTTTTCCGGCCCAACCCAGGCTGGGTGAGGTCAATGTGGGTAACTGGTTTGCAAGTTTCCAGCGAATGGAGGGTAAAACCGCTGTCTTGAATGACTAATAGATGTTAAAGAAACGTTAAGCAAAAAAAAAAAAAAAAAAAAATGACAGGTCATCTCTTTTTAGTGTCCAGTTTCTTCATGACAGCGCCTTTGTGTCCAGACTGCCGTTATTGCAAAGGCTACTGCAGGTGAGTGTACCTTCATGGAGATAATATCAGCCCACCTCTAAATTCCCGACATGGTCTCTAGTAACTATTATTTATTTTCAAACCTGAAATCTGAGCTGTGTAGAAAAAAATGGGAGTGATGAAGAGACCAGGTCGACTGTTTTATAGTCTTTTGACTCTACAACAGGGCAACAACCTCGGGGCAACCCCGGGTGCTGAACCGCCTAATTATGCCCCTGTCACCTTCGTATAAAATGAACTTGTTATTGATACACCCTGTAAGTTAAACTTTTAGAAAACAGATTTGACTCGTACGAGAGAAAGAACCAAGAGGTTGTTATAAGCAAAAGAGGTTTCATAGATAGCTTTAAGCAAAAAATTTTAGAATAAATTAATCTGCAGTAAATATATTTACTGGGTGTATAACTTGCAGTTTAAATCCATCCTGTGTAAAGTTGTCCAGGAGGAATGAAGGAATGTTTACAAGTCAATTGGGCTGGATAAAAGACAAAGAAGGCATTTAGATTGAGGAAGGACGTGTAATACATATAGATAAGGATATCCGGAGACAGTCGCATACTGGCATACTTACATATTTTATCGCATAGCACACATTTTGCCAGAATATGCAAGAAAAAACAAATACACATATTCTTATGGGAATGCCCACATTGACTCCCATAGGAACATGTGTATTTGTTTTTTCTTTGCACATATGCGAAGATATATGCTATGCAATAAGATCAGTAAGTATGCGGCTGTCCACGAGTACACTGAGGAAATTTACAAAATTTTGCAATTTTAATTCGAATTTCACCAAACTTATTTTAACATTTTTCTACAACAACTAGGTCCGAAATTCCAATTTCGGACGTTGAGCAACGTTCAACGAGGTTGTACCATGTGGTTGTCCACGTGAATTCTCACCCTCGTGATGCTGGCTATGTGTCCGACCCAATCCAGGCTGAGTGAGGTCAATGTGGGTACCTGGTTTGCAAGTTTCCAGTGAATGCAGAGTAAAATCTCCGTCTTGAATGACCAATAGATGTTAAAGAGACGTTAAGCCAAATTAAATACATATATCTTTCTTCTAATATATAAAATTCTCGTGTCACAGTGTTTGTTACCATACTCCTCCAAAACGGGTCCATTTTCGGTCATTTTTCGTTATCTTCTAAAAAAAAAAAATGCAAAATAAACCGCTAAAAAGCGACATTTTTGGCGGTAACTTGCTTCCACTTGAACTTTTGATTTTTTCCTTTCTTATTACGCATCACCTATACAAGGAATCTGTGTGCAAATTTCAAGTCTCTAGGTTGAGCCATCGTGGAGCTACGTTGATTATCAGTCAGTGAGTCAGTATACCAACTGGGCTTGGCGTTTTATAAGTAGAGGAAGTGTACCAAAAGTGGACCCCTCCCGCAGCCTATTTCTCACATAACAACTTGAGTGAAGGAGCGGGAGGGGAAATGATTTGTTTATTGTTGGAAATCTCATCTCTGACTCAGTCACAGTTTCAGTTGTAATAGTATTGATATCAGATCTGTATTTTGATTTTTGTGATTTTAAAAAGTTTTCAAGGATAGTATATTCGGATTTTCTCTGGTAAGTGTTAATAAGTAGAATACATATGTGTTAAAATACATTGTTTTACTTCAATTTCTGATATTATTTTCTCTAAGCTTTTTAATTTAAAATGTCAGTGGAAAAAATTGTTTCGTCCACCAAAATTCCTAATGTGGACCCCCGAATTCCTAATGTGAATGTTCCGAATTTGGACCCCTGAAAGTTATTTTTTGTATATTTAATGAAGTGTAATCAAGAATACATTTGAAATAAGGTCCCACTTTCTTATTGCCCAAATATTTCAACACTCAATTAAAGAACATAGGGGTCCAGATTAGAAGTCAAATGGGGGTCCACTTTTAGACAACTTTTTTAAAAACCTTAATTTTGACCAATTTCACAAAAACATAAATATATTTCATTTTTATTCTTTTTATTGCATATTTGTTTATACTAAATCATTAAGAACATTATTATTCTTTACTTTTTCATGAAAAATAAAATATTTGTGTTTTCTTTCCAAGATTTATTAGGAGAATTCAAAATGGGGGTCCACTTTTGGTACACTTCCTCTATAGATAGATAAATGATGTAGGATATTGATAGCCAGCTCCCGAACTATGGAGAGGCTCGTAGAAGATAAACCAATGAATTTTTCGTTCTGATTAGGTCAATGGTGATGATATTTTTGAGCGCCCCCTGTATAGAATATATGAAACGTATAGATGACCTCTGAGTTGCTTGGGGCAAGGTAGTCCGTATAGTAAATTGGAATTCGTCGTTTTTTTTTATATAAATGTTTATATATTTTTATTATTTTATTTATTATAGCTTAAGAAATGAGTGTTTGTAATCAGGTGATCACTGGAGAGATTCCTTTTAGTGGTACTTACAGAATTACTAAATGGCACCCGAAAATATTAATGAATTCATTGGAAATATGTAAACTGAGCTATAAAGTACACGTGTACACCAAAAGTTTTCCTTTCAGTGATACTTATATTACTAAAAGGCACCCGAAAATATTAATGAATTCATTGGAAATATGTCAACTGAGCTATAAAGCACACGTGTACACCAGAACTTTTCCTTTAGTGATAATTACAGAACTAAATGGCACACGCCGTACACCAAAATTTTTGGTAATGGTAATACTTGTCCCCTGTGGATAGGGTGAGTTTAAAAGAATACTTTCAAGGTAACTAATATAATTTAGAAAGAAAACGAAATAGTTTCAAAGTTGAGTGAAGACTGGCTGTAACTTTTATTGGAAATTACAATTTGAATGGAATGTTGACTGGCCACATTACTTCACTTCCTATGTCCCCTATGGATAGGGGGACATAAAAATAATACTTCCAAGGCACCCAAAGCCATGACAGTCGTAAAAGGCGACCAAAGGGAGGGTCAGAAACGATATCCTTTTTATTACCCATGCAGAAAGCAAGGAGAAGCTACTCCGTTATATCCTTCCTAATATAATTTGGAAAGAAAACGAAATAGTTTCAAAGTTGAGTGAAGACTGGCTGTAACTTTTATTGGAAATTACAATTTGAATGGAATGTTGACTGGCCACATTACTTCACTTCCTATGTCCCCTATGGATAGGGGGACATAAAAATAATACTTCCAAGGCACCCAAAGCCATGACAGTCGTAAAAGGCGACCAAAGGGAGGGTCAGAAACGATATCCTTTTTATTACCCATGCAGAAAGCAAGGAGAAGCTACT
>CM022876.1:21905200-21936692 GCA_012654025.1 Pachypsylla venusta | reverse complement strand
TCAAGTCTCTACGTTTAGCCATCGTGGAGCTACGTTGATTATCAGTCAGTCAGTATACCAACTGGGCTTTGCGTTTTATAAGTATAGATTGACAATAGCACCTACCTACTAAAAGGGACCTGTGTGCCAAATTTCAAGTCTCTACGTTTAGCCATCGTGGAGCTACGTTGATTATCAGTCAGTCAGTATACCAACTGGGCTTTGCGTTTTATAAGTATAGATTACCATTAATTTGGTAATAGTATATTGATCAACATTTGAGGCAGCATAATGCTGCTCCGCGTGCTCTTATTGAGCACAGTATATTGATCAACATTTGAGGCAGCATAATGCTGCTCCGCGTGCTCTTATTGAGCACAGTATATTGATCAATATTTGAGCCAGCATAATACTGCTCCGCGTGCTCTTATTGAGCACAGTATATTGATCAACATTTGAGGCAGCATAATGCTGCTCCGCGTGCTCTTATTGAGCACAGTATATTGATCAACATTTGAGGCCGCATAATGCTGCTCCGCATGCTCTTATTGAGCACAGTATACTGATCAACTTTTGAGGCAGCATTATGCTGCTCCGCGTGCTCTTATTGAGCACAGTATATTGATCAACATTTGAGGCTGCATAATGCTGCTCCGCGTGCTCTTATTGAGCACAGTATATTGATCAACATATGAGGCAGCATAATGCTGCTCCGCGTGTTCTTATTAAGCACATTATAATGATCAACATTTGAGACAGCATAATGCTGCTCCGCATGCTCTTATTGAGCACAGTATATTGATCAACATTTGAGGCCGCATAATGCTGCTCCGCGTGCTCTTTCCTGAAAATCAAAGGCTCGTGTATTGGAGTGTTAAGTGAGTGATATTTTACAGATTGTTTATATTCAAGAAGAATTCTCAAGTGAGGGCATCCTCGCGGCAAGAAGATTGTCTGGATCCTAGACAAAAACAATATTATTAGTACTTCGAGTCTATCAGCGCGAGACGTCGAGAATATCAGGCAAGAAGAACGAATCTATTTCTACAGCGCCAGAAGTCAAGGGCGCGCTTATCGAGATTACCAGACGTTCGGCTTTAGCAGGACATGCCCTGGTTCTTGCATATTTATGCTGCCTGATTTTATAAAATATTGGAACATAATATCCTACTTATTCTAAGTCACACAAAAATATTTTTTAAAAGTGTCAAATCACCTGTATAAAAATAACGTGCGCAGAGATGTAGGTAGTGTGGGTTGAGGTGATTTTCAGAGTGCAGAGCTTTGAAAAGTATGAGTCGTAGTTTTAAAAGTGTCAAATCACCTGTATAAAAATAACGTGCGCAGAGATGAAGATAGTGTGGGTTGAGGTGATTTTCAGAGTGCAGAGCTCTGAAAAGTATGAATCGTAGTTGTAAGTTTATCAAAACTATTTCCAAAACACTGTATTGAACAAATAAAACTTGGAATAGTAACGAAAAATATAACCCCCTCCCCTCCCCTCAATATTTGATATTTTACGTTTCAAAATATGTAGAATTCAAAAATCTAATCTATCCATACTAATATTATAAATGCGAAAGTAACTCTGTCTGTCTGTATGTATGTTACGCTTTCACGCTTAAACTACTGAACCGATTTTGATGAAATTTGGTATGGAGATAGACTAAACTTAAGGAAAGGACATAGGCTACCTTTGGGGTTGAAACTATAAATGGCCATGCCTCTAAGGCGCCAAGCGAAGCGGGCGTATCCTGCTAGTCTATAATAATAAAACTCAATGTAACGATAAATGTGTGTGTGTGGGGGGGGGGGGGATGTATCATTAATTGTTTGGCCAAAACGGTAACAGAAAATTGATGAGAATGAACTCCCCCAAAACCATAGGCTAAAACTCCAGAAAAAATATGAGAATTCAAAAAAGTCAAACCGTTTTCGAGTTATGGCCAATTTTTCGAATTTTGACCGAGTTTAGCCAATCATGGTCCGATATCTTAAATTTTATCGCGTCAACATATCAACTCAAAGCGAGAAAGTTTTAGGTGGCCTTTTAAACCTTAATTTGGAACATGATTGGCAAAAAAAGGTCCAACCGTTTTCGAGTTATGGCCCTTTTTCCGATTTTTGTATGAGGAATTATAGAATACTATTAGCTTCCTATTTTTGAAAGGGAAATCATAGAATACTATTAGCACGGGAACGGCCATGCCTCTAAGAAGCCAAGTTATTGGCCGTAACGAAGCACGGGCGAAACAGCTAGTAAATAAAAAAAAAATCCGTCGTAAGCCTTGATGGTCATACTTTTACCACTTACGGTTGACCGATTTGGATGCAATTTGGTATGTAGGTTCTGTTTGAGGTCTAATTGTGCCCCGAAACTTTTGGGTGCAATCGAACATACCGTTGGCGGTTTTTAGCGGTTTTCCTCTCCAAAAAGGGAATGCTAAGAACTAGACACTTGAAATTTGGTATATGTATGTCAAATTTAGGCTCTAATTATGCCCCAGAACTATGGGGGTATTTTTTTGGGGAGGGGGGGGGTATTTTTTTAAGCCATTAAAATAATAAACTCATGTGTCACATTGGCAGATTTTTTTTTTTTTTTTAATTATCCTTTTTTTTCCTGCGAAATGTTTTGCGATTGAAAATTTTCATCTGGTAACCCTACAGTTGGTAACACAAAAATCACCACCAATTCAATAGAAAACCTACATTGCATACATTACGCAGAATATGGCCGCCCCACAAGATCACTTGAAAAAAAATCACGTTCCAGTTGATATTATAATATATCTACCTATACGAGCAAACAGCATAAAATTAATTTTTGCAAACATTTGCAGTAACCTTGCGAAATGAATACTGATTCAGGTTCTGTACGGACCGCTCGTTTGACCAATGATCCAATTAATTTCTGATAGGTAAATTATAAAACTGATTACGTCAATTACACACGCGATTCATAAATAATGGAAGAGACGCGGACGCGGCGATCGATCAGTTATTGGAACATGAATCTAAAATCTGTATTTGTCGCGGCTGTCCTCTCCCAATTTCTCCTTCCTTTTAACAGTTTGACACTTGAAATTTTTGAGCATGATCGCGCACTGGTCCTTCCTTTGAAAGAGGATTCACACTACACAGTGAAAGTGTCAGTGACAGTGCTTTCCGATGCCCCACCATGATCTTCACAGTAATTTGACATGAAAAATTACTGGCTGAGCACGGAGAAAACACAGACGGGTGTTATTAAAATCACTGTGAGAGCACTGTCACTGACACTTTCACTGTGTAGTGTGGATGCTCCCATAATGTTTGAATCGCGACTGCACTAGCGAGTGTATCCAGTGAGTGGTCGGCAATGTGCCGGCCTTTAGTTCAGCGTCTGATTTTATTCGTGCCGACTTCTATCCTCAACGTGTGCTTCTTACTTAACATGTGTGAAACACTTGTAATTCTAGGTAATTCGCTGACAACATGCATGTTGCCGGCCTTTAGTTCAGCCTCTGACTTTATTCGTGCCAACTTCTATTCTCAACGTGTGCTTCTTACTTAACATGAGTGAAACACTTGTAATTCTAGGTAATTCGCTGACAACATGCATGGTGCCGGCCTTTAGTTCAGCGTCTGATTTTATTCGTGCCGACTTTTAATCCTCAACGTGTGCTTCTTACTTAACATGTGTTAAACACTTGTAATTCTAGTTAATTCGCTGACAACATGCATGGTGCCGGCCTTTAGTTCAGCGTCTGATTTTATTCGTGCCAACTTCTAATCCTCAACGTGTCTTCTTACTTAACATGTGTTAAACACTTGTAATTCTAGGTAATTCACTGACAACATGCATGGTGCCGGCCTTTAGTTCAGCGTCTGATTTTATTCGTGCCGACTTCTAATCATCAACGTGTGCTTCTTACTTAACATGTGTAAAACACTTGTAATTCTAGGTAATTCACTGACAACATGCATGGTGCCGGCTTTTAGTTCAGCGTCTGATTTTATTCGTGCCGACTTCTAATCCTCAACGTGTGCTTCTTACTTAACATGTGTAAAACACTTGTAATTCTAGGTAATTCACTGACAACATGCATGGTGCCAGCCTTTAGTTCAGCGTCTGATTTTATTCGTGCGGACTTCTAGGTAATTCGCTGACAACATGCATGGTGCCGGCCTTTAGTTCAGCGTCTGATTTTATTCGTGCCGACTTCTAATCCTCAACGTGTGCTTCTTACTTAACATGAGTGGAACACTTGTAATTCTAGTTAATTCGCTGACAACATGCATGGTGCCGGCCTTTAGTTCAGCGTCTGATTTTATTCGTGCCGACTTCTAATCCTCAACGTGTGCTTCTTACTTAACATGAGTGGAACGCTTGTAATTCTAGGTAATTCGCTGACAACATGTAATGAGTGGCTTTAGTTCTGATTAGAATTAATTTTATAACATGTAATTATATTTGAAATGAGGTAATATATACATATATGATCGTGTCATGGTATGAAAAAAATATATAGAAACAAGTGAAAAGGTCGTTATAGCAGGAAATGTTGACCCCCCTCCCTTCCCCCGGGTCCTGAAAAACTTGATTATAAAGTGTTCCATAATGGAAAAACTGCATGTCACTGCCAATCACAGACATGTCAAAACATTGTCACAGCCCTATCATCTAAGGTAGGTAGTACAGGCCATTTCCAACACGAAATACTCCGATTTGTATATACAGTTTTTACTTCTTTTTCAGAATGGTTGCCATTTTATAAATGTCGATCCTAAAAAAATAAATTAGGTATAACTCTTTTTTTCGGTCTCACACAAGCCCGTATCCAGGACAGGGTTTTAAGGGTTCAATCCTCCCCCCGAAATAAAATCCTGGATACAGGCCTGAAAATATAATTCAAAGCAGCAAGAAAAGTACAATATTTTGGTAAATACTTTTACAAAAAAGAGTTTCGATAAAGTAATTTGGCCATAGAGGCGTGATAAACTTTTTCATTATTTCTGGAAGTGCTGTAGAATAGCATCTTTGATAACTCGGGCATAGGAATCCGTTCTCTACAACCTCTAAGGGACTCAATGTGGCAATCAAAAAATAGGGTAAAAATCTCTCCCTATTATATACATATGGAGAAATCCGACCGATTAAAAACGGACTGAAATATGTGATACAATTCACGTGAGGGAAAACAAAAAACTGAAAATTAAAAAAAAAAAAATTTAGAAAAATATTTATTTTTAGATAACTTTTGAATGTGTCCTTATTCCGATTTTTTTTTTTTTTTTAAAAAAAAAAAAAAACAGTTCATTTAAAGTTTACCAAAATTGATTTGAGCTAAAAAAAAATCAGAGAGGAAATTTCCCTTACTATAATACCAAACACAGGAAAGTAATTAAGGGGGCCAAACGGGGCGGCTGCCCCGGGTGCGAGGTTTTTAGTGTGTCAAAACGGACATAAACCGTTTTCTGAGGGGAGCCACCCATTTTGGCTCCCGGGTTGACCCGGGTGCTGATTAGGCTAGTTACGTTCCTGACCAAACACGCCTTAAAAAGGATTCAGATCAATTTGATTTTTAGATTCTATTACGTAGGTAGGTTGAAACGTAAAATTTCTTGCACTTGACCTATAATATTAAAATCAACAGTAGCAGCAACAACAACGACAAAAACAACAACAATACAACATCAACAACAGCAGGAGCAACAGCTACAACATCAACAACAACAGCAGCAGCAACAACAAAAACAACATCACCTTCCATGATAATCATTTCCAGGTTTTAGTCCTGGCTTGGATGTCAATGCTTCGGACCCCCCCCCCTCCGCCCGAAAAAAAACTTTTCGGGTACCATCACTGGAATATGGTGAACAGGTTTTTGGCGCTGCATCACTACAGAACGTTTTCATTTGTGAAAATATGAAGAATGCACTAGTACTAGTGTGAAGACTAAACATCCTGACTAAATATCTCAAGTAATGCAGACTCACATCAGCTGACTGATTGTATCTATTTTTATTGACATTTATTCGCGATCAGCAGTCACCGTAGTCTATAGTTGTCATCATGTCCGGGATACACTAGGACAAGGTTTTAAGGGTCCCCCCCCCCGATTTTTTTGAAAATTAGTATAACATTGATAATATTCTATTTTGACTTCATATATGATCCCTATATGATAAAATATCCTTCACATGATTCCCCCCACCCGAAAAAATCCTTGATACAGGCCTGGCTGGTCATCACACTAGAATTAAGTTCAAGAGACCCGAGCTTCATCCCTGGCGAAGTTTGGAATTTACAATGTTTACAAAATCTTTGAATATTTCGATTTTGTGTTTGGGTATATTAAGGGGTGCAGCATTAGGGGTAACCAAAGTGAAGGGGCGTCAACAAGTTAGATGTGAATCCTTGTAATGCTGTGATGAATACTTAAACATTGTGAAACACTCCCAAAACTGTACCACACAGAAATTCTTTTTTATTAATTTTATAATTTTTATTATTTCTATTCGCGGTCATATCGGAAACAACATAAATTATTATTTTTTTCCTCCCAATTCAAATTATGCTCCTCCCCCATTCAAATTATGTTCCTCCCCCGATTCAAATTATGTTTCCCCCATTCTAACTATATTTCCCCCTGTTCAAATTATGTTTCCCCCATTCAAACTATATTTTCCCCTATTCAAATTATTTTTCCCCGCATTCAAATTATGTTTCCCCCATTCAAACTATATTTTCCCCTATTCAAATTATTTTTCTCCGCATTCAAATTATCTTTCCCCCATTCAAACTGTATTTTCTCCTATTCAAATGATTTTTCCCCGCATTCAAATTATGTTTCCCCACAGAAAAAAATCGTCACTGGCAATCACAAATTATACAGATTTTTATTAGAATTCGATAGTTATCGTGATAGAAAAAATTTGGAGTTAAAACTAGATCTCAATTTTTTCGGTCAATTATTGGAACTAAATATGGCGTAGCAACTCTATCATCTGACATGACCAGACGATGCTACGTCGTACCAACCGAGCACCAAACGAAATAAACAAATGAATATATATTACTTTCGAAACAAGCGCCATTAGGACCTTGATCTTTCTCTATTATTATTACGGGGTTCTAAAAATTGGCAGACATCAAACATCCAGAGAGTGTTAATTGATTTTATACACATTATCTACGTTTTGAGTAATACAGCCACAGAAGGGACCAAGCCACCTTCATAAGGTGACTGTCCTAAGCCAGTGTAAATACAGAAGATTTGATGTCAGGAAGGGTATGTAGCGTTTAAAAAAAATCTTCTGCAAACCAATTATGAAAAGTCACCTGCAAAATGCAGTTTCTATTAGAAGAAGTAGAAGCAAGAGATTGCTACATGGTCAGAAAAGGGTACAGCTAAAGAGAGTTGAAACAAAACAAAAGGTTGTGGTATGGTAGAATGAGGAAGGCAACGCCAATCCAAAAGAGATTATAGATTTGGGAAAATTTGTAGACAAAGAAGAAGAATATGTAACCCAATCTTATGTAAGAAATCTCATTATCAAGAGATGTGAAGAATTTTGCAAATATCAGCAAAATGAAAAGATGAGCAAAAATAGTGTGTATAGTATATAGCCAAATCAAAGATGGAAGAAAAATTGGGGATTCTGTATTTTTTTGAAAACTTTAATTTTTTGAAAACTTTAAACACGCCAAAAAGAGACAATTCATAAAGAACTATGTTCATATGAAATTTCCAAGCCGTTCCCAAGATATGAGAGTGCTTGACAAATCCAGAAATAGTCGTAGACATTTTCCCGAGCAGAATTAAAAGACAAGAAACCCGAAGAAGATTCAAATCTCATTTTGAGGAACCCTTTACTTATCATTTTATTGTAAAAGAGCGTATCCCTTACTTGTAATAATAGTAATAAAAAATAAATTGCTTATTGCAACATATCAAGGCGAAATCATTTGCTGGAGATATTCATTAAACTTTACCGAGGTGAAGACATTTACCGAGCAATGGTTTGTAAAGGTATCAAACAAACCAAAAGGAACAATGAAAAGTCTGCTGGCGAAGTCATTTGCTGGAGATATTCATTAAACTTTAGCGAGGTGAAGACATTTACAAAGCAATGGTTTGTAAAGGCATCCAACAAACCAAAAGGAACAATGAGACGTCTGCTGGCGAAGTCATTTGCTAGAGATATTCATTAAACTTTAGCGAGGTGAAGACATTTACAAAGCAATGGTTTGTAAAGGTATCAAACAAACCAAAAGGAACAATGAAATGTCTGCTGGCGAAGTCATTTGCTGGAGATATTCATTAAACTTTAGCGAGGTGAACACATTTACCGAGCAGTGGTTTGTAAAGGTATCAAACAAACCAAAAGGAACAATGAAAAGTCTGCTGGCGAAGTCATTTGCTGGAGATATTCATTAAACTTTAGCGAGGTGAAGACATTTACAAAGCAATGGTTTGTAAAGGTATCAAACAAGCCAAAAGGAACAATGAAAAGTCTGCTGGCGAAGTCATTTGCTGGAGATATTCATTAAACTTTAGCAAGGTGAAGACATTTAGCAAGCAGTGGTTTGTAAAGGCACCAAACAAGCCAAAAGGAACAATGAAAAGTCTGCTGGCCTCTCTCTCCACGGTACGTTACAGCCAGTGCTTTCCAACTTTCAGAAATATATTCTGTGCAATAACAAGATATGTCCAGGACATGTCTTGTTCTTGCACCGAATGTTTCAGTACTTATTCAACCAGACAAGTGTTTTCTCTTAATAACTCAATGAGTAGGTATTCGTTGTAGACGTCTGGTTTTTGCAGCAAAATGTGTATTTAGATGTTCTCTAATATCAATTAAAATTAAAAAACACATTTCGAAGAAAAAAAAGCACGTGGACATGTCCGGTTTCTACACCGGTGTCTTCAGTATGATGTATTTTAGATCTAGAAATACATAATATCAATTGCATGATTATTTTATCACTAAAACCTAATGTGTACAAAGTTTGGCATCCCATTCCCCTTCACTAACTTTCATGTTTATATTATATCGTTAACATCATGATCTTGCAGTTTAAATTATTATATTCATAGCCATTTCCACTCCCCCCTCCCCAAATAAAACTTTCCCCCACTCTAAAACAACTTGTCATATTTTCCACTCCCCTCCATTGCTACTATCCCTCCATTGTCACTATCCCTCCTTCTACTTGAAATTAAATGACGCGAAGACTTATTCATAATAACAGTTTTTCATTTTTTTTTTTTTTTTTCTTCTTTCAATTGTCGAAACTAATTAACCCTTGAACACAATGATTAATATTTGAAAGTATGTTTTCTTCTGTCTACTCTCTGCACGATAACTTCCGAATACCTTGAGCAATTTTGATGAAACTTTTTAGGGACATTAATTTGTCATTCGTAGAATTAGTTGGGCGCTATTGGGGCTCATGGATCGTACAGAAAGTTGTTGGAAAGTTATTCGTACGCCCTTTTAATGAAAAGTAATTTTTGGCGTTTGAGGAACCTGCATTCTTGAGACATTTACGTCAACATCTTTGGAGACTATTGAAGTGTTAATATCATAATGTTGTAAGTTAAACTTGTCTGACATTTTGTTTCTTAGATTATAAATATTTTCATCCTTGGAGACTATGGAGGTCTTTGATGAAATTCACTGGAGTGAAAAAGAATATGGGATTAAAATCAATGGCGAGCATCTCAATCAACTTCGTTTTGCTGATGACGTTGTACTTATTGGAAAAAACTTTGATGAAGCCAAGCAGATGACTTCCCAGCTCATAGAAGTAGCAGATAGAGTAGGACTTAGACTAAATGTTAAAAAATTTAAAATAATGAAATTAAATATAGAAGAAGAAAGTCGGATCATGATTAACAACAAAAAAATAGAGGAAGTAGATCACTTTGTGTACTTGGGCCATATGCTAACCAGAGAAGGACAAGAGAAAGAAATATCAAGAAGAATCAGCTTGTCATGGAACACCTTCAATAAATTCAGATATCTGTTTCAATCTAAAGCAGACATGAAGCAAAAAAGAAAATTGTGGAACATGTGCATTCTACCAACGTTAACATATATTATGGTTGCGAGACATGGACGACAGACACAAAGACAATAAGAAAATTGAGAGTTACTGTCAGAAGTATGGAAAGAGCAATGACGGGTATATCAAAAAGAGAAAGAAAAAGGAAAGAATGGATTAACAGGATAACAGGAATCAGAGATGTAGGAGAAGTAATTATGAACAAGAAATGGAAATGGATCGGTCATATAGTGAGGTGCAAAGATAACAGATGGACTAAACAAATAATGGAATGGTATCCGAGAGAATATAAAAGAAGTAAAGGAAGACCAAAAACCAGATGGGATGAAGAGATGAGGAAAGTGTGCGGAGAAGCGACGTGGAAAAGAATTGTGTGGGACCGAGAAGAATGGAAGAGGATGGGAAGTGTGTATGTGAATGCATGGATGACTAAAAGTTAAAAGATAAAGGAAGAGAGGGGGAAAAGAATTGTGTGGGACCGAGAAGAATGGAAGAGGATGGGAAGTGTATATGTAAATGCATGGATGACTAAAAGTTAAAAGATAAAGGAAGAGAGGGGAAAAAGAATTGCGTGGGACCGAGAAGAATGGAAGAGGATGGGAAGTGTGAATGTGAATGCATGCATGAAAAAAAAAAAGTTAAAAAGAAACAGTTAGGAATCATTTGGCATCGAACCTGTGAACACTAGGTTACTCTAAAACGCCTCAGCGATACGCTGATTTTGGTTTTATTAATTGTACATAAAAACTTATGAACAAGTGGAATAATAGGACAAAAGGCTTTTAAATTGTTTTATAATTGTTACTAGATCAGTACCTATTTGTAATTATTTAAAATCAAATAAAGGCTTATTATTATTATGTTTTATTCTGTCTACTCTCTGCACGATAACTTTCGAATACCTTGAGCAATTTTGATGAAACTTTTTAGGGACATTAATTTGTCATTCGTAGAATTAGTTGGACGCTATTGGGGCTCATGGTATCCTACAGAAAGTTGTTGGAAAGTAATTCGTACGCCCTTTTTATGAAAAGTAATTTTTGGCGTTTGAGAAACCTGCATTCTTGAGACATTTACGTCAACATCTTTGGAGACTATTGAAGTGTTAATATCATAATGTAAGTTAAACTTGTCTGACATTTTGTTTCTTAGATTATAAATATTTTTATCTTTGGAGACTATTGAAGGGTTAACGTTGTTATTTAAACTTGTCTGAAATTTTGTTTCTTAGATTATAAAATATTTTCATCCTCGGAGACTATTGAAGGGTTAATATCATAATGTTGTAAGTTAAACTTGTCTGAAATTTTGTTTCTTAGATTATAAAATACTAGCAGGATACGCCCGCTTCGCTTGGCGCCTTAGAGGCATGGCCGTTTATAGTTTCAACCTCAAAAGTAGCCTATGTCCTTTCCTAAAGTTTAGTCTATCACCATACCAAATTTCATCAAAATCGGTTCAGTAGTTTAAGCGTGAAAGCGTAACATACATACAGACAGACAGACAGATAGATAGACAGACAGACAGACAGACAGACAGACAGACAGACAGACAGACAGAGTTACTTTCGCATTTATAATATTAGTATGGAATTTCATCCTTGGAGACTATTAAAGGGTTAATATCATAATGTTGTAAGTTAGACTTGTCTGACATTTTGTTTCTTAGATTATAACAATAAATAATATTTACATTGGGGTGGAAAAGCAAAAGAAAAGAAGGGGAAATACTAACAGACTAAAAGACAATTGACGCAGAATTCAATGAACCAGATAGTTTTAGAATGAAATCAAGTAGAGAGAACGCTCAAAACTACACTCCTGACGATAAATGAAGTGTAAAGAGAGCAAATTATGGAAACTGACGGTGACAAAAAGTATCATTTTCGCTATGACCGGTACCAGAAATGGCAACTGAATAGTCTGGACCAAATAATCTTGGAGAATGAAATGAAGTAGATAGAATGCTCAAAACGGGCTTAACATTTATTGGTCATTCGAGACGGTGGTTTTACCCTCCATTTGCTGGAAACTTGTAAACCGGCTACCCACATTGACCCCACCCAGCCTGGCTCGAACCCAAAATATAGCAGGCATCACGAGAGCGCGAACCTACGTGGACACCCACATGATACAACCTCACTTGACGTTGCTCAACGCGGTGATCGAACGGGAACTGGCGTATTCAACGTGTCATAGACGCTGGCAGATCTAAAATTGAATCGTATCTTTATAAAACTATTTTGTTTTATGAAGGAAAGATTTTTTTTAAAGTTTTATTTTTCGTCTATTGAATTTTTCACTTTATAAAACTATATAAGTATAGACTTTTGTCCGAAATGTATAGAGTACAATAAAAATTGAAAAATTGATCAAGTTGATTTTCTTAAAAATCCGCTACTACCATAGCGGTTTTAAGGGGGGTGGGGGACTTCGGACGCTTAAGACACTAACAGAATTTTCGGATCTCGTCCTAGATAAAATGGAAAAAAATATGGTATGCTATAGTTAATACAGGTGTGTTGTTCAGACGCAGAGAAAAAATTAAGCCCCCCTCCCCCCAAAGAATTTTAGGCTATGGCTACAACGACAAACGTTTTGAGGACCATTTAGATACCAAATAGGACCTAAATACCAATTTGCAATCGGTCAATAGCCAGATTAAAAATAACGAAATTTTCGAAAACAATTTATAAACCAAATACCTTCATAATAAATTTGAATAAAATCGGTCGAGAAATTTTTATTTTTCAATTCGATGTCTGCGTATTAAACCAAATCCACACCGATTAGTACCAAATACTATAAATCACGATTGATGCTCATTTGATTGGTATTGATTGTGAGTGCCAAATAGATCCATTAAACAAATTTTAAAACTAAAATCACCACAAAAGTTCCTACTTAGTTGGTACCGACCAACCTATGGATATAAAAAACTTTTAAAATACCGAAATCATCGGCGTATAGCATCTCTCAAACATATCTACTTAACTTTAACTCATAAAAAGATTTTGTCAGATTTTAATGTAACTTGCTTTTTAGAAGAATTGAGTATATTAATATTATATTAATCAATATATTAGGCCATTATATTAATATATAATAATCAGAATATATTAGGCCGCATAATACTGCTCTGCGTGCCCCTTTTCGAAAATCAAGAGCGTGTCTGAAGTGAGTTTTATCTAATACCGATCACAGACTTCTACTCAAATTATTTTCAACAATTTCGTCTACAAACTGTTTATATTCAATTGAGAGTTCATTCTCAAGTGAGGACATCTTCGTGGCAAGGAGTATGTCTGGGACACTAGACAATAACAATATTATTAGTATCAACGCGACACTGTTGAGAACATTAGGGCGAGCCAAAGACAACAAAAATATTTCTTTTCAAGCACTGGTTCAAATGAAAAAAAGACAGTTTCAAGTGAAAGATTCAGAAATTCATTTTGTAACTCTTTCCATAGGAAATTCTTCAGAGGAAATTAGAACCCGAATATGAATGGCGAAAGTAGCATACACAAAGAGAAAATGATTAGCAATGGCTAAAAATGTCCAAAGTTTCTGCAAGATTACAATACTTTATGTTCTATAGGAAGAGAAAGGCTACTCTCCAAGCACAAAAAGCCCACCAGAAGCTTACGTGCAGGGGCTTACATAGCCCCAAAGAAGAGTTTAGCTCACGAATATATATTAGAAGGGAAAGTAAAAAGATTTGCGAAGTACTATGTGTGGAGTGTGTTGCTGTATGGATGTGAAGGAAATTAGAATCCGAATAGGAATGGCGAAAGCAGCATACACAAAGATGAAAAGGTTAGCAATGGCTTGAAACGGAAAGTATTGTAAAAAAAACTCTGCTTGAAACCAAATATGGAAAGGCATCTGCAAAGAGCAGTTACTACGCATGGATACTGTGAGAAGCAAGCTATGGGTACCATGACAGGAAAGGGTGTAACCAAAGAGAGTGGACACAGAACAGAAGGTTGTGGTGGCATAAGGAAGGTAACGCCGAACCCAAACAGTATTGGGGAAAGGTAATGTTAAAGAAGAAGACTTGGAAATCTAGAACATTTGACTGTTCTCTGCTTGACAATACCGAAAACCAACATCTATATTAATTTGTAACCCCTCCCAAAAATCCTTAGCTAAAGTCTTCTAACAACATTCACCCTACATTTCTCTATGTCAAAAACAAATAAAATAACTTTATTAATAAATTTAAAATAAGCTATCATCAGGAGAAAATAATAAATAAACTGTTTTGGGAGGTCTTAGGTATCCTAACAGAAGTTTAAAGAGATCTGTTCACAAAGGATCTCAGATAACGAACAGGGCATAACTTTTCAGCCTCATCTCTTATGATACAAATGAAATCAGGCATGGTATTAGGATTTCAGATAACGAACAGGGCATTCTCATCTCTTATGATACAAATGAAACCAGGCATGGTATTAGGATTTCAATATTAGAATGTGATTTTAAAAGATTCGGTTTGGTTAAATATACTTTCTAATTGCCTTATCCTATAAAAAGGTAAGTATGAGTATATTTGTCTGTGTAATTGTAGAATTTATTTATGGTATCTAAGACACAATTGGCCCTTCACATTTAATTGTGGGTTTCACAGCAAGCTCTTTGTAGCCTCATGTTTGTATAGAATGAAGTAATCTCTTATACCAAACGACTTAAACTTAATCGTCCTCACGAGGTTGAGAGCACCCTGAAATCGCAAGCAAGAAAATTTTCCCACCTCGCCAGGATTTGAACTCAGTGTGTGGAATTAACGAGTGATATCCACTAGACCAGGAGGACTGCTATAAAAAGGAATGTAATATAATGGGCTGAAAGGCGATGTCAAGTTTCCAGTGCCAAAATAATTATTGGGGTTCCCATAGTATACATCTCTTTCATCCATTGCTCCGTGTCTGTCTGTCTGTCAAGATATCTCAAGAATGGTAAACGCTAGACAATTGCAAACTGTGTCTATGACAATGATAAATATAGGTAACTATACATAGAACACTGTCCTATCGTTTTTGAGATATTTTTTTTAACCCCAAGCAGAATCTAACAATGGTTGAAGCTTAAAATTTGGTTCCTGGGGTCCACAATCATAAGTCCACCGAAATTATGTCTCCTCCATCCTGTATGCTACATATAGGATAATCAGATCATGTACTACTGGTAGGAGGTCCTTGCTGATGATGTCTTCGCTAACATCTCAATGAAGTTCTGGGACTGGACAACAAGCTCCCGCATGTGTTCCGAAAATATCATTCACATTCCTAGATCTAAAGTTTTGATAATATAGATTGAACAATAAATAACTTTGTTAACCCTTCACAGCAAGGTGACACTCCTGATTTTTGATATTATAGAATATTTGCTGATGACCTCAGCATCTTTTACAGTGGTTGTAGGAATTCCTTGGCCGAAAAAAATCCAGTCTGTATTTTTCTTCATAAATAACTGAAAATTTACCAGAGAGATTGTTAACATTATGCAATTTACCTCCGACATCTCTCTGATATTTGCCTTAGGACTCTTTATAAAGAGATACTTTTAAAGCGTGTAGGGGTGATGTCATATGACTTAATGAGATCCTCTTAGAGCACCAGTAATTATTTCCTTATCCAAACATTTTGGGGACATTTTTTCTCCAAAAATTGCCGAGGAATGTTGTTATTGAAAACAGCTTTCGGCTTTCACCCTCATTTTTACAATGGTGGTACCCACACCTGTGGCAGAATCGGATCTTATTTGGAAAAAATTCATATTTTAATCCAGGATATTATTTTCTGTGCTTTGGAACAAATCTGTACCAAATTTCTAACTGATTGCGAAGTGATACCTCTCAATTTTGATCGTTGTCCATAAATCGGGGAGAAATCAGAAATTTTCACATTTTTTTTTTTTATGGGGTCCTAATTACGAACAGGATCTATTTTTTTGGCGGTTTATTCCAGGTCATTTATAGACATCTCCTTTAGTTTTCGCTTTAGAAATTAAACAAATTAAGACGCTAAAATGTGTCATTTTTTACGGGTACTCGCTTCCAGTTTCATTTTTGATTACTTCCATACTACATACTAAAGGGAAACTGTGTTCCAAATTTCAAGTCTCTACGTATAGCCATCGTGGAGCTACGTAGATTGTACGTCAGTACATACGTCAGTTAGTATACAACTGGGTTTCGTGGTGTATAAGATTAGATATAGAGATATAATACCACCGCTGCTACTAAATTGTACTAAGAAGAAATAGCTGTTCAGGAAAGTATTTCAAAGATTAATATACTGGGAGAACTCTATCGCAGGCCTGAGGAAGGTAGAACATATGCGCTTTTTGCTTCGTTTTCAAGAGGGCGACCATTTTGTAATCTTCGAACTATGGCTGAATGTCTACTAAAAACCGACTCTTTCAAACCAAAGAATCAAACTTGAGTTGAAGTGAATTCATAATATCCACGTTTCCTTATAGCAATCCCGTCATAGCTTCGCCGAGACAATTTTGGTGTCATTTAATAGTAGCTAAAAATACGAATGAGTTTTATTCAATGCATGCCCATTTCTGGGTTGAAATAATTTTGGACATAATTTCAAGATTTTAGGACGGAAGATCAAAAGCGACGTCAAGTCAAATCATAAATATGTTTACGAAAATTGTGTACATTTAGTGATACATACATACACACACACACACACACACACACACACATTTATCGTTACATTGAGTTTTATTATTATAGATGGCGACATTTCCTTTCGGAATTTCAAGAGCTGCTAAGGCAGAAGGCTACTGATATCTTGATTCTGTTTCCCACTGTATATAGGATAGTTATTACATAGTTTATGATTGATTACTCTACAGTTCTGGTTTTCCTTTTCAATCAGTCTTGCTAAATTCTGTATTGGTGCCTCGATCTATCCTTGAGTCTTTCAAAGTTCATACTTCACTACATCATGAAGGAAAATTCATTTTCATTCAATATATTATTTTTCAAATGAATTCATTTGAGTTGCATCATTGTATTGCAAGAATATTGCAATAGCATTTCTATGCATCATTGTGTTTCTTGTTTTCAATTATAATTATATACTCGTTTACGCATAATTTATTAATTCGAGTCATTTTTCATTGTCGACAAACAACATTCTTCATTCTTCAGACTCATATCTTATTTCCTCTACGAAATTTTGTAAGAATTTTTCCACAAAAGTTTAGCTTCTTGAACATAGTTTGAGGAGAGGGCCTGGACAGGAGCGTTACAGGCATACGTTACATAATAAAAGCAACAGAACTTTTTTGGATACCAATAAATAAAACTAAAATCTACTCAGAATATAGGTATGCCTATACACAAAAATTTCAAGTCTCTAGCAGCTATCCTTCCGTTTTTAGGCAGAATTATTGTAAACCGGTTAAATTTTAAAAGTCGCATAAATGCTGAGGGTAGATTCGATTTTAAACAAATGTTTTGTGTTCCGCATAAAAATAACAAACATGAGAAATTTCATGTCTAGAATTTTCCGTTCTTAAGATAATGTTTTGACATTGAAAACTCGACATCAAAAATTTCAGCCCATTGCAATATTTTCTTTTATACAGGGTGTCCCAAAAGTCCGAGACCGCCTGAATACATTTTGAACAGATTTATGTGGAGTTTTGAAATGGTATTATACCCCAAATTAAACCACCTGATGGTGTGACCAATCTTTCAGGGGCGGGTCCCAGGGGGCCCAACATTTTTTTTAAAATACGAACCCCCATCTTGTGATACATTTTCAAATGAAAGCATAGATCTAATATTATTCTAGATCTAGACTAGACTAATACAACCACTTGAGAAATGAAGCCACCCAGGTATACAACAATAATAATCTAATTTGATTTTTGAACAATAAACAGTTCATTTCTTCAAATGATAATTTGTTCTAATCATCTTGTTAAGAAGATAATCAACAGTCAGTGCCGTGGGGGAAATGTCTATATAAAAAAGGAGCAGCATTATGCGGCCTCAAATTGTGATCAATATACTGTGCTCAAATTTTCTCATATTGAATTGAAATTTTGTACACTGAAGGATAATAAAGTTTTCTATCAATTTATTTAATCAAAACGTGAGAAAATCTATTACCAAATTAATAATAATAATATAATTCTGGAACCATTTTATATATATATATAAACATTCACACCATGCTGGCACGTATTGTCACCTAAATGCCATAGTAATGCCTAGGTTCTACAATTTAAATTCAAAGTCACAGAGGTACCTAGACTGTCGCCAAAGGTGCATTCGATTGCACCCAAAAGTTTCGGGGCACAATTAGAGCCCAGAACCTATATACCAAATTTCATCCAAATCGGTCAACGCTAAGTGGCAAAAGTGCCCATCACGGCGTACGACGGAAAAACGGATTTTTGGTTTATTATTTTCAATACTGAACCTTTGGAATTGTCACGGAAAAAAAATTACCCTCCATAAAAATTTGATATTATACGTTTCAAGGTACGTAGAATCCAAAAATCGAATAAAAAAAAATCTGTTTGTCCGCCGTCCGCCGTGATGGTCACTTTGCCACTTAGCGTTGACCGATTTGGATGAAATTTGGTATATAGGTCCTGTCTTGGCTCTAATTGTGCACTGAAACCTTTGGGTGCAATCAAATACAACCTTGGCGATTTTTGCCGTTTTTTAGCGGTTTTCATTATCGCTATCTAAAAGGAGAATGGTAAGAGCTAGGGATTTGAAATTTTGTACGTATGTCATATTTGGGGTTTCAGCTAGCTCCAAAACTTTTGGATTCAATCAAATATACCGCTGGCGGTTTTTACCGCTTTAAAGTGGTTTTCATTAATCCTGTCTAAAAAGAAAATGGTAAGAGCCAGAGACTTCAAGTTTGGTAGGTATGTCAAATTTAGGGTCTAATTACGCCCCTTTAGGGGCACAATTAGAGCCCAGATGGGACCTATATGACAAATTTCATCCAAATCGGGTAACGCTAAGTGGCAAAAGTTCCCATCACGGCGTACGGCGGACAAACGGATTTTTTTTTTATTCGTTTTTTGGATTTTACGTACCTTGAAACGTATAGTATCAAATTTTGAGGGGGGTATATTTTTTTTTTTTTCTGTGACGATTCCAAAGGTTCATTATCGAAAATAATAAAGCAATACATCACCATCACATTCCGTGCGCAATGGACACGGAAAGTAAGTATACCTCATGATTTCCCCTCCCCCGTTAACTCCACCACTGACTCTTGCTACCGATGAGAATGAAGATCTTGTTAGTGAATTATTAAACAAAGGACTTGACAAAGTCACGACTCTTCAAAATAGAGAATACTTCAAAACATAGATTTACCACCCACTAATCTTGAAACACACAACCTTCCTGTCGTCTCTCTCTCATAGAAAGATATTTCTTTTCTCGTTTAATCAATTGATGATGGAGAGATGGAGTCGGACCAAACCAAAAGAAGAATGTCGGCCCAAACAATAACAATATCGACAAGAATATTAATGGAACTACAGAAAAGAACAATTAAAATGTTTGCCAATGAAAAGTTGAAAAAAAAAAAAAATAGATTATGATAATTAAAGATTTACCTACCACGGTAAGTTAGCCACAGCTTCGTTAGGTGACGGTACTGCCTGTGTAAATACAGAAACTTTAAAATTAGGAAAGGCGTTCAAGCTTTACAAAATTTGAATCATGATATTTTGTCATTTTTCCGAGTTCAAAAAGTGTGATTGGAATAATATACTTGATTTTTTTTTTTTTTTTTTTTTTTAATTTGGCTTAACGTCTCTTTAACATCTATTGGTGATTCGAGACGGATATATTTGATTAAAGTCGCTATTTGATTGCTTTGAAATCAAACACAAAAGTGACCAAAATTTGTTTACATAGACTAATAGGGCTTGTTCAGTACGATTAGATAAATCTACGTTTAAAAATGGTGACGTCATGGATCTATGCACCTTTGACTGACAACCTTCAACCAGTTCGTGTCAGTCATCAGTATCAAATTTAGAAGCGTCCAGGTGAGACATCTTTTTTGTACTCAGTGTTTAGAAATTAAACTGTTTTTTAAAACTTCGGGTGAAAGTTTGTGTATCACTTTTTATTGAAAACCTTTATTGTGAAATTGAACCAGCGCATTACCGAACAGGGCTTTCGATCAGAAATCCTATTGGTAAAATAGAAAATATCAAAATTTTATTAATTAGAGAGAAATAAAATTTGAAAGGAGAAGTCTGAAAGTCTCATCAAATAGTGTGATATTTGAACAAATATACAAAACAAACAAATTCAACAAATATACATCAAATAAATTGTTCCAAAATTTTGGAATGATGATAGATAATGTGATACGACCTTAATTCATTTAACGCATCAAAAGCTTTACAATGTTGAGGGCATTTTCATTTAGTGAACCTTTTCATGTAGAGAACCAGTTCAATATTTACGTATCCTAATGAAGCTTCTATGAGCAACTATATTTAAGTCGTAAAATTCAGTGAAGGATTTAAAAAAAAAAAAAAAAATCAAAGCAAAATGACAACAGATAAAATCTAGAACATCTGTTAGATAAAACACATTAAAAGTAAGTGAAGGATTTAAGGATTTTGTCTAAGGTTTCGAATTCCTATCACGCGCCGTTGATTTGCAGAAAAGAGCACGTGGAGAAGGATTTCACGGTCTCAAGTGGTGATCATATCAATAATATTAATAACACATTAATAATAATATAGCACGGACGTTAAACAGAAAGTGAACCGGACTTGTCAAGCCAAAGACAATAAACCATGCGCTCGGCCCGAAGAAATCCATCTTACCTGGCGGAGGTTTCCAATTGCTGGAAGTGTTTCTGTACAGAAATATCTGCAGACCATGCTGCTCCGCGTGCTCTTTGCTGTAAATGAAATGCTCTTGTGGGGGGATGTTGAGGATCATGAGAGACACCCTAAAGTTATCAGAATTGAATTTATATTTGCGGCACTGATTTAAACAGGTTACATTTAATGACTGTTTAGTCGCCACCTTAGAGCACCATTCATGAAAACCTCTCAAAAGAAGAAGAAAAATATTGTGGAACCTAATTTAGGAAATTTCTTTTGGATCCGGTAAGCACAATGCTTACTCACATAAAAATTAAAATGGTTACATTGTTATAAATATGCTTCTTCAATTCTCCTTCTTAGGGTGTTTGTCCGCTCCGAACGTTGGCGATAGTTCTCGGCTACGCATTCTTGGTTGAAATTCAGAACTGTTATATTGACGTTTCCAAAACAGGCTTCCGTTAGATTAGTGAAGCTAAGCAACGTCCAGCGAGGTTGTACCATGTGGGTGTCCAGTTGGGTTCGCGTGAGGCCAAGCTGGGTGAGGCCAATGTGGGTAGCTGGTTTGCAAGTTTCCAGCGAACGGAGGGTAAAACCCCCGTCTTGAATGACCAATAGATGTTAAAGAGTCGACGTTAAGCCAAATTACTGCTGATGTTATCGGATCCTTCATGACAATGCCCCTTTCCGCATCTCCGTCATTTCAAAGGCTCCTGTACGTGAGCTTCACTGAGATCCTGGCCCCAAGAGTCTATTAACGGTTCAAAACTGAAATTTGATCTGTGTCAAAAAAAATTGGAAGTGATAAAAAGTTCAAGTCGGCTTTTGACTGTAAGGATACTAATACTTATTAACAGGTATAAAGATGTTCTCCAAAAGATATATAAATAATGCATTGAAGTCAAGGGAGATTATGTTGAAAAATAAGACAGAGGTTTTAATTTTCCTTTCCCATCTAGGTTATGCCACGAATTTTTCGGAACCGCATTTGTACTTATTATATCTTTTCATTCATCGTCCTCAAATCGTCACCTTATTTCAGAAGGGGACTAAGTAGAAAAAAGCAAATTTTACAGGAGAGTAAAAAAAAAAACCGTTTTTTTTAAAGAAATATTTTACGTTTCCTTTTATATCTTGCAGACGGCTTGGATTAAGGTTTCATTCAATTTTCATTTAAAATAAGACATAAGGAGGTACCTATATTTTATTACCTATAAAAAAATCTGTAATCTCTTGTATTCCACTTGTAAAAACCCTTCCGAAAAAAAGCCTTCGTTTTTGTATCTATAAGGAACCGTTTTAATCAATACTGTAGAGATTTATTTTGAAATAGACAATTGGCTCTCTGAAGAAGGGAGCTCTCTAGCGAAAACTGTAAGAGCTAACTCAATTCTGATCATACCATTGGACGCGCCTTGATATTTTACATTATATGGGACAAAAAAACCGATTTTGAACAATTTCGAGTTAGACCCCTTCTGAAATAAGGTGACGAAATGTGTTTGACCCGATGTGCTTAACGTCAAAACTACCCTTGAATAGTACTCTGAGGAAGCATTTCCATTCATGTTGGGTGTTTCCATTATTGCTACAATCAAATAAACAATTACATACCTTCAGCACCAATTTTGTTAACGAGGAGGGGTTGATTGTCTTTTGTGACACTTGCAGGCGCCATTAACTTCTCTAAAAATTATTACAAAGGAGATTGGAATGTCCGAATTAGGAACATAGGAGGTTGTTTTTTTACCTTTTCATTAATGATATCCATCAATTTTAGTATTATAGTAGTCTGGTCAATGAGGGTTATTACAATGATTACCCCGGTCGTTCTTTTAAATGCGACTACGAGCGACTGGTCCAAATGAATGTAGGCAACCTGTAAGCGTATGAATTTGTTACAGCAATCATGAGCCGAAGAAGACTAAAATAAATCATATTGGGAAAAATCTTTTATCACAGCAAATGTGAGTCTTCTTTTTGTCTTTATTGATGGTCTTTGGCAACACTTTTAAGTGTATAGTTTACCCTAATACTTAAGACCAACCATCTGAGTACACTGTAAGCGTTTAGATCATTTTCATCCCATCAAAATTGGCACATCTCAAAGCAAACTCATTTAACTAATTTAAGAGACACTCTGACCCTTTTTATTTTAAATTTTGGTAGCGCATATCAGTTCCCTTGATTCAGCGGTCACTGCATCAGTTTTGCATTTGGGAAATCCGGGTATGTGTCCTGGCAGTGGCAATACTTTTTCACTGTGGTTTGGATGTGTGTCGGGGCCCACTCAGCCTTTTGAGGACAAATAGTTACTATGGAGATAAATGTGCATATTAGCGACCCAGTGCCAGCATTGTAGGAATACTCACAGAAATTGTATACTGATAGATTTTGGGAAGATTCTTCAATGGTGAAGTGAGCACCAAAGTAATACAAAGTAATAAAAAAAATCCGATTACATGCTGTGAGGATATGATTCTGACTGGACTATAAATTTGTTTATATTTGAACCGACTCGGTTGTAAAAAGGAATCACCGAATATTTCCCAAAACAATTTATTTATCTTGATTAGAGAAAGATTCATTTGGGGATTTCATTTCATTGTTTGATATTTTGTGGACACCTCTGTAGAATGTTTTTAAGATCACCTTTCCATAAAAAAAAAAAAAAAATCTAAAAATGAAGCCATCTGCACCAGATTGAGATGTTGATCTTTATATATCTGTCCACATACTGACGAAGCGCATTTGTCCTCAATATTAATGAATGGGGCAGACAATCAAATTGCCCGTCATTTTGGGTTTCTTTTTAGATTGTTATTGTTCATGTACTTGTTGCTATATTTGGTTTATTGTTATTTTTAGAATATTCAGTGGCACTTCCCTTTTGTTGTTGTTGTTAATGTTGTCGATGATATTGATGTTGTTTTTGGACCACAGAGGACTAGAGTCTCGAAAACATTTTTTATTTATTTTATTTTTATAAAACTGGTTACTGGTCATTTGCATTATACTGATTGCAAATATCACTGCGACCTTTGTTTGGATCTATGACTACTATTTGGTTCCGCGCCGTCCAGCTTCCTATACTGATGGCAACTATCACTGCGACCTTTGATTGGATCTATGACTACTATTTGGTTCTTCTCAACCGACGAATCGTCCAACTTACTATAATAGCAATGGTATTGCTGATCAAGAGCTATTTATCCCCAGACTTCCGGAATGAATAACAGTCCGGAATTCCATTCCTCTTATAAGGAGGATTAGGTCCTGGAATTTAAATTTGAATTTGTTGTGATTTTCAAGATCTTGGTACCAAAGATCATGAATCTTCTATTCTCCAGAGTTTCACATTCAAAGATACTGTGAGTAGCTGTTTCTTCTTTCAGGCCAAACAGTCTACAATCAACTGGTTCGTCATGGGGGAGTCCCAGTGTATGCAGATGTTTCCAAAAATGTCCATGTCCAGTAGGTAGACTCCGGCGATTGCGGTTCAGGTCCCCTCGAAGAATCAATAGAATTTATTGGGATCTCAATCTCACAGGCCCAATTCAGTTAATACACCCTGTACACTTTGGGTGCATCTTTATCGTTATGGATTGATATACCGGTAAGGACACACAAATTGTTTGATGATTTCGCCGGAGGTAAAGTTTCAAAGTAATTTGGTTTGACAATAGAAATCAATTTGGTTTCTAGATTCTTCTTTATGATTGATTGGAATCAGTAAAATGTAATTCAAATAGGATTCGGAACGCCTTGGTGCTGGTCACTGACCACAAGACACCGAACAGAAAAGTGGAACTGAACAAAAGGAATAATTGCTTCGCTGTTACAATTTCCAATAACGGACCTTTGGAATCGTGTCGAAAAAATACCCTTCTCAAAATTTGATATTTTTTTACATTTCAAGGTACATGTGAAAACTGAAAATCGAAATAAATCCCTTTTTTCGCCGTACGTCGCGTCATTAACGGCATTTTGCCTTAGAGGAATTTTCAGATGTATATGAAGTAGGGATTATTCTCAGACGCGTATGAAGCTGTGAAAATTTTCAGGCGCATATTAAGTTGTGAAAATTTTCAGGCGCATATGAAGTTGTGAAAATTTTCAGGCACATATGAAGTTGTGAGAATTCTCAGACGCATATCAAGTTGTGAACTAAAACACAACTAAAGTCGACGATTGAACTTTGAGGACTGCTGAAGTCAATTGTACCAATTCCAGTAAGCCCAAGGGTAAAAATGCATACGAATTTAGGGCAATGACCGATCATCGGGTGGGACTGGGGGGGATAGTCTCCCCCCAAATACACAGGAAAAGAAGTGTTGGAGAGATTCTTTAAAAAGGGTAACATCCGAAGAACTATTGAAGAGATTCTCTAAAATGGGAAAACATCGGAAAAAGTGTTGGAGAGATTCTCTAAAATAGGAAAACATCGGAAGAAGTGCTGGAGAAATTCTCTAAAATGGGAAAACATCTGAAGAAGTGTTGGATAGATTCTCTAAAATGAGAAAACATCAGAAGAAGTGTTGAAGAGATTCTCTAAAATGGGAAAACATCGGAAGAAGTGTTGGAGAGATTCTCTAAAATGGGAAAACATCGGAAGAAGTGTTGGGGAGATTCTCTAAAATGGGAAAACATCGCCACTGATTTGAATGACTAAAATTAACGTTTATATTCGCATTTAGAATTAGAATCGTCCCTCATCGACACATAATCATAAATATAAAGATTTCATTTTCCTGGTCCTCCCCCCCAAAAAATTTCTCCTCTAGATCCACCCCTGAAGGCAAATCTATAAAATCCAGAAAATAAATGAATGAGATATTTCTTAATTGTATTTTACTCTCATCAATCAATTCTTGCAAATCTCCTAACTATGTAGTCCCTATACGAGGATCTCCGTTTTGCAAAGATACCAATTTCATTATTGTTACCTCCTATACCGCACTGTGTCGGTCCGGTCGGTATTCTTCTTCTTCTTTTTTTATTATTTTAAGTACCTATTTATTATTAAGTCATTCTAAATAAGCAACCATTTTATCTTCTTTAGGTTTCTTTCGTTCCTCTTTAATAGTCTTTCTTCTCCTTAACAATCTTTGTTCAGATTCTTGCATTGGGTGTTGTGCTGGCGTTTTTATGATGTTATTAACATTTGTTGTTAGTTTATTTATCATTAATTTGAGGATCATAATTATTATCAATGGAGACGGGACGGGTTTTAGGCAGCGTGGCGAACTGGACAATCGCTCAGGATGATAAATTTTAACGACATGTTTTAGGCGGCGCCGTCGCCTAAAACCGGTCCTGAAGTAATACGAAAAGACGAATTATTTTAAGTATTCTCTAGGTGCCATTCTTTCTGAAATCGGTCCTGAATGAAGGTAATCTACAGTTTAATACTAGGTAACCGCCATTTATATTTACAACAAAAAGAAGAAATGTTTCGTAAAAATAAGAACGTGTAGAAATTTGGTTTTAATATTTTTCTGGGGGTTGGTAATTCATAGAGTGATTCAATGAAGCAGACTTGTCTACGACTATTGCATCTTTATTTTTAACTGGGAGGGGTCTACAGTTCGCAGAATTATTATTAGGTTTGATGATATCTGACACATATAATTTTTTTTTTAATTTGGCGCTTTAACCGCTGTGTTAAAATTAGGTCGCTCGCGCCAGAATCACATTTTAGATTTTGTGTGATAGATCAAGTGATTTTAAAAATAAAAGAGGGGGCCCCCATGATCAGACAAAGCAGGAGATGAATGAAGAGGACACACCAGGATGTGAGCAACACTCAGCACCTGACCACAACGGCAAGTTGCTTGAGGAGCTCCCCGAAAAAGAATGTTATGCGTCATCCTAGTGTGGTTGATCCTCAAACGAGACAAGACCACGTCTTCTATTAACGGCTCTTTAACATCTATTGGTTATTCGAGACGACCCTCCATTCTCTGGATACTTGCAAACCAACTACCCATATTGACTTCACCCAACCTGGATTGGGTCGGAAAAAAATCCAGCATCACGAGGGCGTGAACCCACGTGGACAACCTCATGGAACAACCCCGCTAGACGTTGCTTGACTTCAGTGATCGAACGGGAATTGTTTTATTCAACGTGCCATAGACGCTGGCTGTTCTTCGGATAGTAATCTTCAGAATGACTCGGTATGGAAAGAATTCGAAAGTTGTATGTCTGTCAATTGATTTGTGTTGCAATGTAGCATAATAATATTTTGTAGGGGAATGTAGGGCATAACGAACTAGCAGGGCATAAAGGAAACGCCCATTAAATTTGTGTAGAAGGTGCCAAACTCTCACATAAACCAATTGTAAACTAAATTTCCAATAAAGATATTTTATGAACAATTTTTTTTTTTTTTTTTTTTTTTTTACAAAAAAAATCTCAACGCCAAAATCTACGCAGCCAGAAGAAAAGTAAGATCAAGATTGCGATGACTATAAGACTCTGTCACCGAAGACTTAAGAGCAATGGGAGTCAGAGGATGGAGTGACAAGGCCGAAGACAGGACGAAATAGCGAAAGAGTCATCATATGGGAGGCCAAAGTCTACATCGGGCTGTAGCACCATTTAGTAATTAAGTACCTGTTTTTTTTTTAACTCATATTCTTTTCCTTTTTCTCATATTTCAAGTACTACAAAAAAATTACTCAGGAGATTAAGGCCCCGAACCGTAATCGCCTGAGTTCCATGTTGAGTTTACCCACACAAGTCATACATGGACTGAACGTCATCTGCATAGATTGAGACTCTCCCAGCTTTTCAAAAAATAGGGTTGTTATTATTTATTTGACTTATTTATGAAAAGTCTCAGGAAAATCAAGTAATCCTGGGAATGCTCAGGTGATTAAGTGGTGAGGTGTTCTCGACGGACTTGGTACGGTTATTTTACTTCTACTTTTTTTAAAAAAATAACAAGTCTCATATCGAGATGTTCGTTTGGAGAACCTCTCCTCTGCATACCTTTACGCGGGTTCTCCTGGATTTTGTTGATGTTCCTATCAATCGCTTCGGCTGTGTGATGATCTGATCTTGCTCTTTTATTATTTAGTATTTTTCTTAAATAATTCCTTCCTAATTAATTGGATGTAAAAATAGAAAGCAAGATGGAGGGAAAATAAATATTTTTTAATAAATATGATGCTTCTCCACTTCCCCCGACTTAGACACGAGATTTCAGATATACTTCCCAAATTTTTAGAAGTCGGAATATCAAAAACTATTATTTTCGTTTTGTTTATATGTATTTTTATTATTATGTAATTTATACTTGCAATATTAGCAAATAAATGTATAATTTTATTTTATATAATAAAAATAAAAGAAAAAAAAAAACATTTATTTTTCCAATAATTATAATAAATGAATGTCATTATTGACTTTAGGTTTTTTGCTTTAAATATTTAAATTTTCGTCGGATCGACTTTTTCAAAGTTAAATAGAAATGATAATGAAAATATTTTTAAGATCATGATAAATGTATTTATTTTCTTTTCAATTTATTTTCCTAGTTAGAGATCTTAAAGCACAAAGTATCCCATATTACCCCGTGTTCACCTTATCACAGGTGAGTCTAGTTCGATGTATTCATCTCTCTAATGTACGTAGGTGGTTCAATAAGTATCAGTGTTAGAATATAGTTAGCGTAATTGAGGAAACTATAGCAATTGCCAACTGGTTCTATATAAAGTATCAGTGCTAGAATATAGGTAGCGTAACTGAGGAAACTATAGCAATTGCCAACTTTCTTTCTGAAAATGTATCACAAGATAGGAGTTCGTATTTAAAAAACAAAAGTTGGACCCCATGGGGGCCACATGGGACCCGCCCCTGAAAAATTGGTCACAACATCAACTGGTTTAATTTAGGGTATAATACCATGCAAAATTTCAAAACTCCACATAAAGCTGTTCAAAAGATATTCAGGCGGTCTCGCACTTTTGGGACACTGTATAAAGCTCTCAAACAAAATCACACAAAGATTCAAATTGATTCATTGAGTCGTTTGATCGGTGTTTTGTCGTCACTACGATGTGTCTTTCCCTCTCCCCCTGTAGATTATTTATGGATAACAGGACCGAATTGAGGACAAACTTTTTGGGGTACAACTCCTCCCACGAATTTTAGACTTTTCCTAAAACTGTGGCAGCGCTCCGCCCGCCAAGTCAAATACAATGAACCGTTGCACAAGTCTTTTCAGGTCTCTCTACGGCTGTAGAGAGACCTGAAATGGCTATGTTAAAAATATGTGGAGTGACTGGCTTTTGTTGAATATTTCATAATGTGATGGATAGATGATGAGATAAATTTATGTTTTTGTTGAGAAAGTCGTACACCAAATATACACGTCACCGCCACAAAAAGCTTCCTCACCATTTCACCTCTTTATATTAAATTACAAAAAATAATTTAATGTATATTAAATTACACAAAATAATTTAGTTCAATTCATATTTGTTGTAGTTTCTTAGGGTCATATTATAAAATTCCACTAGAGTGCGAGTTGGAGTGGTCACTACCACTTGAGTGTCTGATTTGTATTTCAAAAAATGTTCTGACCAAAAAAATTACATGTAATTTTATTATAAAACTAGCATCCTCCGATCGCGGCGTCGCCCGCCCATATTTTAAATTATTTATCATGCTATCTCTCTCGCTCCAATGTATTTCTTATGGGGATTGTTTACTTTTCGCGATTTCTACCCCTTAAAATTAAAATTTTGCAAAATCCTTTCTTACTGCACACTTACATGGTGCAACGAAGGTCCCTGCCAAATTTCAAGTCTATCGCATTAATACTTACATTAATACAGTCACAGGACATTGCCTTTTATCTATACTTATTATAAAGAACAATTTAAAAGTTCGAGTGGCCACTTCGCTAACTTGTAGTCTGAGTGACAACTCACACTTGATAAGTGGAGTTATAGAATATGGCCGTTAACTTCTCCCCCTTTGCGTACATATTAACCGTAGGATTGCCAAGCTCTATTCAATTACGTGCATTCAAAAGGGGGGGGGGTGCAATCGATTGCATGTGGTACATAATTAGATTCTTTAGACAATTTTTGTAGCTTTAGATAATCAATGTATTGGTTACATGCATTGGCAAGGGATGGGGGGAGGGTATAAAGTATAAAGTACCGGCGCCCAAAGTTTGGCTTCAATATCATCCCTTAGAAGGCTTAGAACATAAATATTTTTATATACCTACTATGATGGAAAATATTGTTTGTGACAATTATTAAAGGCCTCATTAAAATAAGTATCATACATTGATTACTATAAGCTTTTTGCTAAAACGCGGGTACTTTGTCCCCCCCCCCTTGGCAATGCTAGGGTTAATTGATCCTAAATACGTATTTTGACTTTTTAATTTTAGACGATAGTAAGACGTACACTTTTCCATTCTCTTAATCTCTCTTCATAATTGTTATGATGTTCCGTCAATCATAAATATTGTGTTTCATTGATAATGAAAAAAAGTTACTGATAAGAAATACACTTCATGTTGAAGCATCAAAGAATGATAAAAAATTGCAAGCATGATGTTAAAATGTCAACGCCAAAAAAAAAAGAAAAATGTGTGCAGTTCAGAGTGAAAGTGTCAATGTAGAACTTTGTCCTTCCTGACATCCCACAAAGACAAATGTCTTTTGAGAGTGTTACACACACTTATTTCTTGCATGTGGTACCTAATTAGACATTTTAAGTAACTTTAGACAGTTTATGGTAGCTTTTGACAATCAATGTTTTTACATGCATTGCCAAGGGGGGGGGGTACAAAGTACCCGCGCCCAAAGTTTGGCTTCAGTATCATCCCTTAGAAGGCTTAGAACATACATATTTTTATATACTATGATGGAAAATATTGTTTGTGACAATTATTTAAGGTTTCATTAAAATAAGTATAATAATTTGATTACTGTAAGCTTTTTGCTAAAACGCGGGTACTTTGTATCCCCCCCACCCTTTGGCAATTCTAGGGTTAAAATCACTGTGAGAGCACTGTCAGTGACACGCTCTGAAGTGTGAATGCTCCTTCAAGCCGAAATCTAAATTTCAAAAGAAAGAAATATATATATATATATATTTTGTTTAACGTCCCTTCAGCACCTATTGATCATTCGAGGCGGTGATTTCAAAGTTCATTCGCTGTAAACCTACAAACCTGCTACCCAAATTGACCCCACCTATAGCCTGGGTTGGGCAGGAACATCATCACGAGGGCTCGAACCTAAGTGGTAATCCACATAGTACACCTTGGCTGGACGTTGCTTAACTTCAGTGATCTAACATGTTTCCAAAGTGCCATAGGCACTGTCTAAGAGCATTCAAAGTATTGTTTGTATTTTTATCAATGGCCCAAAAAATATTTCTTTTTGTACCCTGTGGCCTATTCCACAAAGCAACTTTGCACTCCAAACTTTGCACTTTGCACTCCGACTTCTCAATTTCTGTTCCATGAACGTTTTTGAGAAGTGAAAAGTTGGAGTGAAAAGTGGAGTTGTAATGCAAAGTAAATTTCAATTGATTTGTTTACTTTCTGTTCCATGAAACTTTTATG
>CM022876.1:21885720-21895762 GCA_012654025.1 Pachypsylla venusta | reverse complement strand
CCAGAGTGAACACGGCTCCTATTTAGAAAATTCAATATTTTAATCAAGGATATTACTTTTTGCACTGCGGAATACCTTCGTATTAAATTTCAACTTTCTCGCTCATCCCGAAGTGATACTTCTTAATTATGGATTTTTGGTGGAACCGACCCCCAGAGTGAGCACCGCTCCTATTTAGAAAATTCAATATTTTATTCAAGGATATGACTTTTTATACTGCGGAACGCTTTTGTATCGAATTTCAGCATTCTCGTTCATCCCGAAGTGGTACTTCTCGATTCCAATTTTTTCGGGGAGAAACCGGAAAATTCCAAATTTTATATTTTTTATGGGGTCCCGATATACTATTTTGGGGGGGTCCATTCTCGGTCATTTTTCGTTATATCCTTTAGTTTGCCCAGAAAAAATTACAAAAAGACCCGCTAAAAAAACTTGCTCCCACTTGAACTTTCGATTTTTTCCTTTCTTATTACGCACCTACATACTAAAAGGGATACGTGTGCCAAGTTTCAAGTCTCTAAGTTTAGCCATCGTGGAGCTACGTTGATTATCAGTCAGTCAGTACGTCAGTATACCAACTGGGCTTTGCGTTTTATAAGTATACGTAGATAATAATTGATTTAGTTTATATTTTTTTTAGTTTATAATAAAGTAATAGTGACTTATTGTAATAAAAAAATCATTTTATCCTTTATTTTGTTTGCGGGTACTTTGTACCCCCCCCTCCCTTTGGCAATGCACGTAACTAAATAGAGAATGGCAATCCTAGGGTTAACTTTCGAACGGCTTAGAATTTTTGAATTTTGAAAAGCTCTACGGATATCACCTTCTCAATTCTTTCACAACGGAATGAGAAAATTTCAATGCAATTAAATAGGAAATAACACTAGTTGTAGATGCAAATTATTTCCTATGAAGGACAACATTAAGATGCTCCAAGCGCGTATATTTGAAAGCTTTACGGCAAATGGAGTTTGCTATGTATAATGCAAACTGTACAGTATCTTTCTGATTTTCAATCGTGTAAAATGTGAGAAAAATGTATAAACATAGACACTATTTTCATTGCAGCTAAAAAAAAATCCATATTTAAGTTGCCATGACCTATGTTGCTTGTACGGTAAATCCGCTACTGCTTATGTGTGTCTGTCTATAGGGCTATCAGATGAAAAGCAGAACTTATCGCATGAAAAACCAGTACAATTAAAGAAAACGAGACATGTCTATATTGTTCGGTTAAAAAAAAAGTACATTAGAACCTCGATAACCTCTATTATTAGGAATTAACACTAGTTTTAGATGTAAGTTTTTTCCTACGTTATTGCATTGACAATTTCTCATTCCTCTGACCCTGCTGTGAAAGAAATGAGAAGGTTGATACTTTTCTTTTTTCCTTATTTAAGTTACTTATCAAGTTATCACTGTTTGTCCTAAATAACCCACCTTACTCCAGACTTTCTACCCGAAAATGGCCGTTTTCTAAACGTCCTTTTTCTTGTTTATAGGAGAGAATTTTCAATTTCGTCATGCGACTTTTTCATTTTAGATAGCACTGAATGCGAATAATATGTTTAATATGTAAATGTCTTTGGAGACTTAATTTTCTTTTTGAGAAGAGAATTACAGGGTGTTATATAAATAGAGTGTGAGTCATTTTACATATTTCTTAAGGGGGAAAATTGGTCAGAAAAGCGACTGCAAATCCGTAATCGAATCCTATCTCCTATCATAGCGGATCAATTTGGCACAAATTAAAAAAAATCAAAACCCTAGTGTGGTTTTGATGTTCTAAAGTTTAGGAATACGAAAATTTTTTTTAAAAAATATCCTGACTCTTTTTGTGAATTTTCGGGGTACCGAAAAAATATGATTCCGTTGGTGTCAAGGCTAATCTTATGTTATTCTATTGGCTATAGAGGTGGAAATCTTCATTACGTTCACTCTAGGCAAGGGACATGCTGGGGCTTTTTGAGTATTAATATTTTCTGCGACCTCGTGTTCATCTTTGAGTTGATATTTGAACACCACAGACTTGGTTCAATTTCCGGTGGGTTCGGAACAAAAATATAGACTTGTGATTTTCGGGTACACACAATTGAGTAGAGCTACTTTAATGTGACCAGATTAAAAAGGGTTGGTTTGGTAGAAGTACTGGTTTGGTAGAAGAGATTATTTGTGCATGTGTTTTTATAAGTAATGCTCTGATAACGACAAAAATTGAACTTGCCACAAAAAACTATTTCTATTTGTACCACCTCCCCCCCCCCCCCNTCCCCCCCCCCCCCCCCCCCCAATATTATCTGGACAAAGGCCTATATTGAAATAATTTTGGATTTAATGCCCCCTTTCTACTGCAATATTTTCCTCAGTTTTAAGCTATTCTTTGAATTGAGATTAGTGCCTCCCTCCTCGGCATAGTTTATTGAAATTACAAACTGTCTTCCCCAACACTCTCTACGCGATATTTTGATCCTAGAAATACCTTCAATTCCTTGCCATTTCAAATTAATTTTACATCTTATGCAATATTTGAATATTTAAAATATCAAAACATTGTTTCATAATTTTAGCAGTCGCTTGTGTCAACAATAGTCGTCCCGTATGCACCATTTTAACGTTTCCATCAGGATGTTTTTCAATACAATAACAATTGTCATAAAATTCTGAGAAAGCAGTCGAAACGTCGTATAAATATTCACACAAATGATGTAAACATAAATCTGATGTTATTACAGATAGGATATCATTTAAACGGAGTAAATTTTTAGCCAAAGCAAACTCCTTGTCGTGTTCTAAGGATATAGACGTTGTTTTAGCGGCTTCTTCCAATTGTTCAGATGTCACACCAGCAGTTCTTGATATACTTGCTATTCTTGTGTAAGCGTAGAGAAGATACGCTGCAGTGTTACCTCGGTCATCAAGCATTTTATCAAATGAAAAAACATAGTCCAAGATTCTGTTGTGAGCTAAATCTGCGTATTTTATACACCCGTAGGCTACTGATTCTTGAGCTTGTTTTAGTTCGTCAGGAGTGAGTTCTGTGTGACGATTTTTATCTTTTAATTTTTCTAGACAACGTTTTAATCCTGAAAATTTCAAAAATTAAAGTTTTAAAAATAGCCAATGTTAATAGCACGTTGAATATACCAGTTCCCGTTCGATCACTGAAGTTGAGCAACGTCCAGCGAGGTTGTTCCATATGGGTGTCCACGTGTGTTCGCGCCCTGGGTGAGGTCAATGTGGGTAGCTGGTTTGTAAGTTTCCAGCAAATGGAGAGTAAAAACCCCGTCTTGAATGACCAATAGATGTTAAAGAGACGTTAAGCCAAATTAAAAACAACAACAACAAATAATGGCTGGCAAATAATAATAAAAAAAAAATGGGTGCGTGTACTTATGTACGCGCGTGAGAAGTTATACTTCCTTTTAAAAATAAATTCAATAATATTTCAAAAAAAACATACTATCCCATCCGGGAGGGAACTCAGAACCTACCAACTATGAAACAGAGGCCTTGCCACTGAACCACGATGTTCTATGGATATAGAATGAGAAAATACAATATTTAAATTTAACTCTCGTCATTTTTTCATAACTAACTCCATCTTCATCATTTTTTCATAACTAACTTCATCTGTGTTAATTTTGTGTTACACTGATGTGGTAATAATTTTGTGTTACCGCATAAGTGTAACACAAAGTGCGCGCGCATCTTAAAATTTCACTCTCATCATTTTTTCATAACAAGCCTAAAGAAGTATAACTTCAAAAAAATTGTGACTCTCGATTGTGTTCCCACTTGAAATAAGAAACGTTCATTTATACATGCCACTGAATCATATTGACTTAACAAACATATAGTGGGAACATCTTCATTTAATTACACTATTGGATCACTTCATCATTTTTTTTGTGGTCACATTTTTTTCCCCATGACAAGACGCTATGTGACCAAAATATAATCGTAAAGTGCTAGTGGGATCGGGGTGTAACATCATCGTGTCCGATGGTAGTTGCTTAAGTCTCTAACTGTCACAATACATTTAATCTTGGAAATTAAGTTCGAGTAAACGTTTCATCCTAAAATGGTCGGTTCTACGCACTAGTACGACCTGAAACACGTATCATCATAGTTCCAGCCGAAGACCATCAAAATCTTTTCGGTAACCTATTTCTATCATTTTTCCGAAACTCCAAAAAATGTGGAGAACACTGTTACAACAGCTTGCTCTTCACAAAAGTTATAAAGATTATAGAATTATAAAAAAATCTACGAGATTTTGAGGGTATGTAAAGATTTTCCTTAATAATCTAATGTTCATTCATGGTAATGGAGAAATCCGAAATACGCGTATCGAATAATATATTAAAATTGTAGAACATAAAGTCAAGTGTTTTTTTTTATCATTTCCATTTCTTGTATTTGATAGTTCTACCAAGTGTCCTAAAGGTTTTATTTCTTTGATTGTTTTTTTTTTTCTTCTGAAAACACTCACATCCTAGTAATAAACATTCATGTATTCCATTGAATTAAAATCTAGAACTCTGTCTTGGCCCTGCTAATCCTACAAAAGGTTTGATCATTGTATGAGCACGAAAACTTAAATATATATTTATTAAATTCAGGGGTGATGGGTGCACCACTGACCTCTCCCCCTATTCGGACACAGTCGCCTACTTCTTCCTGTCAACCACCTACCTTCGTCCAAGAGATTAGAAAGCTTCACAGTGTCTCCCGATCGTGTCTTAAATTTCTTCTTATCTTCTCCAAGCACAACACCAAATCCCACAAAATCCATTCTTGTCTTTTTTGGATCTAATATTTTAGCCTTCTTAGCACATTCTTCTAAAAGTTTAAAATGAACAGCTTGTCCAGAGTCAGTTACGTAAATAATCCAATCGGCCTTTTCTTGTTCAATTCGTTGTCGAATGGCGGCCAAGTCTGACGTATCGTATGTGAATCCACCATCTGATTTGACAATGGTCATTGGAATGGAGTTCTTATCATCACCCCACATGATTTTTCTACCATCGTCCAATTCTAATAGACCTACAAAATTAACAAATTCATAAATTAAAAGAAATATTAGGTTAACTCCCTGGGCGAGTTGTTAAGACCATCGACTCTTGGTCCGGAGATAAAATTTTCTGATCGAATTTTCTTGTTTTCGTAATGGCATGGCTGTAAAAGAGTGCCCTGAAGTAATGCGAAAGCGGTCCCGGGGCAAAACTTATATATAAAAAAAATGAGTGTGAAAGGCATGTTGAATACACAATTTCCGGAAGGATCACTGAAGTTAAACTAATTCCAGCGAGGTTTTTACTTAGTGGGTGCTCTGTAGCCGAATAGTTTCCCATTGCAATTTGCTTTGCTCAGTTTGACTAATGCTTGTTGTAGGCAGCTGGTTCAATCCAGTCTCGGTTAGGTCAATATGGGTAGTGGCTAGTTTGTATGTTTACAGTAAACGGAGTGTAAAATCGGTCTGGAACTACTTTTAAAAAAATTGAAATTTGGAACGCCGAATTTGCTATCGCCCGATTTGACGACTAAAGACGCCTTCTTGTTGGGTTATTTGGAATATTTGTTAAAAATCACGTACCATCAAAGACACTATTCGACAATACCGACTATACAGCTGGAAACCCCTCATGATGCCGAAAAACGGGCATAATAGGAAAAAAAATGAATGACTATTTGTGGCAGCCCACAGCTATAAGCTTACCTTTACTTTCCAGGAAAGGCACAAGCTGCTCCATATGTTTCTGATAAAATGACTCTCCCCTTTCTGTCAACGTCACATTTAACCGATCATAAATTTTCTGAAAATCTTTTCTGGACACATCGCAAATCATTTCCCAGGCTTTCTTATAATCTGGGTCAAACTTTTGAAGTTTAACAACACATTCGTATGCACGTTTTTTGAAAACTTCATCTTCGTCAAATCTGGAAAGATAAAGTTAGAAATCATTGAGGGGAATTACATGGAGGACATGGAAAGAGTCGGGATTATCAGCACCATCACTCATTGAAAAGTAAATTAATTGACGAGAAATAGGTTTTTTTTTTCGTGAGTCAAGACATTTTCAAGGTGATTGAGGCTATACAAGGTGTCTGTAATTACATCAGCTCACCAATGATTCAGGAGGTCAAAATAAGATTTATTTTCTAACTCAGAATAAATTATACTACTGCCATGATATAATTTGATTAAAATTCAATTTCAGCCAGTTCAACATGCTGAAAGTTGGGGGGTCGAAGAGACTCTTCTTTCAGCAAACCCCTCGAAATTACCTACTCAGACTATCGAAATCATGATAAGTTATTAGCGCTCGAGATGCCCGATTGCTGTTGCAGGCCGGACAAGTCTTTCTGTTTTGCTCCAATTGGATGAAATTTGGAGATTCATTATATTCATAAAATAAGCTGATTACTTTTCGGCCCTATAGGTCCATTCGGGGCCACATAGTGACCATTTTAAGTGAGTGAGGTCCACAGTTCATAGAACTACTAGTATTTTGAGGAAATATAGCGGGCCAAACCGTGACGGATAACAAAAACAACAAAAAATAAATTTTACCTTTTTTTAGATTGTTTATAAAAACTTTGTAAATCTTCAATGGGTGGCGATTTGGTGAGATAATCGGGAAAAGTATCTTGCAAATGAGCAATCAACATTCCAAACTGAGTACCCCAATCACCAACATGGTTAATTCGTAATACATCGTGACCCAAATATTCTAAAAGTCGACAAATAGTATCTCCTATGATAGTTGATCTGAAAAATTAAAATCGAAAATGTACTTTGAAAATCAAACGTCTTTGGTATTGTTGCATCGTCAGGCTATTCCATTTTACTCTGGAACTGACTCCAAACTGAGCTAATGTTGTACTAATAATATAGGGTGTTTCATTAAGAACGCCAGATTTAATTTGCCCGGTATTTTTTGTTTTGTGTGTTGGCTGACCTGTTTCTTTTATCATTGTTATATATAAACTCTCCGCAATAAAACGTTGTAAAGGTTTTAGCGATATCATTTGGTTTTATTCATTTATTTTGATTGTTTCTAACGTTCTGTTTGTGACCATGGTGCGACTGAGTTTACAAGAACGCGTTTTGGTTGTTAAGACTTTTTATTGCCATAGTTGAAAGTTATGTCGAAACATTGCGGCATCTTAGTTGAAATGAGGCTCCTAATGAGTCAACAGTTCGTCGATTAATGGTTAAGTTCAAAGAAACTGGCTCAGTGAAAAATTTTACGCGTCAACGCAGTCGCAGATCACTTTTGAATCAAGAAATGGTTTTGGTGATCTGAACTGGCCTCCCAGGTCGTGTGATCTAACTCCAGTGTATTTTTGGCCTTTGACATTCTCCTCTGGGGTTACGCCAAAGCTCATGTCCACGAAAACAAAGCCACGAACAATTGAAGAACTGAAGGAAGAAATTCGCCGTGTCATTGGTGAAGTAGACCCGGAGATGTGTCAGCAAGTGATAGCAAATTTCGTGATCCGAACGGAAGGTTGCCAGCCAAGCCGAGGTGGACTTATTCTAGATGTGATATTACGAACTTAAATCGGAGAATAAATACTACAGGTTGATATAATTTTTTTGTTGAAAATATTTTTTTTAATAAAGATATACCAAGATTAAATCCGGCGTTCTTAATGAAACACCCTATATTTATTAGTTAATTACAATATATTAATCCTTTGTCGGTTGGGACACACACTTTTGGAACCACCCTCGTACACTTTCCATTTGAAGGAGAAGGAATGCAATACTTTCCTTTAAACTTTTGTAATCTTTGAATTCTACTTACCTCAAATGCCCAACGTGCATTTCCTTAGCAATATTAGGACTTGAGAAATCTACAAGTACTCTAAATTTTTTGTTCAAAGGAGGCGGTTTGACTCCATTGATCAAAATGTCTTTCAATTCTTCAGCACAAAATACACGAGAGAGAAAAATATTGACAAAACCAGGACGAGCCACTTCAATTTTGTTGATGACTTTAGAAAGATCATTGTTTATAGCCAACTGAGCAATGACTACATTCGCAATGTCTTGTGCTATATCGAACGGGTTCTTTTTGATCCCTGAAAAATATAATGAAAAAATGAGAATGAGAATTTCCTTACAAGCATTTTGAAAACATGGAGATGTATTGTCTTCATAATCTCCTCAGTACGAAACACTTTGAAATTACTGACAGTTACGTTAACACCAAATGGGACCCACATACCATATTTACTTTGAAAATAAATTAAATTAAAAACAAAACACTTACCAGAAATGTTTTTTAGGTAGGTAAATTTATTTTCGAACGATTTGAAAATATAAATTATAAATAGCATTTTTGGTGTTTTGTTTTAATTTATTTTATTTTAAAAGTAAATATTTTTGAACACTTATAATTAACATGTTATTCAAAGATTTAAATCTTTTTTTTTTATGTCGATAATTTTATTAAAATATCAAATTTACGGGGTAGATTTTTTTACTCCGATTTATTATTGAAAACATAGACTAAAATATATGTTTTAACTTTTGGCTCTCTATGAATACAATTCATGCAACCTATGTTGTGCTAACTGTTCCTTATACATTTAGTTCCAAGCCATTTCCTATTACTACAGATAAATGAGAGATACCTTCTGAATGTGTAGAGGGTTCCTAACAACAGGATTGACAGTCTGGAACGGGTTAATTCTACCTTCAACCCCTATAAGATATACCAAAACTGTGGCTTTTTCTTTATACCGCTTGGCAAGGTCGCCGGTATGTCCCCTCTTTGTAAATCTCTACGTGTTTATATTCAACACCAATGTTGGAAAGAAATTAGATATTTATTAAACTCTTCCAAATAACTTCAAAGACTAGGTTACAAAAATCTTAACTTACTATTGACGTGTATCTAACATTTTTACTTTCTCTTCCATGCTATAGCTATACCACACAGAAGACAAAATGTAGTATTCGTGCAGAAAATTGGCACATTTATTATTTGTATTTTTAAATTTAGTTGTAAGATTATTCATGAAAGTTTCATTGTAAATTGTATGTAAAAAGTAAACGATACAATAAAGTTGAATTTATTATTATTATAACGTAAAACATCAAAATTTCTAGGGGAGGGATGGAATAAAAATCTATTTTCGTAGGTAGCCGATTTTAAAGCTGCGTCTACAATATGTCGCCCGTCATGTTCGGGGATAGGCCGGCTGGCAAAGCCGAACATGTGTAGACGTACTGCTAAGGTTTGCCTAAAGCCGGCCCGACCCCAACCCGCTCCATGCCGATCCAGATCAAAGATACCGACGTGACATAAAGCCGCCCGGCATAATGTAGACGCATCGGCAATGCCGGGCTAGAGATCCCGGCTTTGTCATTTTGTTTTCAATAGTTAACTAGAGTACCTAGCGTGAAATTTATACATGAGTGAATGGTACGAATCTCCTCTCGCAAGAAAGCGTAGAGTCACTGCAAGCCGTTCGCTTGGGGGGATGGCTTTCCTGAATGACGTATTTTGTCTGTTGATCCTCCGGTCCAATCATACGGAGTAAAACTTCAAAATCTGAACTCTTCATTCTGAAGAAGTTTTGAAACCCATCATCTTTTGAATACACCAGTATTCAAAATTCAGCTCGCCGACTTAATCGAGTGACAAATCTTTCATAAAATCGCTGGCATGATACTATTCCCTCCCTCTACGGATGCTAGCACGTATCCAAAATCGCCATGGCCTTTGTCGGAACCGTTGGTTTGCTGCAATTCGATAATAATTGCAGCAGCAGCTGCGAGAACAGCATTATCCTTTTCGATAAGACTGGGTGAAAAAGTCGAGCCGCGTGTCGATGAAGCATATAAATATGAAATAGAATGTGGACGTGCCAGCCCCGGCACAGTGTGGACGCAGCATAAGGGTTCATTATTGAGAAGAATAAATTAATCACAAAAAAAATACTTATTTTTTCCCGTTTTTTTGTTTGGATTTTGAAAATTTGACTTTGTTTTATATTTTTTTTTTTTTTACATTCCATTTGA
>CM022876.1:21875027-21885620 GCA_012654025.1 Pachypsylla venusta | reverse complement strand
CCCCCCCCCCCCCCTTGGCAATGCATGTAATTGAATAGAGCTTGGCAATCCTAGGGTTAATGATAATAATATTAACATAGTAACAACTGAAGATAGTTTCATCATTCATGAATGATTCATTCATTGAAGACAGTCTCATCATTCATGAATGATTCATTCATTGAAGCATATTTTGTGGGATTTTTCGATGAATGATGCGCGTTACATTCATTGTATGGGGGTCATCACAGACACAACATGTACATTAGTCATCCATTGATGTGAGATCGGAGGGTGGGGGGAGGGATCATTATGACTCAAACTTATTTTGGCAAACTGAAAATGAAATTATCAGACAATGTACAAACTTGGAGTCAGAAATATTAGTATGATAGGGGTTCATTTCAGAGATTCGTTCTTACAGTTCAGTTGAAGTAAGAAGTCAGAAAAGAATATCGATACAAAATGCGGAAACCTTAATATCGATATTATCGGTATAAATAAATATCGACAGCCTTATAACTGCAACAAGCAGCAAATCAGCGTATTTTATGGTCCATGGGGTCCAGATCCCCCCCCCCCNTTTTTTTTTTTTTTTTTTTTTTTTTTAATGAAAATACTCAATTTTGCACGTGATCATAGTACGAAATCATAGTACGTGATCATATTAGGAAACAACAAGAACACCAACAACAACAAATACAGCTGCAACAACTACAGCAGCAACAACAACATCAACAACAAAAACTACAAAAGCAGAAACAACAACGTCATCAACAAGAATAACAACAACAGCAGCGGCAACAACAAAAACAACATCAACAAAAATTCCATGATCATCATTTTCAGGTGTTAGTCAGGGCTTGGCTGTCAATTTTTCAGACCCCCCCCCAGGAAAAAATCTTGGGTACGGCCCAGTCTCCGAGGTTTTAAATCAGTTTTTTTTTGTTTTTGTTCCCTTTGTCTTGAGGAAATATTGAGGGGGATAACTTCAGTATCCGCCTTCACTTCCTCTCTTTGGACTTGATTTTGTACGCTTTATTTTCAATCAACACTCAAATGAAAGTTGATATTTTGTTTCCTATCACACCACCCTATATGGTACGCATTACACACGTAGGTATATACATTTTAATCATTATGCATTTCTCTACATCTATCTATTTCATTAGTAGGAATGCAGTTCCTATGTTTGTTGTTGGTATATTGTGTTGTTTGCTCTATTCTATGTTTGAGACACATTTTATTGTTTTATGCAGAGAAGCAGATAGGATTTCAGCAAGATTGATAATTATCTTGTAGCCAGGTTGTAATCTAATTAAAAGAGGACTGTTTGTTGGTGCATCAAGGTCATTAACTGGTTTATCGATCCATTATTTTCTGACTTCATTTCGAGTGATTTTTTGACGTTTCGGTGGGCAGAGTACGCATCACACTTATCTTGCACCAAGAAGGTTCTGGGTTCGATTCCTGGACGGGTCAAAATTTGATAAAGGTTTTTTCAAATTTTCTACTTGGTCTGGTCGTGATTGAGGGTAACTCAACCTCCTGGTTTCAATTGAGTAGCTATGGTGGTACCAGACAGATACTATTTGTTGGATTGGAGCAAGTTACAAACTTAAAATGTGGGTTAACCCTAGGATTGCCAAGCTCTATTCAATTACGTGCATTGCCAAAGGGGGGGGCGGGGTACAAAGTACCCTCCCCCCCCCCCTTGGCAATGCTAGGGTTAATATAATTTAAAAAGTCTTTTTAAACGTTTTAGGGGTGGGAGATTAATTAATTCACTTAATTAATTAATTTTGAAAAAAAAAAATTCTTCCGTATTTATTGAACTATATGAATATATTGAACTGAAGCAGACATCATAGTTGTACTACTATGCCTGAAAAAAGTACCAACATGAAAAAAGCCTGTGCAAGTTTATTTTATCAATATAAGCGTTAAGATAAACATCCCCCCCAGAGCGATTAGGAAACGTTTTGGTTCGGCCATGCCTGGATTAAACTTGTTCTTCTTATAAAGTCGCTCCCTAAAAACTCTTGCAAAAACTCTCGGAAAAAAACTAAAATAAATTAAATCGTAGTGATTTGGTTTGTTTTTTTCATGTTACCTAACCTGAAACTAAAATTTTAAATTAACGAAGACAAAAAAAAATTTCTGCATATTTAAAATATCCGAATAAACCTTTGATTTCTCCAAAGTTTCGTCGATTTTCAAGCAATAAAATTGTGAATTAAACATTTAAAAATGAGTTTTCTCGTATTTCCCACCATTTAACAGTGAAAATTAACCTTCTACTTTCAATTAATCATATTTTAAGTTAGGTTAGTTACTCAGAAAAAAATCAATAGTATCTGTCTAGTCCCGCTATGGTAATAGCGGTAAGTGGTAGGCATTTATAAGGAAATTGTTACTCTTTAGTGTTAGTAATATTGGAGAGATTGATGAGTATAACATGGAATGCGATGATGCCCACTAAAATTGTGACATAATAACACAAACAAATATACGTTTACAATTTTTTTTTTACATTTCGACTGATTTTAAACGAAACCTCGATTATATGGATCCCAACACTGAAATAAAAATGTAGTTCCATAAAAATTTCCTGATTTACAATTAAAGATACTCCTTGATTAAGAAAACATGTGAATTCAAATAATAATAATCCGGTGTGAACATGACTCGACTTTCCTTATATATAAAAAACTAGCTGTTTTCCCGTGCTTCGCTACGGTATCAAAATTCAACAACAATTTCGATATCGTGGAATTAAATCTTCTCAATTTTAGATTTTTGGTGGAACCGACCCCCAGAGTGAACACGGCTCCTATTTAGATTAGATAGAAGAAGAAAGTATTGTAATGGGCTGAAATTTTCCATGTCGAGTTTTCAATGCCAAAACAAGTTTTGAAGTCCCCAGAACGAAAATACAATTTTGTATTACTCATCTTGATATATTACACATTATCCTAAGTTGTATTTTTCAATTTCTTATATGAAATTCATATGAATTGGTACCAAATTTCAAGTTCTAGCTCTTTCCATTCTGTTTTTAGACGGAACCGACAAAAAGCGGCCTTCAACCTCTAATTATCGGGCAACAATATATTACACTTCAACCTAAGTTGTATATATTTTTCATTTCTCGTAACGAAGTTCGGGTATTGAGATAGTAATAATATAGAAAGATCAAGGTCCTAATGGCGCTTGTTTCGAATGTAATATATTATATGCACTTGTTTGGTGCTTGGTTGGTGCGACGTACCATTATCTGCTGTCGGATGATTCAGTTGATACGTCATATTTACACGGACTTAGGACCGTCAGAGACGGTCCTAAGTCACCCCATAAAGATGGATTACTCTCCTCCGTGGCTACAAGACTTCGTTCGGCTACTACCATCAACACAATGTTTTAAGAAAGTCATTGTACTGTTTGTTCAAAATAATATGAAACATTCTATCTCTTTTCCTCATTCACAATTTTCAAAATTATGGGTCTCGACATTTTATATACCCCCCGAGGGAGGCTGTTCTTATGAAAATAAAAATAATATTTTGAATGGGAACATATATTAAATCATAAAATAAACTAAAATGCTAACAATTTCAGTTAAAACAATAAAACAAAAAATGTTTGGGGAACCCTGGGAATATTTTGGTTACCTAAGAATACATAAAAATTGGAATTGGTATGACAATTTAAGGACCTCTGTTTGTATTATGAGAAAATGGAAATATTTTTAAAAATTAATTAACCCTTTTATCGACCATATTATTTAAAGTACCTACCTAATTTAAAAAGAAGGTATTATCAAAAAACTCTGCCAATGTGACACATGGGTTTATTAGTTTTCTGGCAAAAAAAAAATTGAGGGGGGGGGTCTCGTGACGATTCCAAATCTGGGGTGTAAGTGGACCGTAAAATTGACATACCCACTAAATTTGAAGTCTCTGGCTCTTACCATTCTCTTTTTAGACAGGATTAATGAAAACCGCTTTAAAGAGGTAAAAACCGTCAGCTGTACATTTGATTGAACCCAATGTTTCGGAGCTAACTGAGGCCCCAAATATGACATACATACAAAATTTCAAATCTCTAGCTCTTACCATTCTCCTTTTAGACAGCAATACTGAAAACCGCTAAAAAGCGGCAAAAATCTCCAAGGGTGCAATCGATTGCACCCAAATATTTTGGGGCACAATTAGAGCTCATATGGGATCTATATACAAAATTTCATCCAAATCGATCAATACTTAGTGGCAAAAGTGCCGTGCCCATCACGGCGTACGGCAGACAAACGGATTTTTTTTATTCGATTTTTGGATTCTTCGTACCTTGAAACGTATAATATCAAATTTTGAGGGGAGGGGGGTATTTCTTTTTCTTGACGATTCAAAAGGTTCATTATTGAAAGTAATAAACCAATAAGCAATGATTTATTTTTGGCTTAACAGTTAACATCTCTTTAATAACATCTATTGGTAATTCGAAACAGGGGTTTTACCCTATAATCGCTGGAAACTTACTAACCAGATACCCATATTGAACTCCTCCAGTCTGGCTTGGGCCGGAAAACTAGTCATTAGTCAGCATTACGAGGGCACGAAACCACGTGGACATCCACATGGAACAACCTCCATTGCGCGCGGAATGTGATGGTGATGTATTGGTTTATTATTTTCAATAATGATCTTTGGAATCGTCACGAAAAAAAAAAATACCCCCCTCAAAATTTGATATTTTACGTTTCATAGTACGTATAAGAATCCAAAAATCGAATATAAAAAAGCGTTTTCCGTCGTAAGCCGTGACGGTCACTTTTGCCACTAAGGGTTGACCGATTTCTATGAAAATTGGTATAAGGTCCCATATGAGGTCCAAATGTGCCCCTAAACTTGTTGTTACGTTATTTCATACACCTATTTGACGGCAAAGAGATTCTAAAATATCAACATTTTTTGGGGATTTAATTTTTATTTCCGTTACAATTCCAAATGTTCTTTATTGAAAATAATAAATCAAAAATGATTATTATTATTAAGAGCAAGAAAGGGTTAATGATTTTTGTGTTATCTGTCAAACGTTGTGTTATCTCATAATTCCAGGATTAACCCTTTGTTCATCATCTATCACCAAACATTATACCCTCATAATTACCATAGACTAGACGGTTTAAGTGTTTGCTTTGATCGGGTTGTAGGTTCAGTGGTTCCCTAATAATAGACATACCTCTGAAATTCTTCTGGATACCTCTAACTGTATCTTTGAAGTCCTGACAAATAGTACTTGGATGGGTGACCGCTTGGGAACACCACGTATCGTTGGCTCTTTTTTCTGGCCCAGGCTGGGTGAGGTCAATGTGGGTAGCTGGTTTGCAAGTTTTAAGCAAATGGAGGGTAAAACACTCGTCTTGAATGACCAATAGATGTTAAAGAAACGTTAAGCCAAATTAGAAAAAAAACAACAGACATTTGAAGAAGAAAAAAATCAAACTAGACCGCACTTCGTATGATCAAAGAACTATTATTTGCTTGAATACTTAGATCTATACACAGAAACATCTATCTGGCTACCATCCAGGGCCATGTTTTTTTTAATTTGGCTTAACGTCCTTTAACATCTATTGGTCATTGAAGGCGGCATGTTAGACCTGACATGCGCTCTGGGCAAACAAAAAGAATTCGTCTTTTCATGAAAAGGCTAAAATAAGTTTTCAAATGAGCATCTAAAATCGTAACAAGTGTGGTTGTCGCAGATTGTCGGTTCAACTTTTTAGGAGAGCGACAAATTGAAAAAAAAAAATCGATTTTTACTAGTCAATGTTGATTTTCTAAGTTCCAAAGAACACAAATAGAGTTCGAAGTCCTAAAAAGTCGAATCGATCAAGAACTATTGTTCCTCCAACATAGAGGTAAAAATAATCTACGGATGTCGATATTATATCGTATATCGTAATTCGGCTTTCAATATAATCGATATTTTATATCCATATTCATATTAAGATTTCGATAATATCGAGTATCGAAAAAAAAAATATCGGTAATGAAATTAAAAAATATCAAGGTACCTACGCTGGAACTTTTGCTGCTTAGGGCTGTCGATAATTTCGAATATCGTCATTTTAAATCTGTATACGACCCGGAAATACCTTCCTACAGTTGCATTGATCCCACATCATCCCACTTTATTTCTCGTTCTTCAAAGCCCATCGCCTCTTCAGCTGCCCCCCTCACCCCTACGTCTAACTCACTTGCCCCTACTCCTAACTCCCTTACCTCTAGTTCTAACTCCATTACCTCTAGTTCTAACTCCCCTAACTCTACTTCTAACTCCCTTACCTCTACTTCTAACTCACTTACCTCTATTTCTAACTACGTTACTTCTAACACCCTTAACTCCACTTCTCACTCACCTACCTCTACGCCTCACTCACTGACCTCTACTTCTAACTCCTTTACCTCTAACACCCTTACTTCTACTTATAATTTCCTTACCTCTACTTCTAACTCACTTACGTCTACTCCTAACTCACCTAACTCACTTACCTCTATTTCTAACTACGTTACTTCTAACACCCTTACTTCTAATTCTAACTCCCTTAACTCCACTTCTAACCCACCTACCTCTACTCCTCACTCACTGACCTCTACTTCTAACTCCTTTACCTCTAACACCCTTACTTCTACTTATAATTTCCTTACCTCTACTTCTAACTCACTTACGTCTACTCCTAACTCACCTAACTCACTTACCTCTATTTCTAACTACGTTACTTCTAACACCCTTACTTCTAATTCTAACTCCCTTAACTCCACTTCTAACCCACTTACCTCTACTCCTCACTCACTGACCTCTACTTCTAACTCCCTTACCTCTAACACCCTTACTTCTACTTATAATTCCCTTACCTCTACTTCTAACTCACTTACCTCTATTTCTAACTACGTTACTTCTAACACCCTTACTTCTAATTCTAACTCCCTTAACTCTACCTCTAACTCCATTACCTCCACTTCTAACTCACTTACCTCTACTCCTAACTCACTGACCTCTACTTCTAATTCCCTTACCTCTAACACCCTTACTTCTACTTATAACTCCCTCATCACTACTAACTCCCTCCCCTCTACTGTCAAGTCCCCTCCTTCTTTCTTATCAGGCTCTAACCAAATTAATCTCTCTACTTTTTCGCTCCAACCTTTTTCATTTTCTATAGAAGACGTCTTTCAAGCAATCAAAGAATTAAAAACTAACAAGGGTCCGGACTGTGCACACTTTCTTAAATTTCCTCTTCTCTATCTTTTCAACCTTTGCCTTGAAAAAAGCTCATTCCCTGAATCACTCAAAGAGACGATTATAACCCCGGTACCAAAGAAGGGCGACCTTCAATTGGTATCGAATTATAGACCAATCGCCACACTTAATTCACTCGCTAAGCTCTTTGAAAAATTAATATTCAACAAAATAAGTGATTTCACGTACTCGCATATCTCTGTACACCAACATGGCTTTATCAAGGCAAGATCTACCTCTTCTAATCTCATCTGTCTCCCCCACTCCAACCAAATTGATGTGGTTTTCACAGATATAAAGTGTGCTTTTGACAAAGTAAATCATCCGATTTTGTTGTCTAAACTTCATCAATTTGTAAACCTGTTTTCATCCTACCTTCAATGTCGTAAGCTCCGCGTTCGATACCGTCATGTCCTATCTGAACCATATATTCCTACATCTTCTGTTCCCCAAGGTAGCCTTTTAGGTAACAGCTTTTTCCTCATCATGATAGACGGCATCACGTCTGTCATACAAAACTCCTCCTTTCTCCTTTACTGTGACGACTTGAAGATCTATCGTCCTATCTCCTCTGTCTCCGACACTGCACTACTCCAGGATGATTTAAATAGGGTGCAAGAGTGGCTGGTTTTAGACAAGTTGGCCTTTTGTCCTCAAAAATGTGAGTTGGTGAGTTTCAGTAGACGGCATAATTTGATTCCCAGTTCTTACACTATTGATGGCACAATCATCGCCACTGTTGAACTGAAAAAAGATCTGGGTGTCACATTTGCTAACTCCCTGTCATTTTCCACTCACATTGAGAACATTGTTAACTCTAGCTTCGGAACTTTGGCCTTTGTTATGAGAATTCTTCGTCCCATAAATGACCCTGATCCCTATCTACTCCTCTTTAAATCCTTAATCTTATCTAAACTCCACTATGCCTCTGTGGTTTGAATGCCCGATACGCGACATTATAAACAGATGCTTGAATCGGTTCAGGCTTCATTCTGCAGGCGTTTGTTTTTTAAACTGAACGGTTTTTATCCTGCTTATCCTGAGCCGATCTCGTATTCTGATTTACATGTCCATCTATCATTACTGTCCTTTGAAAGTCAGCACAGAGTCATTTCACTTCTAACTCTGTATAGGGTTCTCAGCAACAGAATTGACAGTCTGGAGCTGGTGAACTCTATACAATACAGGGTCCCTTCAACCCGTACCAGATGTTCCAACAACTCTGGCCTTTTTATATACCACTCCATCAGTGTGCCGATATGTCACCTCTTTATAAATCTCTCCGTATTTTTAACCAATATCAAAATGAATTAGATATTTTCTCAGTTCAAAATAATTTCAAAGACCAACTATTAACAAAAATATTTACAAACTAACATACTCTATTTATTTTTATTATTAAATTTAGTTGTAAGCTTAGTCAGTAAGTTCGATTGTAAATTATATGTAATGTGTATTAACGATACAATAAAGTTGATTATTATTATTAATGTTTTGATAAAACCGAAATTTTATATCGACATAGGATAATATCGCTTTTCGATAATATCAAAATCGGGAATATTCTTCTTTCGGTACAGCAATCCTAAAATGATCCTTTTAAAAAACGTATTTATGCGGGAAGTTTTCGCCTCTGTGTATTTGTCGTCCCCGGCCAATTTGCTCATTTATGGAAATGGCCCTACTACTATCGAACACGATTCTGTCGCCTAATGATGATGGAAGGCTGACTATGTGTTTACTGTTTAATCTGTCTTCTTAGAGATGCTCTTGTGTTACTGGTTCAGCGGATCATTGAATCAAGGTCGCGCGAATTCGTAATTTGATAAAATTTTCTTAGAATATTATTAGTGACGAAATAGGAAAAACCTATTTAAAATTTGTAAAATTATGAATTCACAAGAAATGTTTTTCTTCCTTTACGACACGGAAGGGGCCGGGATTGGCTTAACGTCCCTTTAACATCTATTGGTCATTCAAAACGGGGGTATTACCCTCCATTCGCTGAAAACTTGCAAACCAGCTACCCACATAGACCTCACCCGGCCTAGGTTGGGCCGGAAAAAATCCAGCATCACGAGGGCGCGAACCCACTCGGACATCCACATGGTACAACCTTGCTGGACGTTGCTTAACTTCAGTGGTCTAACCGGAATTCGTTTATTCAAAGTGCCATAGACGCTATAAATTGGTCATTCGAGACGTGGGTTTTACCCTCCATTCGCTGGAAACTTACCGATCAGCTTTCCACATTGACCTCACTCAGTCTGTGTTGGGCCGAAAAAATAACCAGTATCACGATACCACGTGGGTGTCCACAAAACTACACCCACTTGGTATCACCTCGCTGGAAGTTACTTAACTTCATTGATCAAACGGGAACTGTTGTATTCAATGTGTCACTAAAACGCTTGCTAAATTTCTTATCTGATTTACCTTCTAAATATAGATTTATTTTTTATTACATAAAAGTACCTAGACACCGAAAATGAGGAAAATACCTCAACCAAAAAATATGTGAAAGAAGTCAACACAAACTGTTGCCCGCCACGTCGCCAAACAACAAGCCCCATTGAAGGTAATATGTTCACCACGTGTGTAACAAATAAGAAAACAAAAGCTAAGACAACGTAAGAGAATCGGTAGTGTCTGGCGTCTACAGAAGTTATGGGAGGGTTCCTATTTCAATAAAAAGGTCTCTTCTAAGGAAGCCATATTTGATAACGGCATATATCAATATGTGTGTCGCCTCTCCACGTCCCCATGAACTCGTCATTATGTCACCACACATTTCTTAAGGTGAGATACCTGATTTGTTTATTATTTTGATATTATGTTCTCATTTCATTCTAGATTTTGGTTTATTATTTTCAATAATGAACCTTTGGAATCGTCACGAAAAAAAAAAAAAAATTACCCCCCCTCAAAATTTGATATTATACGTTTCAAGGTACGTAGAATCAAAAATCGAAAAAAAAAAAAAAATCCGTTTGTCCGCCGTCCGCCGTGATGAGCACTTTTGCCACTTAGCGTTGACCGATTTGGATGAAATTTGGTATATAGGTCGAATACACCCTTGGCGATTTTTGCCGATTTTAAGCTGTTTTAAGTATCGTTGTCTAAAAGGGGAATGGTAAGAGCTGGAGATTTGAAATTTTGTATGTATGTCATATTTGGGGTCTCAGCTAGCTCCAAAACTTTTGGTTTCAATTAAATATACCGCTGGCCGTTTTTACCGCTTTAAATCGGTTTTCATTAGTACTGTCTAAAAAGAGAATGGTAAGAGCCAGAGACTTCAAATTTGGTAGGTAT
>CM022876.1:21821054-21833289 GCA_012654025.1 Pachypsylla venusta | reverse complement strand
ATTGCAGAGTGGTTAGCAGTGTTAGCACACTTACCTTTGCACGCAGGAGACCCGAGTTCAAATCCTGGCGGAACTTGATTTTTTTCCTGATGTCGGAATACTGCTTGGTTATTCGGGTTGAACTCAGCTTGGTTATTCGGGTTGAACTCAGCCTCGTGAGGACAAGTGAGTAGCTACTTTAATGTATGTAGCGACCAGTAGCGGTATTACAAGCAGGGCCGTTCAGAGCTTTCCGGGGACAAATTTCGTGAAGTGCTGGAACTGATGGGCGGAGTTCTTAAAAAATAATCAAGAAGAAGTTGTCTTTTATTTCTCGTTGTTTTTTATCTTTTCTCTTCTGGGCTCCCGATTTCTACGATTTAGAACTCATTTTTCTAATGTTATATTAAAATAATAAAATTATATTATCATTAAGTGAAAATATTTGATACTTGAATCAGTCAATTATTAATTAAAACTATTTACGTCAATAATATTATTATGAGATCAACACAATAAATAAAAAAAAACTGCGTTCTTTAAAGGGCTTGTGTTAAGGAAAAATTAACCTCACTGTTTAAATACTTTTCTTTATTTTAAGTTTAATTAGACTTTTCTACGGTATCACCCTTCCCAATGTTTATAGAAGTAAAAACTAATAAATTTTTTATTATTTTAAAATTGCTTCAAAGCTTGTTTCGAGTTACAGCCGATTTTCTGATTTTTGTATGGCAATTCAAGTATTTGCACAATTTTGTCCGATTTGTATTTTTGTACAAAAGCGGTTAGTGTCGATATAATTTAATAGAATTGAACACCAAGTTTGTTGGGTAGGACGCGTTGGGAGTAGTATTGGGTTAGGTTCAAAAAAAATAAAATGCGTGTTGAAGACTGCGCAAGATTAGGCTGGGTACCAGAACTATCCTAAACTCAGCAGTCTTCAACACGCATTTTATTTTTTTGGATACTATGCCCAATACGTTCTACATAGCTTAACAATCCGGTACTACTCCCCATGTTCTTCATAGGTTAACAAACGTGTAGGTAATATGAAATCTATATGTATGCTCCGATCGCGTTTACACGGCTGTACCCCGGTGATATGATGTAAGAGTCAGATTTATTATCATATTTCTCTCATCTTCTCGAAACGAAGTTCGAATACTCAGCTAGTAACAAATATTTTAGAGTTTTTAAATTGTGGAATTAATAATATTTTATTAGGTACTGAAAACTGAATTAATAATTTTCAAAAACCAAACTGGTAGCTAAAAAACCGAAAAACCAAACTGGTAGCTAGACTAGCCAATAAACACCACATTACTCCTACCATTACACATATGCCCCTCTCATCTGATCCACATGTCAAGGCCCACCCCGGGCTGTAGTGACTGTAGTGGCATTTGGTAAGGTGGGGGAAAGGGGCAAAAGTAAATTTTTTTACAATTTTTTATTGAATAGCAAAAACTGAATTCTGATATTAGAAGGTTACAAACCGATCTGGCCCTAAGAACCACAAAAGTTACCATGCCAGGAAAGAATTAGTACATGTGCAGAGAGTGGGCACTGAACAAAAGGTTGAGGCATGGTAGAATCAAGGAAGATAACGCCGAACCCAAATATAATTGGAAAAGATGAAGTTAAAGAAAAAGACTTAAGATTGCAGCTTAACATCCTCAACGGCCGAGTCCACCTGAGCTGATGGTGTAGCAGAAAGCATCTCTGTAATATTATTGTGTTACTGATCTAAATTGTAGTTGATGAATTTCGTAACCGTAGCGAAGCGCGGGCAAACAGCTAGTGCACTATAAAACTTGCAAACCAACTACCCACATTTACCTCATCCAGTCTGGGTTGGGCCTGAAAAATAGCCAGCAAGGGTAAAATTAACTTTTTGTATTCAACGTGCCATAGACGCTGGCTAGCTATTAGGCACATCAATTGACATTATTTGTCATTTATGTGGTAATTTTTTTTAGCAAGTTTTTTTTTTTAAATTTATTTCTTTAATATTAGTGAAAAAAATCCGCTGGGCCAGGGCCCCTTGAGGAGCCCGGGCCGGCTTATTTTTTCACCTTTGCCCCCCCCCCTCTGAACGGCCCTGATTGCAAAGCAAAGAAATATGTATTTAGGAACATATTTTCTTTATTTATCCATATATTCGGTTACATAATTCAAATATATAATATTGAAAATAAAACAAAGAAATATGGTACCCCACTTGAAAACACATTCGATATAAATGAGGTTTTTTTGTTTGAAAAATTATTTTAAATATTTTAATGTTCTTCTAGACTGACTTTTTCAAATTAGATATGAAATAAAATTCAGTTTTCAATTAGGTACATTTCATATCTCAAAATTAAATTATTTCAAATAATCCTTCAAAAAAAAAACCTTTTAAAGTCATCAAAGACATTAAGACAAAACATATTATCTCATAGATATAAACGAGCTTGTGTTAAGTGGAGTTTAACCCCTTATGGAGTAATGGGAAAAAAATCACCCCATCAGAACACTCGACCCCACCAGACCTGTTAGTCGAAAGAGAAATCCCCTTGCGAGACCAGCTTTTGAATTATAATGAAACAAACAGTCACACAAGAAAACTCAACTCCGAACTAACGAAATCGTCGATTTGGCACAAAGGTAAACCACTCTGCCACCACTTTCTAAAGCACCGATTCCAAAACTTTTTGGTTTCGAGAAAGCGGGGCCTTCTCGAAATGAAAGCCTCCCACGCCCCTCCACCCCTTTTGATTATAAATTATGAATGGGTATGAGTGTTCTGCTGAATGCTATCTCATTCAAAACGCTAATATGTTGCTGAATGATATCTCATTCAAAACGCTAATATGTTGCTGAATGATATCTCATTCAAAACGGTAATGTGTTGCTGAATGCTATCTCATTCAAAACGCTAATATGTTGCTGAATGCTATCTCATTCAAAACGGTAATGTGTTGCTGAATGCTATCTCATTCAAAACGGTAATGTGTTGCTGAATGCTATCTCATTCAAAACGCTAATGTGCTGCTGAATGTTATCTCATTCAAAACGCTAATATGTTGCTGAATGCTATCTCATTCAAATTTTCTAAATATCATGTTCAATAAAATTACCTGTGTACATTTATATTTTAACTAAATGCTAATAATTCAACTGGTCTCGCGCCCCCCTTGATTTTCCTTCACGTCCCCCAGAGAGGCGCGCCCCCCAATTTGGGAACCACTGCTCTAAGGGGTCATATTTTAAAAGAATATATGCAAGAAATATTACAGTGATAAATTATTGTAGTGGCACTTTTAATGCTGTGATACCCACAAAACTAGGTTGTGACAATGCAATATTATGCGTTAATACAAATATTAACCCATTTATCCCCCAGTTCTGGCTATACATCAATTCAGTTGTGACTTCAATGGCAACTCATATTTTATGGACAAAGTTGATATATTTGACGCCCAATTTGCTAGGAGAGTAAGACCCTTACGAATCTTTAAACCATATTTGGAATTAATTGAACTTTGTGCAAATGAAGCCTTAGGAAAATTCCTTGAAGGAAATATATATAACACATTTGATCCATTAATCAGGTAAGTAGAATCTGAACTCAGGCCAGCATTTTATGTAAAGAGGGTTTTCTTTTTAATTTCAAATTTTCATTTTCTTGGTTTATTATTTTCATTAGAGGAAGTGTCCAAAAGTGGACCCCTCCCCTAAACTGGACCCCTAGCCTATTTCACACATAATGTAACTTGAGAGAAGGAGCGGGAGGGGAAATGATTTGTTTATTGTTGGAAATCTCATCTCTGACTCGGTCACAGTTTCAGTTGTAATAATATTGATTTTAGATCTGTATTTTGATTATTGTGATTTTGAAATTTTTTCAAGGATAGTATATTCGGATTTTCCCTGGTAAGTGTTAATAAGTAGAATATATATATATATATGTGTTAAAGTACATTGTTTTACTTCAATTTCTGATATTATTTTCTCTAAGCTTTTTAATTTAAAATGACTGTGAAAAAAAAATGTTTCGTTCACCAAAATTCCTAATGTGTACCACCGAATTCCTCATGTAAAAGTTCCGAATGTGGACCCCTGAAAGTTTTTTTTTTGTATATTTAATGAAGTGTAGTCAAGAATACATTTAAAATAAGGTCCCACTTTCTTATTGCCCAAATATTTCAGCACTCAATTAAAGAAATAGGGGTCCAATTTAGGGAACTTAGAGGTTCAGATTGGGAATCAAATGGGGGTTCACTTTTAGACAACTTTTTTAAAAACCTTAATTTTGACCAATTTCACAAAAACATAAATATATTTCATTTTTATTCCTTTTATTGCATATTTGTTTATACTAAATCATTAAAAACATTATTATTATTTACTTTTCATGAAAAATAATGTATTTGTGTTTCCTTTCCAAGATTTATTAGGAGAATTCAAAATGGGGGTCCACTTTTGGTACACTTCCTCTACCTTTGACAACATTTGGTTGTTGTCGCAGTCCCCTAGAGTAAATATCATTTGAATTAGATTTGGAAGATTTCTGTTGCTGTCACAGATCTCTAGTGAAAATATATTAAGTGCCCCCATGGGAATGGATTTATAAGACCCAAAATTTGTCAATAATATGTTTCACAGAGTGCTTATTTTAAATTTCATCAAATTTGGAGTGATAATACCACTTTATATAAATGAACCAAATTTGGTACCGTAAAGTGGTCCCATATGAAAACAGTCCCATGACGTTCAAAATTGGTCGAAGATATTATACAAACAGTCTCTTTTTTCATTTGAGCAAAATTGGAGTGATAATACCACTTTTAGTGACCCAAATTTGAGGTTTGGTATCCTAAATTTCCCCCAGATCGTATAGCCCCATGAGGCCCAAATAGTCTCTGTTTTAAATTACAGCAAAATCCGATTGATATTGCCGGTTTTAGAGAAGTGACCCGAATTTGAGGTTTGGTGCCCTAAAGTACCCCCCGATTTAAATAGCCCCATGATGTCCAGAATTTGTCGATGATATGCTACAAACGGTCTCAGTTCTAAATTTCAGCCAAATTGGAGTAATACCCACTGCCGATTTTAGAGAAGTGACCCGAATTTCAGGTTTGGTGCCCTAAAGTGCCCCCCGATTTAAATAGCCCCATGATGTCCAGAATTTGTCGATGATATGCTACAAACGGTCTCAGTTCTAAATTTCAACCAAATTGGAGTAATACCTACCGCCGATTTTAGAGAAGTGACCCGAATTTCAGGTTTGGTGCCCTAAAGTGCCCCCCGATTTAAATAGCCCCATGATGTCCAGAATTTGTCGATGACATGCTACAAACGGTCTCAGTTCTAAATTTCAGCCAAATTGGAGTAATACCTACCGCTGATTTTAGAGAAGTGACCCGAATTTCAGGTTTGGTGCCCTAAAGTGCCCCCCGATTTAAATAGCCCCATGATGTCCTGAATTTGTCGATGATATGCTACAAACGGTCTCAGTTCTAAATTTCAGCCAAATTGGAGTAATACCCACTGCCGATTTTAGAGAAGTGACCCGAATTTCAGGTTTGGTGCCCTAAAGTGCCCCCCGATTTAAATAGCCCCATGATGTCCAGAATTTGTCGATGATATGCTACAAACGGTTTCAGTTCTAAATTTCAACCAAATTGGAGTAATACCCACTGCCGATTTTAGAGAAGTGACCCGAATTTCAGGTTTGGTGCCCTAAAATGCCTCAGCTGAAGATGGGGCTTATCTTCATCTGAGGGCACTTTAGGGCACCAAAACTCAAATTAGGGTCACTTCTCTAAAAGTGGTAATCGAGCTCCAATTTTGATGAAATTTAAAAAGGACACTTTTTGTAACATATATAAATAATGGACAAATATTGCACCTCATGGGGCTATCATCATCTGTTCTAAATTTCAGCCAAATTGGAGTAATACCTACTGCGGATTTTAGAGAAGTTATCCGAATTTGTGGTTTGGTGCCCTATTATTATTATTTAACTCTTTATTGAATAAAATTTTATTTTACGAAGTGAAAAGAAAGAGGGAAAAAAGAGGAAATAGTCCAGTAGAATGGTCATCGAAAATGCCCTCAGTTTGCGTTACCATACACGAATTTGGAATCAAATGAAATTCGATAGAGAACCATTAAGAGATGTTAAATATGAATTTGCAGTAGCGTGCGAACTTTCTTTGCAAAGTTATGCGAAAAAAAGGTTTTTCTTCACATTTTCACAAATATCTTGCTTTACATGAGAGAGTGACATATCATTGTCTTTTTAATAAAATTACCTACATTTTTTGTTAACATTATTTTTTTGTTACACGAACACATAAAATACTATTAAGGTTTAAATTGAAAAATTTGTATTCCGAATCTGTTTTTTTGCATATAACTCATTTTTTTCGCATTTTAACGCTATAAAGCCCCAGTAGATTTTTGAAGTAAAGTCAATTACCATTACTTTAGTAGGTTACCCATGAAAATCCGAATAGCGAGTCTCCGGCAATCCACGCGCGAACATGTGCATGTCGAAAACAGGCATTTTCTTTTGTTAATTTTTACTTTCCTTATCCTATAAAAAGGAAAGTATTGTAATGGGCTGAAATTTTCGATGTCGAGTTTTCAATGCCAAAACACGTTTTGGGGTCTCCAGAGCCCAAATCTCGAGTTTCAGCAATTGGTCCATGTGTGTGTCTGTCTGTCTGTCTGTGAACAAGATATCTCAAGAACGGCAAGTGCTGGAGACTTGAAATTTGGTATGTATGTCAGTTTTATGTCATGAAAGTCATAATAAGCTTTTGGTGGAAATCAAATATACCGTTGGTGGTTTTATGCCGCTTTTTAGCGGTTTTTGCATATCCTGCTTAAAATGAGAACTGTAATAGCTAGAACTTTAAACTTGGTGCCAATTCATATCAATTTCATACAAAAAATTGAAAAATACAACTTAGGTTTAAGTGTAATATATGTTGGCCGCTAATTAAAGTTTGACGGCCGCTTTTTGGCTGTTCCGCCTAAAACCAGATTGGAAAATTGAAATTTGGTGCCTATTCATATCAATTTCATACAAGAAATTTCATACAAGAAATTGAAGAATACAACTTAGCTTGAATTATAACATACTTTTGGCCGCTAATTAGTGGTTGAATGCCGCTTTTTGGTTGTTCTGCCTAAAACCAGAATGGAAACAGCTAGAACTAGAAATTTGGTGCCAATTCATATCAATTTCATATAAGATATTGAAAAATAAAATTTAGGATTAAGGGACAAAACTTCCGAAAGTCGTGTGATGATCACACCAGATTTTTTCATCTATACTTATAAAACGCAAAGCCCAGTTGGTATATTGACTGACTGACGTAGCTCCACGATGGCTAAACGTAGAGACTTGAAACTTGGCACAAAGGTCCCTTTTAGTATGTAGGTGCGTAATAATAAAGAAAAAAAATCAAAGTTCAAGTGGGAGCAAGTTACCGCCAAAAATGACACTATTTAGCGGGTCTTTTTGCAATTTTTATCTGGGCCAACTAAAAGAGATATCGAAAAATTAACGAGAATATACTCCCCCTCCCCAAAATAGTATATAAGGACCCCATAAAAAATATAAAATTTGAAAATTTCCGGTTTCTCCCCGATTTATGGAAGGTTTTCACCACCAAAAAATCGGAATTGAGAAGTACCACTTCGGGATGAGCGAGAAAGCTGAAATTTGATACAAAGGTGTTCCGAAGTACAAAAACTCATATCCTTGAATAAAATATTGAATTTTCTAACTAGGAGCGGTGCTCACTCTGCGGGTCAGTTCCTCCAAAAATCCATAGTTAAGAAGTATCACTTTGGGATGAGCGAGAAAACTGAAATTTTATACGTAGGTGTTCCGATGTGCAAAAAGTAATATCTTTGAGTAAAATATTTAATTTTTTTAAATAGGAGCCGTGCTCACTTTGGGGGTCGGTTCCACCAAAAATCTAAAATTGAGAAGATTTGATTTCGTGATCTCAAAATTGTTGTTGAACTTTGTAACCGTAGCGAAGCACGGGAAAACAGCTAGTCCGTTATAAGTGTACACATAGTACGAATTTAAAAGATTATTTCTCTTGTTTATTAATAATGTCACCATAGACACTGGCTAATTCACAATTTTATTTTTGGGAATTGGTGTATTGAACATGTCACCATAAACACAGGCTAATTCACATTTTTATTTTTGGGAACTGGTGTATTGAACATGTCACCATAGACACTGGCTATTTCACATTTTTATTTTTGGGAATTGGTGTATTGAACATGTCACCATAAACACAGGCTAATTCACATCTTTATTTTTGGGAACTGGTGTATTGAACATGTCACCATAGACACACTCTAATTCACATTTTTATTTTTGGGAACTGGTGTATTGAACATGTCACCATAGACACTGGCTAATTCACATTTTTATTTTTGGGAACTGGTGTATTGAACGTGTCACCATAGACACTGGCTAATTCACATTTTTATTTTTGTGAACTGGTGTATTGAACGTGTCACCATAGACACAGGCTAATTCACATTTTTATTTTTGGGAACTGGTGTATTGAACATGTAACCATAGACACTGGCTAATTCACATTTTTATTTTTGGGAACTGATGTATTGAACGTGTCACCATAGACACTGGCTAATTCACATCATTATTTTTGGGAACTGATGTATTGAACGTGTCACGTGTCACCATAGACACAGGCTAATTCACATCTTTATTTTTGGGAACTGATGTATTGAACGTGTCACCATAGACACTGGCTAATTCACATCTTTATTTTTGGGAACTGATGTATTGAACGTGTCAACATAGACACTGGCTAATTCACAATTTCACATCTTTATTTTTGGGAACTGATGTATTGAACGTTTCACCATAGACACTGGCTAATTCACATTTTTATTTTTTGGAACTGGTGTATTGAACGTGTCACCATAGACACAGGCTAATTCACATGTTTATTTTTGGGAACTGGTGTATTGAACGTGTCACCATATAAGACACAGGCTAATTCACATCTTTATTTTTGGGAACTGGTGTATTGAACGTGTCACCATATAAGACACAGGCTAATTCACATTTTTATTTTTGGGAACTGGTGTATTGAACGTGTCACCATAGACACTGGCTAATTTACATTTTTATTTTTGGGAACTGGTGTATTGAACGTGTCACCATAGACACTGGCTAATTTACATTTTTATTTTTGGGAACTGGTGTATTGAACGTGTCACCATAGACACTGGCTAATTTACATTTTTATTTTTGGGAACTGGTGTATTGAACGTGTCACCATAGACACTGGCTAATTTACATTTTTATTTTTGGGAACTGGTGTATTGAACGTGTCACCATAGACACTGGCTAATTTACATTTTTATTTTTGGGAACTGGTGTATTGAACGTGTCACCATAGACACTGGCTAATTTACATTTTTATTTTTGGGAACTGGTGTATTGAACGTGTCACCATAGACACTGGCTAATTTACATTTTTATTTTTGGGAACTGGTGTATTGAACGTGTCACCATAGACACTGGCTAATTTACATTTTTATTTTTGGGAACTGGTGTATTGAACGTGTCACCATAGACACTGGCTAATTTACATTTTTATTTTTGGGAACTGGTGTATTGAACGTGTCACCATAGACACTGGCTAATTTACATTTTTATTTTTGGGAACTGGTGTATTGAACGTGTCACCATAGACACTGGCTAATTTACATTTTTATTTTTGGGAACTGGTGTATTGAACGTGTCACCATAGACACTGGCTAATTTACAACTTTATTTTTTACAGTTTTTTCAGACATTATCAAGCACACATGAATTTACCAGTTGATGTAATATTTTCCTTGTACAATCCACCTTATCAAGAGACTGCAGCATACGCGTTGATTATATCTTTCCTTGAGACGTTAAGGAACGATGTGTTACAAAAGAGGGAAATAGGTTTAGATATTCGTGATAACATATTTCTTGTAGCTGCCCACAAAGGAGCCACCAAAGATGACCTATTATCCATTTCAAATCAAGAAAAACCACCTAGCTATTTTAAAACCAATCATTTCGCAGGTATTGATATAGTGTTGGACATGTGTTGCCTGATTCACAGGTATAAAACACACTTGCCGACTAATCAACATGGATACAACACTAGAAATGTTCATTCTCTGGTACCTTCGTCACTTCCACTCTTTGGGAAATCTTTTCTGGACAGGGGCATCCGAATTTACAAAACAATTAATCCATCCGCGAGAGAGAATAATTTAAAAGAGTTCAAAATTCGCCTGAAAAACGATCTCTTAGAATCTGCCCCTTACAGCATAGAAGAGATTCTATGACTAATCCTGTTTAAGAGTTTTTTTTTTTATTTTTTTTTTATTATTAATTCTTTATTTTTCAGGATATATCCTTTCTTTTTTATAGTTTATTTTTATTTTTCAGGTAATATTTGTATTGTGTCTACAATAAACTTTGTTATAGTACACAATAAATAATAATAATAAAAATTATTCATTTCTTACGTAACGTCTCTTTAACACCCATAAACACAAATTGGCCCTTTAATCGCCATCTTGGTTTTAGGGGTCAACCATAAGGCGAACGAGTATTTGGAATGTATTTATGGAATCCACGACTCCGAAAACATTGATATTGACTGTCTGTTTGTTACCCAAAACCATCAGTTTTTAATTATAAATCTCATTTTCCCTTTTAGGCCGACATTTTGAATTTGGGGTGTCTCTGCGGGTTAAGCGGGCGATATGACGGAAAATACGAATTTTATGACCCAAAAAACATATTATACTTAGACACCCAACACTACCCCCAGCGGTAATTGAAACATTTTCTTACCCCGGGCGACCATCGTGAAATGTGGGTCTCTCGAAAAAATTTGAGGGTGTCATCATGACCTTTCATTTTCTAGAGATCAGTACAAAGAGACTGACATCCCTGCCACACTTTTTTATTATTAACTTGTGGTGTTAATAATCTATTATTAACTCATGTTAATAATGTATAATTAACTCATGTTAATAATCTATTACTAACTCATGTTAAAAATGTATTATTAACTCATGTTAATAATCTATTACTAACTCAGTTTACAAATTTATTATTTCCTCGCATTAAAAATCTTTTATTAACTCATGGTAAAAATGTATTATTAACTTATGTTAATAGTCAATCTAATAAAATGTATTAATAACTCATGTTAATAATCTAATAAAAATTTATTATTAACTCATGTTAATAATGTATTATTAACGATCTAATAAAAAATTATTATTAACTCATGTTAATAATCTCCAATTTACGTATGTTAAAAATTTAATAATAACTTATGTTAATAATCTATTATTAACTAATGCTAATAATGTATAATTAACTCATGGTAATGATCTAATAAAAATGTATCATTAACTCATGTTAATAATCTATTAATAACCCATGTTAATAATCTATTACTAACTCATGTAAATTAATCTATTATTAACTCAAGTTAATAATGTATTATTAGCTCATCTTAATGATCTAATAAAAAATTATTATTAACTCATGTTAATAATCTATTATTTACTCACGTTAAAAATGTATTATTACTTTTGATAAAACCTAATCTAATAAAATGTATAATTAACTCAAGTTAATAAAGAATATTTAACTCATGTTAATAATCTATTAGAATCTCATGTTAACAAAATATTATAAACTCATGTTAATAATCTATTATAAACTCATGGTAATATTCTATTATTAACTCATGTTAATAATCTATTATAAACTCATATTAATAATCTATTATAAACTCATGGTAATAATTTATTATAACTCATATTAATAATCTATTATAAACTCATGTTAATAATCAATTATTAACTCATGTTACATTTTCAGGGGCATTCAAGTTTAAAATTTCGGCAACAGACACAGATGGACCAAGAATAGGATACATCCTTGCCGATGTTTTATATGGTTTGCATGAAGTAGTTGTACTGATGGAGGATGGGTATCCTCCCCATGACGGTAAATTATTTATCTCATCCTATATGGTATACACGAAGTAGCTGTACTGATGGAGGATGTGTATCCTCCCCATGACGGTAAATTATTTATCTCATCCTATATGGTACGCACGAAGTAGTTGTACTGATGGAGGATGGGAATCCTCCCCATGACGGTAAATTATTTATCTCATCCTATATGGTA
>CM022876.1:21802911-21813555 GCA_012654025.1 Pachypsylla venusta | reverse complement strand
TCATCCCTTAGAAGGCTTAGAACATACATATTTTTATATACTATGATGGAAAATATTGTTTGTGACAATTATTAAAGGTCTCATTAAAATAAGTATCATAAATTGATTACTATAAGCTTTTTGCTAAAATGCGGGTACTTTGTATCCCCCCCCTCCCCTTGGCAATGCTAGAGTTAAAACGTAAAAGTGTTGAACAATACTTTAAATATTCATATTGGTATCTAATTTTTAGAATTTACAGTTATTACAACTGGATTCCCCGAATTTACAGGATTCCTCGAAATTCAGTACTTTTCAAGTACGGATGAGCGTTACATCCGTACGCCGCACACTTAGTCAATATTTCCATAAATATACGTTTAAATCCTTTTTAAACGTATATGTACTGCTATTTCTGCCACTATATTGATTATTTTCACATACGGATGTTCCTGTAACATAAAATCAAGTCACAGTCCAAGGGCGATTCGGCGTCAACGCATCCCAGACCGAACTTCTCACACCAAATCCGACGCGATGCAATGTGAGCCACCTGGATCAATACTGGGTGTCCCAAAAGTCCGAGACCGCCTGAATATCTTTTGAACAGCTTCATGCAGAGTTTTGAAATTTTGCATGGCATTTTTATTATACCCCAAATTAAACCACTTGATGGTGTGTCCGATTTTTCAGGGGCGGGTCCCATGTGGCCCCAGAAGACCCAACTTTTGTTTTTCAATACGAACCCCTTCACCTACTTTCAGAAATAATTCTCCTAGGAAGTCATATCTTGGAAATTTCGTATGGCCGCCATTTTAAAACAAACACTCTAGGCGTGTATTTTTTTTATTTGCAAAAGATGGGGATTCGTATTTAAAAAACAAAAGTTGGACCCCCTGGGGGGCCACATGGGACCCGACCCTGAAAAATTGGTCACACTATCAGATGGTTTAATTTGGAGTATAATACCATGCAAAATTTCAAAACTCCACATAAAGCTCGGACTTTTGGGACACCCAGTATACCTGTACATCCGCACGCGTACCACCACTACAGATGATGTTAGTCATGAAAAAAATATGAAGATGGAGTTAGTTATGAAAAAATGATGAGCGTTAAATTTAAATATTGTATTTTCTCATTCTATAATATTGTGGCTCAGTGGCAAGGCCTCCGTTTCATAGTTCACTCCCGTTCTGAGTTCACTACCGGGTGGGTTAGTATGTTTCTTTTTATAACTTCTCACGTAACTCACGCACGTACATAATTACACGCACCAATTTTTTTTTTTTCATTTTTATTTCTTTTTCAGAGTGCAAGCCATTCCTTGGGGAAAAGATTATATTTGGAGACCCAGGGACATTTGGAACTGTTAAATCACCAAATGAAAGAAAAAATGGATGATATGTCTGAAGTAGCAACAAATGGGTATATTCGTCACGTGTTGCATACTCTGAGATACAATATAGAAGAACAACGGCAACGCTTGAAGAACACTTTACGATAGAAGAAGAAAATTATCAACATTGGTAACCAAAGTTACGAACAAGTAACTTCAAAGTGGTACAAAAGTTAACTTTTTAGGTCCACACAAATCGAAATCTTTGAATAACATGGTGATTATAAGTGTTAAAAAATATTAACTATTAAATAAATTAAATTTAACCCGTGAGTGGTCTCCTATAGGGAATTTTTCTCACACTGTCAGACAAAAACGCAATAACTTGGTAATTATTGGCTCTCGTCGGGTCTCTCAGTAGCTGTTCAAAATATGATTTACTTTGTGCTCACAAAAAATTGCCGACATACATTGCATTTCAGTTGCCTCGGAAAGTTGTCTAAGGCAGTCGATGTGAGAATTTTTCTCACATCGCGACCAGTCGCGTCGTAATTTTTTCGTCTAAATATTCTCGTCTTTTGTGTGGCTATATATATAGTTTAAAATTTACTTATTTAATTACATTTAATTAACTAATTACTTTAATTACATAATAATGTAACGACCTAAATAATTAATTATTTAGGTACATTTCTAACATTTCATAAAATAATATAAGAAAAAAAAGGTGCCAAAATAGGGGATCGAACTGGGTACTATTTGAAAATAAACTTGTTGAAATCGCTTCAAATATAGATCAAAGAAGATTTGAAAACACAGCAAAACCAGGTGTGAGAAAAAATCTCTACGCAGTAGACCGATGGCGTTCTGCGGCGGAATGCGACCACTCACGGGTTAAACAAAACACTTACCAAAAACACTATTTATTTTAATTTATGAAGAAACTAGTTTCGAATCATTCGATTCATCATCAGTCTAGACTCGACTAGACTGATGATGAATCGAATGATTCGAAACTAGTTTCTTCATAAATAATTATAAATAGTGTTTTTGGTAAGTTTTTTGTTTAAATTTAATTTATTTAATAGTTGATATCCACACAAATCCACTGACTTGTTTATTCCTACACTGAAACATGCTTCATGTGACTTTACTCCAACTATAGAGTAATACTATTTAGAATCTTCTCCTTTAACTTTGAATAATATTTTAGCAGAGAAGAGATACTTTATTATGGAGAACCATCTCTATTAGGTAGGGCCGTACCCAAGATTTTTTTTTCGACGGTGGGGTTCAAAGAATTGAGAGCCAAGCCAGGACTAACACCTGAAAATGATTATCATGGAAGGTGATGTTGTTTTTGTTGTTGCTGTTGTTGTTTTTGTTGTTGCTGCTGCTGTTCTTGTTGTTTTGTTGCTTCTGTTGTTGTTGTTGTTGTTGCGGCTGCCGTTTTTGTTGTTGCTGATGCTGTTGTTGTTTTTGTTGTTGCTGCTGCTGTTCTTGTTGTTTTGTTGCTTCTGTTGTTGTTGCGGCTGCCGTTTTTGTTGTTGCCGATGCTGTTGTTGTTTTTGTTGTTGCTGCTGTTCTTGTTGTTTTGTTGCTTCTATTGTTGTTGTTGCGGCTGCCGTTTTTGTTGTTGCTGATGCTGTTGTTGTTTTTGTTGTTGCTGCTGCTGTTCTTGTTGTTTTGTAGCTTCTGTTGTTGTTGTTGCGGCTGCCGTTTTTGTTGTTGCTGATGCTGTTGTTGTTTTTGTTGTTGCTGCTGCTGCTGTTCTTGTTGCTGTTTTTTTTTTTTATAGGTCACGTACAAAGGGGAATATTTTCATTAAAAAAAGACGATTGAAATTTCGGGGGGGGGGCTGGAACCTCCCTGGGTACGACCTTGCTATTAGGAGTTATAATTTACCTCAGAAGATGATTTTTTTCGTTGGAACCAGGTAATCTCATTTCTCTTTGACTTATTCTCAAGTGAAAACGAACAAAATCCTCACCACTTTTTATTTATAAGTAATAATAAAACTCAATGTAACGGATAGATGTATGTATATCTATGTATCACTTATTTTTTTTTTAGCCAAAACGGTAAGAGATATCGAAATATTGATGAGAATGGACCCTACGAAACCATAGGCTGAAACCGCAGAAAAATTATCAGAATTCTTGTCGAACGGTTTTTGATTTACGGCCGATTTTTCGATTTATGACCAAATTTAGTTGGTCATGGTCTGACATCTTAAATTTCGTAGTATACAGTACAGAATAATACCATTCTGTACTATACTACGGCTTTTAACCGTAGAATGACCGAGGGGGGCAAAATTTGCCCACGGTTTGAAAAAAAGGCCAGATTTTTTTTTTATTTGGTACCAGGGGACCGTGGATTTGATATCCAAGCTAATTGTCAAAGATATGATTTATTTAACTATGGTAATGGTGGCATAACTCCTTCTACTGATAGCTCGTGTAAAATCAGCTTTTCTGGAGCGCGGTCAAATTTTACCCCCCCCCCCCCCCCCCCCCCTTTAGTCTTACTTGGTACAAAAAATTAAAAAACTAAATATGTACACTTTTTGCTTTCCAACTCATTGTATCTCTGGAAAAATGAATTGTTAAAGCCATTGTGCCTTTTAAAATGTACTCTGCCGACTTTTTTGGCCATATTGATAAAAAAAAGTCAGCAGAAAGGACTACTAAAAAACAAAGTGAATCCATAGTATCTTATGTCATTTGTATAGAAGTCACAGACTCAGACTGGGGGGGCCAGTTGGGCAAATCAAATGATAGATAATGGTTTCATTTGTTTCTTTTCTTAATTTTTTTTTATATTTTTGAGTTCTAAATGAAAATAAATAAATAAAGACATAATTTTAGTTATCCTACAATCAGTCGACAAACTCATTTTAAAAGTGATTTTTGAAGATCAAGTTTTTCCTCTCTTTTCCTACGTTTTCTTGTTGTTTTAACACTAGCATTGCCAAGGAGAGGGGGGGGGGGNAATTTATGATACTTATTTTAATGAGACCTTTAATAATTGTCACAAACAATATTTTCCATCATAGTATATAAAAATATGTATGTTCTAAGCCTTCTAAGGGATGATATTGAAGCCAAACTTTGGCTTCAATATCATCCCTTAGAAAAAGTGAAAAAAAAGTACTTTATCCCCCCCCCCTTGGCAATGCATGTAACCAATACATTAATTGCCTAAAGCTATCATTAAAAGATACCATAAATTGTCTAAAGAGGCTTAAATGTGTAATTATGTACCACCTGCAAGAAATAAGTGTGTGTATAGGCTAATTCATTCTATCTCAAATTGTTTGTCGTCTTTTTTTCTATATTCGACCACTTAGAGTCGAAGATAGAAGGCACTGAGCAGGTTCCTATGGCGACAGGAAGACTTACTTTTTCATAGATAATTTAAGAATTTGGTAATCCTTTTTTTTCACTTTTTAAATGTTTTATTTTTATATACCTATAAAAAAAAAAAATCATGAAAAAATAAATGTCGATACCTTTCTGGTTCAGAATAGATTTCCTAGGGTCTAGCAATTTTTTTTATTTTCATTTACATTATTTTATTCCCGGGATTTAATTTTATTTTTATGTAAGATAATAATTGATTCAGTTTATATTTTTTTAGTTTATAATAAGATAATAGCGACTTATTGTAATAAAAAAAAAATCTTTTTATCCTTTATTTTGTTTGCGGGTAGCCTCCCCCCCCACCTTCACCATGCACGTAATTGAATAGAGCTTGGCAATCCTAGGGTTAAGTCCAAAATTATAAATGAAGATTTTAGTTTCATTTTATTTACTTTGAAAGATCATTATATCAACATAGTTTTTCTTATTTAAATTGGTTATAGCTAAAAACTGTCGCGGGTACTGTTTGCCCCTCCCCCCCGGTCTTACTTGTGGCAAAAAATAGCTTGATGGTCATTCTAGGGTTAATCTATGAAGTATGCTTCAAAAAGCATAAATTGAGTAAGTTAATATGCGACGGTCTAAGAGTACCCGTTTATGTCCCGAAATTGGTGCGGCCCACGTTGAGAAACATTTCTCTAAGGCTAAGTTCAGTTTTCAACGTATGTACGTGCGAAAGTCTGGCATAAAAATATCTACTTGGCTTCTTTATTTCGCTTCAAACCACGCGGATCAACTGAACAAGTCAATACCTACAACATTGTAAAACTAGTACCGCGTTGTCATGTAGACAATATGCACTATTTAGATAGATCTTGTGCCGCGCGGTTCGTCGCACCGGGCGATCATCTGAACATAGCCTAATTCATTCTATCTCAAATTGTTTGTCCTCTTTCTTTTCTATATTCGACCACTTAGAGGTACTGGCGACAGGAAGACTTACTTTTTCATAGATAATTTAAGAATTTGGTAATCCTTTTTTTTTCACTTTTTAAATGTTTTATTTTTATATATAAAAAAAAATCATGAAAAAATAAATGAACTCTACAAACTTCTTTCTAAATTGTCATTCACGATTTCATTATTTTACTTGGTAAAACAAAACGCCCTACCTTACAATAGTTCTACNCCCCCCCTTCCCCCCAAAAAATATATTTTAACTTTCAATTAACCAATTATTTTCATCAAAAATTCCTGGTGTAAAACTTTGGATGTAATATGTAATCGATATAAAGATTTCAATAATATCGATACCTAATATTATTATCAAAATAATAATAATAATAACGGTATCGGAATAAAAAAAGTATTAATGTACCTACGTCAGAAATTACTTGTAGAACTGTGTCGATAATATCGGGTATCGATATCAAGGTTTCGATAGAACCGCTATTTTATATCGATATTCGACCATCCTATAACATCGCTTATCGATGTTAATCTTTCGATATTATGAATATGGGTAATATCGAGATTCTTATTCTTTCAATAGTTCTACCTTACAAGTCAAACATCATTAGGATGGGAAGAAGAGTGTTGAGTTTATTCTGTAGATACAATTACCCAAAGTTAAAAAAGATACGTGCCTATTTAGGTAAAAGATATGATCTTTAATTTTGTTCCATAATTATTTTAAAGCTGCTTTTATTACACTCAAAAGAGAAGCATAAGTTTGTAAAAAGGTAGTACCTATTTTTTATTACAATATTAACTAAAAAATTACAAAATAATTGATTTAGTTTATATTTTTTTAGATTTTAATAAAGAAATAGCGACTTATTGTAATAAAAAAAATACATTTTTTCCTTTATTTTGTTTGCGGGTACTTTGTACCCCCCCCCCCCTTAGCAATGCACGTAATTGAATAGAGCTTGGTAATCCTAGGGTTAATTATCTCATTTCTCAATACTAAAGGACGCTATATACCTAAGTATTAGCTCATTCGATTGTACCCAAAAGTTTCAGCGCACAATTAGCGTCCAAATGGGACCTACATACCAAGTTTCATCCAAATCAGTCAATGCTAAGTGTCAAAAATGTCCATCACGGGGTACGGGCGTACGGTGGACGGGCCGGACAAACTGACTTTTTTATTTGATTTTTGAATATTACGTGGTACTTTGAAACGTAAAATATCAAATTTTAAGGGTTCATTATTGAAAATAATAAAATACATAATAACTATGCATTCAGCACAAAAATGGGGCAATTAGATTTTTATGTATGTTTGTAGGCATGGACCACCTCTACAAAAATCGTCCTCCCAACCTTTGTGCGTTTTTTTTTTTTGGCAACCATTTTCCAGCCAAAAAACGTCGCCAAATCTACTTCTGGGCAAATAGCGAAGATGGTTATTCTAACGCAAAAAAATACTCTACTAAAAAATTTGTCTTCTCAAATTTCCTGCAATTTCAGTTCACAAATTTTTCCTGTAGGAAGTAGCCTCCAAAAAACACTTCATGTTAAAAACACATCAAGAGTAGCAATATTCCCCAGCACAAAATATATCTACGTTTCACAATAATTAAAAACAGCTGATGTAAAAAAAAAAACGTCAACATAATAAATATGTACTATGAAATTTTCTCCTAAGCTCGGATTTCTCCTAACCAACGAGGATTGCACCTTCGGTTGTTTTAATTTTAAAATACTATAGCGGTAGATCATTTAGAACAAATCCCCATGAGGCTGAACCCAAGATCTCGGATTAGAAAATGACGTTCTTGACCACTATGCATACTCAGTTGTTTTGATTTTGAAATAGGTTTTGATTTTCCAATATTTATGGCCTTTCGTGCCATTTCCAATGACATTTCAATCGTATTTCTACGACAAGCAGAATTTGCCTCTCAAAATGAAAAATGGTATGAAAAATATTTTTCATGAATTTGGACGTGTCTGGGAAACGAGTTTAACAAATCTTCGTATTTGGGGGAAACATGATCTATTACCATGCCCCATTGTGAATAAAAAAAAAAAAAAAATGTGTGTGTGAAGTTATGTACGCGCGTGAGAAGTTATACTACTTTTTAAAATTAAATTTAAAAATATTTAAAAAAACAGAAATTTTTTACTGCCACCCATCCATTGTTTGCCCCTACTCGGTGTATCTTAACATTAGAATTGCAAAATGTGTCCTAAATGAAGGAGTAAGATGTCACCTAAAACTTTCTCCTTTCTCGCTTTGAGTTGATAGAGAAAAAATGTCATTTAGGTCGAAAAACGTGAACTTTTTTGCTGTCACCCATCCACTGTTTGTCCCTACTCGGTGTAGCTTAACATTAGAATTGCAAAATATGTCCTAAATGAAGGAGTTAGATGTCACCTAAAACTTTCTCGTTTTGAGTTGATATGTCGTCGCGACAAATTTCGACAAAGAATGTCATTTAGGTCGGAAAACGTGATTTTTTTTGATTTCACCAAACCATTGTTTGTCCCTACTCGGTGTAGCTTAACATTATAGGGATGGGACCTAGACAAAATGGGTGCATTCCCAGGAATGCACCCATTAATTGTACCAAATTTCATTGCAATCGGATAAGTAGTTTCGGAATGCATACATCACAGAATTTGCGTCACGCTCTCGCGTCACACAAAAATAAAATTTCACTCTCAACATTTTTTCATAACGCGCCTAAAGAAGAAGTATAACTTCAATAAAACTTTCAAAAATCTTCTGGAAGTGGCAGAAAAAAGTGGATCTTCATATCTACAAACTGTTTCGTGTTAATATGGTCGGCAGCTTTGCTTATCTTGACGTGCGCGCGTCTACCGACTCACTTGATAGGAGCGCTCCCACATATATACGACGCCGTTTTGGCGTAAAATACGCTTTTGACAAAAATGAAATTTTATGTTAATTTTGATTTATTATTTTCAATAATGAACCTTTGGAACCGTCACGAAAAAAAATAACCCCAAACAAAATTTGATATATTACTTTTTAAGGTACGTCAAATGCAAAAATAATAAAAAAATCGTTTAACCACCGTACGCCGTGATGGAAACTTTTGCCACTTAGCGTTGACCGATTTGGATGAAATTTGGTACATATGGGCTCTAATTTATGGTGCAATCGAATAGGTACATTCTTGTCGCTTTTTAGCGTTTTCAGTATTGCTGTCTAAAAAGAGAATGGTAAGAGCTAGAGATTTAAAATTTTTTTTTATGTCATATTTGGTGTGTCAGTAAGCTCCGAAACGTGTGGGTTTATTTGATTAGACTTTAGGGTCTAATTACGCCCCACATTTTTTTCTGGGGGGGGGTATATTTTTAAGCCAGTAAAATAATAAACTCATGTGTCACATTGACACAGCTTTTACGTTTGTATTTCCAAGGGTGAAGAACTCAAAAACTGTTTGTAGGCATAGACCTTCTCTCTTTAAAAAAATCGAAATTTTCGAATTTTTGCATTAAAAAAATCTCTGGACTGCTGGACTATAGGAAAAATTATTATGACTTCAGAGTAAATTACATAAAATAAAATCAATTCTCACCCCCCCCCAAAAAAAAAGAGAGAGATTTTTTCTTCTATATCCGCGCCTGGGTCATAGGTACCTACAGTTTTGTCGAATTGCGTTTCATTTGGATTTCAAAACACTATCTCCAAGTCACAAAAAAATATTTCTCAACAGCATTTTCAGTCGTTTTCACAGTGAGTACCTCTGCTCACTATGGCTTTGCAAATACGTTTAATTTATATTTCCGCTATATTGATTGTTCCAAACTTGGCAGAGATTGGTAAGTACCTACACTAAAAGAATGTCAATCGTCTAAAAAAGATCTTAAAATTGATTTTTCAAGAAATATACTCTTTATAAGAACCTAATCGTTCATGGAAAATTACGTGGAAAATTTCCATTCTACCTACGTGGAAATTATATCAACAGTGCGTTCATAAAGACTTTCCCCCTCTCTTGATTTTTGAACGGCTAATTGAAATTTTGGTTACGGCCATAAATTAAGGTCAATTTTTTTTTATATAATTCGTTAAAATGCAGAGGAAATTTCAAGGGGGCTCGGGCCTCCCAAACTAATATTAAATGAGATGATCTTAGCTAACTCTGTTTTTTGAGAAACTTCTTTAACTTTTACTAAAAAAAAAAAATGGCGACTACTTGGAAGTTGAAATTTTGTATTTTGAAATCGATTTTCTGCGTAACGGTAAGTGATAAAGCATTTATTATCTTCTTTTGAAATAAGCTTTCCACAATAATGAATCATTCGATATGATCAAAATGGAAACGCTAGGTACGTCATCCAGAACCCCCCAAAAAAACACGGCCTTGATATTTTTCTCATTATTCTAGAGACAAAAGCTAAAATTGAAGATTAACAATGATAAAAAAAATCAGGGGCGATTTTTCGAGTCATTGGGTGCCCGTTATAGGTACCCTAAACGGACACCTAAGTTTTCAAAAACTTTCCAGTTCATCCTTTAATTGTTTTATTTCTCTTTATTTTTCTTTTTTCGCAACCAAATGCATGCATTGGATAGAACATTCTTTTAAAAAACTCCATGACCTAGTGGGTAGCACACTGGTTTTGCACACGGGAGAACCGGGTTCGAATCATGGAGGAACGGGGTTTTCTTCGGAACTCTGTTACGTTATTCGGGGTGAACTCACGTCCTCGTGAGGATAATTTAGGTGACTACTTTAATGTGATTTACTACCAGTGGCGGCATTACGAGAGCAAAGAAAAATATAGTACAGTGATAACTTAGTGTAGGGACACTATTAATGGTGTGATGGAGGTGCTACTTTAATGTGAGTTACGACCAGTGGCGGCATGACAAGAGCAAAGAAAAATATAGTACAGTGATAACTTAGTGTAGGGACACTATTAATGGTGTGATGGAGGTGCTACTTTAATGTGAGTTACGACCAGTGGCGGCATTAC
>CM022876.1:21787309-21797744 GCA_012654025.1 Pachypsylla venusta | reverse complement strand
GTCAAATACCGAGGTACCAAGAAAAAGATGAATCTTGAAATTTTCGATTCATATGTAAGTTATGACTGATTTTTCGATTATAGCCAGGAAAATCATAGACTTGATACTAAAAAATCGTGCCTGCTCTGTTTAAGGTATCTATTGTAGCAGTCTCTGCACGTCTTAACAGAAAAAAATCAAAGAAGGTAGAAATATTCCAAAAGAATTGGGATTTTTAAGCACATAATAAACGCACTTCTTACCTCTGAGGATTTGCTTTCTCTTTGTGATGCCTCAGCATGACATATCTGGCAATATCAGGTGGATAACGAATGATCTGCATGCCTGCGGCTTTGATCCTATTGGACATGTCATCATCTTCTCCTCCCCAACCCCAGTATTCATTGCTGAAACCATTGACTAGAATGAACTGTTCTTTGGTCATGGCGCAAACCCCACCAAATAAAGAAACATAAGGCAGTCTATAATCCATCACATCGACTGCCACTGACATATGGCGGGGCATACCAGGACAGGTATACAAATTTCTGTCGTCTTCAGGTATTAGGTCTACGTCGTGAAATATAAAGCAGTCGAAATCTCTCACTTTCAAAGCTTCTGCATAACCCACATTGAAAAGTGCAGCTCGATTGAATGGTCGACCTTCTGAAATTAAATAAAGTACATTCATTTTCAATCAAAGTTTGCTCGAACCAAACAGAGAAATAAATGTACAGGGTGGTCCTGAAACATGCTGACAACGGCTTAGGGGTGATATGTTGGACCATTTCCAACAAGAAATATTCCCGTATACAAAATGACCGATCTCCCGTAGTTTTTCAAGATATCCATTTTGTTGTTTTCCGACTTACGCTTAGTTTTTATTGAATAACTTTTTTCCTACTTGTCTCACAATGAAACGATCATTTTCGGAAGTGACACAATATTGTACATGATACATTATGGTTAAATCATGCTACAAATAAATGCTTTCATCTTTTTAAGAGGCCCATTGGTCAAAATTTATTGGGGTTGTCGTATCCTCTTGAAGTTTTGAACTCGATTATCTCAAAAAATTCCCCTGGAAAAATGTACTTAAAAATGTGAATTTTTTTGGAAAGTTACTCCACTGCTCTGGTTAACCCAAAAAGATAAGCTAGCAGAAAGACTACACATTTAAACGAAGTTGAGATATGGAGAAAAATATGGCATCTCTTTTATATGGAAATAAATAACAAAAATAAAAAATACACCGGATGTGCCACATTTACGGACACACTGTGTATGTACATACACAATGTGTCCATAAAAGATTTAAGTTAATTCCTTTACAAATTTTCTACCACTGAAAATCCATTTGAAATGCAAGCACTTCCTAGGGATAATAGAGACTCAGGAATACCAACCTTCTTGTTCTATAATGAATATTGTATAGTCAATCTGCTGTCTAACCAGCATTGGGTGTAAATTATATAAAAACAAATGTAAATGAGGTACTCGATCTCTATAGGGTACAATAATGGCCACTCTAAATGTTGCTATACAATGTTGTGGTCGATAACTTCCTCCAATATCAATATTCAATGGTGCCAACTCATGTTCCACAAATTCAAGAGATTTGACTGGATTTTTAGTAACTTTCAAAGCACCCTCTGTAATATAAACATGTAGATATGTCAGAGTTTTTGCTGTGATAGTGTTATGTCGATGTCAGACTATACAGGGTGTCCCAAACCTACCGGCCACTATCTTTTTCTAACGAACCGTTCAAGTTAGAAGCTCGAAATAAAATTATGCATAAAGTCAGACCTGAAGTTTTTCAAGAAAATATTTAAAACATCCGCCCAAGGTCCCTGAGGGGTAGATGAGAGTGGGGTGCATGCCTGTTTCTCGCGAAATTCAAATACAATGCCTATTTTTTTAATGCATATTATCAATGTATGAAACAAAGTAAAAAATAAATAAATGAGTAAAAAATAAACGACGTTGAATTTTTTATTTCATCATATGAACGACCTTAAAAAAGTCCCCCCCCCGAAGGAAAAAGCCTCTGTGATATTCCGGTACAAAATAGCGACGAATTAATTGGTCAAATTATGAATTTTGAAACACGTGCTACTCCTATTACGAGCCTAAACATACATTTTCTCTTGTATAACAGTGGTTTCATCTATTTAATTTTTATTTTTTTGGTTTAACAATGATGTATCTAGTAAGCGAGCCAGATGATACCTTTAAAAGCTATCGGTCATTGAAGACCGGGTGGAAATAGCCATCACGAGGGCGCAAACCTATGTGGTCGCCCAACAAATAAAAACTCACTGGACATTGCTAACTTCATTGATCTAACGGAAACTGATGTATTCAACTTGCTATAGACGATGGCTCATTTAAGCTACGTAGGGAGATTGTTTTTAGCTAAAGTGAGCAATATATGAGACACAAATAATGTTTTCTGTGTTCTAAAATGTTAATGATTTTATTGTATTATCACGATTTTTATGAGCATCAAAGCATTACAAATTATTTTTAAAAATCACTCCAATATTACTAATCTTTAAGCTATATTTAACAATTACCTCATAATGTTATCACTTGTCGCCATTATCATAGCTACTCGATTGTCCTTAAGAGGCTGAGTTACCCGCAAACACAACCAGAAGTCGTCATCACGATGGCTAATTCTATGTACCGGGGCGACCTTGGAACGTATACCATCACAGTTCCAGTCAAGGAACATCAAACTATTATCGTTTCAAAATGAAACAATAAATGGGATGAACACCACCGTTTCCACAAAAATCGGACAAAGTCGATTTTTTTTTTAAAAAACTTTTTAATATTTTCGAAGTAACCAGTATTCGAACCCGGTACCTCCCTGGTGTAAGCAGAGTGTGATGCACATTCTACCACGGGGAAGTTTGTTTGCGTTGTTATGTATGGAAAAAAATACTTGGAAATTTATATCAAGAGAAAGGTTTGGAATTTCGAAAAACGATAGAACAAGTGTTTGGAGTAGTTCTCAAAAATAATTCTTGTAATTCTCGAGGGCCGGAGATTATTGAAGTTGATGGAGCAATCTCTTACGAGTATATTCACTTCTATTATTTTACCTGGTGCATGTTTGAGATGAAAATTCCAGATCTGAAACGTCTTTCTAATTTATTATCTTATTGTGTTTAACTGACATTGATCAAAAATAATTTGTACAAAAAAAAAAAAAAAAAAAAAAAAAAAAAAAAAAAAAAAAAAAAAAAAAAAAAAAAANAAAAAAAAAAAAAAAAAACGGATTCGAGGCTGTTACACTTTGGAACATAACGCACAATACTACATGTGTCGAAAAATACTTTTGAATGTTAACACATGAAACTCTTAACACATGCATTAAAATAGACAGATAATTAATGGACATAACTCTTCTCAACTTTTTAGTATTTTGCACATCCTCATACATCATAGTAATCCTTCTTTGGTGAAAAGTTTGGTTTCTATGGGCCTTTCCAGGACTGGTTTATGAAGGGTCAAATTTTTGAAAATCGCTAAATTTTTTAAAGTGTTTTTTTAAGTCTATCTGAGAGAAAATTAAATTCCCTACACAAAGTAAATCATTCGCAACGTCCAGTGATGCTTTCAGTCACATACAAAGGTTTCCGCAATAAAAAACGTTTAATTTCCTTTTCCATACAGCCCAGGCGTATTAATTGTACATAGCAGTAGCGACCCGTGCATATTTGGGCTGGGAGGGCTACATTCCAATTAAAAAAAAAAAAAAAAANAGACAAATGTCTTTTGACAGTGTTTAGGTACACACATTTATTTCTTGCAGGTGATACATAATTAGACAATTTAGACTCTTTAGACAATTTATGATAGCTTTTAATGGTAGTTTTAGACAATCAATGTATTGGTTACATGCATTACCCGCAGTACCCGCGCCCAAAGTTTGGCTTCAATATCATCCCTTAGAAGGCTTGCAACATACTTATTTTTATATACTATGATGGAAAATATTGTTTGTGAAAATTATTAAAGGTCTCATTAAAATAAGTATCATAAATTGCTTACTTTGCTAAAACGCGGGTACTTTGTACCCCCCTCCCCCTGGCAATGCTAGGGTTAAGGTATAAGTTTCAAAAAATATATAAAAAAATATTTAAACTCGCTTTTTTGGCCGTCATGGGTCCATGTTGGACGGATTTACATACGCAATAGACACATGGTCGTAAAAACGTTTCCTTACATCTCTAATTGGGTTAAAATAGGTTAATAAAAATTTTGGATTGCCTCAACAAACCTATCTGACCGGTTACAAATCCTCATATTTGTAAGAAAAAAAAATCCCTAGGAAGTTGGCACATGACAGAGAAAGGAGAAAAAAATCGCACGCAAATTTTTTTAGACCCAGTTGGAGACACTGAAAACATTTTGACAATAGGTGATTTACGGGCGGGCCCATTTTTTGTTTTAGACATGACGATCGATAATGATATACGAATATACCCAAACGTACCGTAGATAATGATTTCCGAACTATCCTCCTCACGCCCGATGTACACACCCGTGTACTTTTATTTTGTTGTGCCCGACGCCGGGCTGTCAAATCTATTTTGTAGTGGCCGACGCGACGCCCGATGTACACATCTGTGCAGATTGAACTTTGAACTTAGGCGCGTATCCTAACACAGAGGAAAATAAAAATTCCGAAGTTTTAATTTTACTCACCAGAGAAATTTGTTTTCAATTATTTTATTTTGTTTACATTTTGAAATTTTCATTTGGCGCAGAGATTTTTTGATAAGAGTGATGGAAATATAAAATGGCGCGGTCTTCGGGCACTACAAAATAAAAGTAAACGGGTGTGTACATCGGGCGTCTAGCACTACAAACCTCTTTTTACGCTTGGGCCTGAGGAGGCTATAATGTAAATTTTCTAGAGTTTTTGGGCAAAAATTATTTTACCCGTTATATTATATACTAACTGGGATACATGGTGGACATACGATATATATTTTTTGCAAGTGAACAGCAGATATTTTAAGCAACTCGCAACGGGATATATTTTTTCAAATTTTATACGAAAGTGCAAAAAGTAATATCTTTGAGTAAAATATTGAATTTTCTAAATAGGAGCCGTGTTCATAGTGGGGATTGGTTCCACCAAAAAAAAATCTAAAATTGAGAAGATTTAATTTCGCGTTCTCGAAGTTGTCCTTGAATTTTGTAACCGTAGCGAAGCACGGGAAAACAGCTAGTCTATAATTGTAAAACCCAGTTGCTATACTGACTCGCTGACTGACTGATAATCAACGTATAGCTCCACGATGGCTAAACTTAGAGACTTGAAATTTGGCACACAGATGCCTTTTAGTATGTAGGGCCGTAATAAGAAAGGTAAAAAATCGAAAGTTTAAGTGGAAGCAAGTTACCGCCAAAAATGAGGTTTTTAAGCGGGACTTTTTGCAATTTTCTTCTGGGAAAACTAAAGAAGATAACCAAATATGACCAAGAATCGACCCCACGAAAAATAGTATATAAGAAACCAATAAAAAAAAATTGGTGTGTGTACTTATGTACGCGTGAGAAGTTATACTTCTTTATAAAATTAAATTTAAAAATATTTTAAAAAAACTGAACTTTTTTGCTATCACCCATCCATTGTTTGTCCCTACTTGGAGTAGCTTAACATTAGAGGGATGGGACCTAGACAAAAATCTTTCCCAACTTTCTCGCTTTGAGTTGATATGGCGTCGCGTCAAATTTCGAGAAAGAATCGTGAACTTTTTTACAGTCACCCATCCGTTGTTTGCCCCTACTCGGTGTAGCTTAACATTAGAGTTGCAAAATATGTCCTAAATGAAGGAGTAAGATGTCACCTAAAACTTTCTCGCCTTGAGTTGATATGTCGTCGCGACAAATTTCGATAAAGTATGTCATTTAGGTCGAAAAACGTGAACTTTTTTGCCCATTCATTGTTTGTTCCTACTCGGTGTAGCTTAACATTATAGGGATGGGATCTAGACATAAATCTTCCCAGGAATGCACCCATCAATCGTGCCAAATTTAATTGCAATCGAATTGGTAGTTTGAGAATACATACCAATTCGATTGCAATTAAATTTGCAATCGAATTGGTACAGAATTTGCGTGACGCTCTCGCGTTCACAGAATTTGCGTGACGCTCTCGCGTTACAGAAAAATAAAATTTCACTCTCAACATTTTTTCATAACGCGCCTAAAGAAGTATAACTTCAAAAATATGTACCCATTCCTGGAATGGTATTTTTGCTGATGACCTTTTATTATTATTATTTTTTTTTTTCATTTTAAAAAAAAAATCATGAAAATTTAAATGTTTATTAAAAAACTCTTTCTAAATTGGCATTAACTATTTTATTATTTTACTTGGTAAAAAAAAATTCACCCCTCCCCCCCAAAAAAATATATTTTAACCTTCAATTAACCATTTATTTTTCATCTAAAATTCTTAGTGTAAAATTTATATCGATATTAAGATTTCGAAATATATATCGAAATTATCAAATAATAACGGTATCGCAAAAAAAAAAAAAAAAAAAAAAAAAAAAAAAAACCTATGCCAATGTGACACATGGGTTTAATTATACTGGCTTAAAAAAATAACCCCCTCCCTCCAAAAAAATGTGGGGCACGAGACCTTAAATTTGACATACATACCATATTTTAAGTCTCTAGCCCTTACCATTCTCTTTTTATACAGGATTAATGAAAACCGCTTAAAAGCGGTAAAAACAGCTAGCGGTATATTTGATTGAACCCAAAAGTTGCTGAGTTTACTGAGACCTCAAATTTGACATACATACCAAATTGCAAATATGTAGCTGTTACCATTCTCTTTTTAGAGAACAATACTTTAAACTGATAAAATGCGGCAAAACACACCAAGGGTGTATTCGATTCCACCCAAAAATTTCGGGGCACAATGGGGCAGTCCCAAAGAAAAAAAATTTGCGAGTTAGAGATGGTTTCTTAGGTAAAATGACCTGAAAAACTCGAATCCGCTGTCAAAAAATCAAAAATCTCCATTCTAAGGGTAGAAAATTCTCAAAGGTCGTCTAAAAAATAACGCAATCTGATTGGTTGTTTACCAACACGTCATCCACACGTAAACAAAGATTTTAAAAATTTTTGATGCACCATTCCTGGCTTGTATTGTGAATCGAGTAGTAGGTACTTTTTATTTGTAATTTTGATTTTTGAAATATTATTTTATTTTAAGTTATAATTTTAATTTAAAATGTCGAACAAATCACTAGATGATGGTTTCGTAAAGGCAGACAGCAGAAATTTACCAGTTGTTAAAGACCCTTACAGTGGCAAATTTTTTTAAGTCCGCAAACTTTATTTCGCCTGAAATGAGAAATGTAAAGACCGAAAGGTAAGTAGAAATAAGAGTTTTAATTTTACTTAGTGTTAGCTTTTAATAGAAAATGAGAAAAGGCAAGGTATGAAGACACTAGCTTGAATGTTTGAGTTTTTTTACATTGTGTAGAGAGCCAAAACACAGCCTTTTAAACACCAAATAATTTGATTTTTTTTTCTGAATTGCAATATGTTTTAACGGTACATTTCCGTTAAAACATATCACCAACGCCTATACCATGTTGGGTTTTGAGTACACCAGTTCCCAGTTCGATGAGTGACCGCATGTTCACACCCCAACATCTTAGACTGAATACGTAGTACGGTGCTACTAAAGTGTTGGTTTCTTCAAGTGGTGCATATTCAGCCTCTGTAAGGTCCGAATGAGTAGCTATGATGCGCTTCACAAAGAACACTTTATTATTAATATGGCTTAACGTCTCTTGAAAACATCTATTGGTCATTCAGGAAACGTTTTTACGGCCATGCCTCTTTTTTTTTCGACCATTTATGAAAAGTTACCCTAAAATACATATTTAACCTTGAAGTGAATCATACTCATGATCTTTGGTCATACCTTGGCGTTTAACTATATTTTGGTAGCTTGGTTCAAATCAAATAAATCTTTTGTCCATTTTTTGGATTTAGCAAAATTTCAGTATGAAACACGCTATTGCTTTTGGGTCGATAACACGACCCAGAGTCGTAAGGTATTCTGGACATTTTCTAACCAGAACAAACTTACCAGAGCACAGGAAATCTACTCATTTTCAAAAGCTGACTTGAGTCTTGAGTCAAAATGTTCTCCTCCACCCGTATTTAACTAACACTGAAATTCTGATTTAAAAAAAATGCCTCCCAGATGCTTTGCGATATTTTGATATAGGGATCAGTAAACTTTTTTTAAAAAAAAATGTTCCTACTGGATCCTTTTGATTCATGAAAGAATAATTTTCCTGGTGTTTTTATAGAAGTGTTCGTGCATTTCGGCACAAAACAATTTCAGACAAACTCAGTTTAGAATCACTTGTAACTGATATTATGAGTAATAATAAATAATTATTATTTCTTATCACAAGTCTTTTGATAAATCTGAAAATGTTTTGTTTACGTGTTGATGACGTCACTCCGATAAAAAATGGCGACCCGCGAAAATTACGCCGTTTCAAATTTTCTAATTTTCAAATGAAAATTTCTCAGTGGTTTCGGCTCTAAAAATGAAATCTGAGAGCATTATCGTAATCAGAGAGTTTTAAAACATTTAAATAAAGTGTTCTTGAAAAAAGTGGGACTGTCCCATTAGAGCCCAGATGGGATATATATATACCAAATTTCATCCAAATCGGTCTAGTGATAATTGCGATATTTTTGGTGATGATGAGATGTACCTTTATAATGTCAACCTGGTAGAGACCTCAGTTTTGACTTTTGTAATCTTAAATCTCATTTCTCAATGCTAAAGGACGCTATATACCTAAGTATTAGCTCAACTTTCTCTGTCGAATAGGATAGCCTGACTGTGCAGAGCATGCCCTACCTAGGTCTTCATGTATGATATAAATTGAACTAGTGGTTCCCAATCTATCATACACTACTTACGGGTGTCATCATTGTTAAAGGACGCTATATACCTAAGTATTAGCTCAACTTTCTCTGTAGAGTAGGATAGCCTGACTGTGCAGAGCATGCCCTACCTAGGTCTTCATGTATGATATAAATTGACCAAGTGGTACCCAACCTATCATACACTAATTACGGGCGTCATCATTGTTAACCCTAGGATTGCCAAGCGGGGGGGGGNNNGGGGGGGGGGGGGGGGGGGGTACACCCGCAAACAAAATAAAGGATGAAATGATTTTTTTTATTACAATAAGTAGCTATTACTTTATTATAAACTAAAAAAATATAAACTAAAAGTTTGTGACAATTATGAAAGGTCTCATTAAAATAAGTATCATAAATAATTGATTACTATAAGCTTTTTGCTAAAACGCGGGTACTTTGTACCCCTCCCCCCTTGACAATGCTAGGGTTAAAGGACTATCGAATAGGATAGCCTGACTGCGCAGATCTTTTTCTACCTAGGTCTTCATGTATGATATAAGTTGACCAAGTGCAAAACGTGTTAAGCAATGTTGCAATTCTCAGTACTGTCCTTTAACAGATAACTTTAAGGTGCAAAAAAGTTTCCATCCCCTGATTTTTCTTTAACCTACCACTGTTATGCATATGCAAAACGTGTTAAGCAATGTTGCAATTCTCAGTACCTACTGTCTTTGGACATATAACTTTAAAGCGCAAGAAAGTTAACTACCCCTGATTTATATTTGAATAATGTACCACTGTAATGCATAAGCAAAACGTGTTAAGCAATGTTGCAATTCTCAGTACTGTCCTTGAACAGATAATTTTAAGGTGCAAGAAAGTTACCAACCTCTGATTATAATTTCTTTAATCTACCATTGTTATGCATATGCAAAACGTGTTAAGCAATGTTGTAATTCTCAGTACTGTCCTTGAACAGATAATTTTAAGGTGCAAGAAAGTTACCAACCTCTGATTATAATTTCTTTAATCTACCATTGTTATGCATATGCAAAACGTGTTAAGCAATGTTGCAATTCTCAGTACTGTCCTTGAACAGATAATTTTAATTTGCAAGAAAGTTACCAACCCCTGATTATAATTTCTTTAATCTACCACTGTAATGCATATGCAAAACGTGTTAAGCAATGTTGCAATTCTCAGTACTGTCCTTGGACAGATAGCTTTAATTTGCAAGAAAGTTACCAACCCCTGATTATAATTTCTTTAATCTACCACTGTTGTGCATATGCAAAACGTGTTAAGCAATGTTGCAATTCTCAGTACTGTCCTTTAACAGATAACTTTAAGGTGCAAAAAAGTTACCATCCCCTGATTTTTCTTTAACCTACCACTGTTATGCATATGCAAAACGTGTTAAGCAATGTTGCAATTCTCAGTACTGTCCTTGAGTAGATAACTTTCAGGTGCAAGAAAGTTACCAACCCCTGATTATAATTTCTTTAATCTACCA
>CM022876.1:21775451-21785840 GCA_012654025.1 Pachypsylla venusta | reverse complement strand
ATCAACAGAAAATAGAAATATAACAATAACTAAAATATATATCTAACTAAAAAATTTAAAACTTTAGAAGAACAACATCTGCATTCGTTGGTAGTCTGATGAAATGTTTAAGGAAGAGAAAGGCTAGTACGGTTTTCCGTACCATTATTATTAACTCATGTTAATGATCGATTATTAACTCATGTTAATACGATAATTAACTCATGTTAATTATCGATTATTAACTCATGTTAATAATCGATTATTAACTCATGTTAATAATCGATTATTAACTCATGTTAATAATCTATTATTAAATCATGTTAATGATCGATTATTAACTCATGTTAATGATCAATTTTTAACTCATGTCAATAAGCTATTATTAACTGAATTTAATAATCTATCTTTAACTCATGTTAATAATCGACTATAAACTCATGTTACATTTTCAGGGGCATTAAAATTCGCAGTTTGGGATTCAAACAGGAATACAGAAAGAATAGGATACTTTCTTGTGGATGTTTTACATGGTATACACGAAGTAGTTGTACTGATGGAGGATGGAAATCCTCCCCATGACGGTAAATTATTTATCTCATCCTACATGGTATACACGAAGTAGTTGTACTGATGGAGGATGGGTATCCTTCCCATGATAGATATGGTATACACGAAGTAGTTGTACTGATGGAGGATGGGAATCCTCCCCATGACGGTAAATTATTTATCTCATCCTATATGGTATACACGAAGTAGTTGTACTGATGGAGGATGGGAATCCTCCCCATGACGGTAAATTATTTATCTCATCCTATATGGTATTCACGAAATATCTGTACTGATGGAGGATGGGAATCCTTCCCATGACGGTAAATTATTTATCTCATCCTACATAGTATACACGAAGTAGTTGTACTGATGGAGGATGGGAATCCTCCCCATGACGGTAAGTTATTTATCTCATCCTACATGGTATACACGAAGTAGTTGTACTGATGGAGGATGGGAATCCTCCCCATGACGGTAAATTATTTATCTCACCCTATATGGTATACACGAAGTAGCTGTACCGATGGAGGATGGGTATCCTTCCCATGATAGTAAATTATTTATCTCATCCTATATGGTATACACGAAGTAGTTGTACTGATGGAGGATGGGTATACTCCCCATGATGGTAAATTATTTATCTCATCCTATGTGGTATACACCAAGTAGCTCTACTGATGGAGGATGGGTATCCTCTCCATGACGGTAAATTATTTATCTCATCCTGTATGATATACACGAAGCAGTTTTACTGATGGAGGATGGGTATCCTTCCCATGATAGTAAATTATTTATCTCATCCTATATGGTATACACGAAGTAGTTGTACTGATGGAGGATGGGTATCTTCCCCATGACGGTAAATTATTTATCTCATCCTGTATGGTATACACGAAGTTGTTGTACTGATGGAGGATGGGTATCATCCCCATGATGGTAAATTATTTATCTCATCCTATGTGGTATACACCAAGTAGCTCTACTGATGGAGGATGTGTATCCTCCCCATGACGGTAAATTATTTATCTCATCCTGTATGGTATACACGAAGTAGTTGTACTGATGGAGGATGGGTATCATCCCCATGACAGTAAATTATTTATCTCATCCTATATGGTATACACGAAGTAGCTGTACTGATGGAGGGTCAAGTAAAGGGAGTTCGATAGGTAGGCTCCTATCCGAAATTAAATTCTGGATACCAGCTTGTCTATCGAAAATTACCATTTTCTCTGATAATTACTTTTTGAAAGTATACAACAATAGCAAAGAAAATATGATTGAACATTCAGCCCTTACCCTCTATTGGGAATAGAGGGTAAGGGAATTGTCTACAAACTTACAAAATACAAAGCAAAAGGCAAATCCAACATCATAGCATCAGGGGCCGCGGCCGTAACATCGGGGTCCCCGTGCATACCGTGCAGGATGAAGTTTTTTACACAAAAACCTTTTTAAACAGACCTGTACCCAAGATATTTTTTTTTTGGGGGGGGGGCCGAAGGATTGACAGCCAATCCAGGACTAACACCTGAAAATGATGATCATGGAAGGTGATGTTGTTGTTGTTGATGATGAATATGATATTGTTCTTGTTTTTATAATTGTTGTTGATGATGATGATGATGATATTGTTGTTGTTGTTGTTGACGATGATGTTGTTTTTGATTTTGTTGGCGGTGGTGGTGGTAATGGTGATGATGAGTTACACCATACAATATTACATAAGTTATGCATAAAAATAATAATGAAACTTCGGGGGTGGGGTCTGGTGACACCCCGCCCCTCCCCCTGGGTACAACCTTGTCTTTAAACCAAAAAATCGAAAGAGGTATCGTCGAAAAGCAGCAAAAATATTGCCGGTCCCTCGAATTCCTATTTATCCAGGTTCAATTGTACCTAATATTGTTTTCAGGAGGTATTTATGATTATGATTTATCATATTGGAGGGCTGAGTTTAATTTTGTTCAAAACACAAGCAACACTTTCGCCATGGTCAATGGTATCGACGGTAATGGCGAAACAACGCTTTATTATCTGGGACAACCATTCTGTTCAATTCTTGGTTCCACTGCTAAATTTAGTTTGTTCGAGTCATCAGTGTCGATGGTGAAACGAAATGAAAAAGGTTATCCAATAAGTGCTGTCAATGTTCCAATTTTAGACACTCTACCATATCAGTTAGGCTATACTTTCCTGCTTTATGGAATGGAGCCGTATAATGTTGGCCTCGTTCAAAGTCAGTATGGCGGATATTTCGTGAACTTGGACGAATTAAGACAAGAAGTAAGTAATTCAAGTACCATCATTATCAGTTAACAGCCATGGGGCTGGTTTGCAACAACTCACCATGAGTTTTTGATACTTGAGAATCCTTACGGATAATGCAGTAGCTTCTTCTTGCTATCTGCATGGGTAATGGAAAAGATATCGTTTCATCATCATAGGTTAACAGCCATGAGGTTGGTTTGCAACAACTCGCAATGAGTTGTTGATACTTGAGAATCTTTACGGATATTGCAGTAGCTTCTCCTTGCTTTCTGCATGGCTAATTGAAAGGATAGCTTTTCCGACCTTGCCCTTAATCGCCTTTTACTACTGGCATGGACTAGAGTGCCTTGGAAGTATTGTTTTTTAATTCCCTTATCTACAGGGGACTAAATATTTCAGTAAATATTATTAAGAACGCTTCCTGTTTTGATAGTGACATCTTTGTTTCCTATCAAATGAAAGTCCAATATTGGACTAGAACTCTCCGTCAAAGACACGCGAAGAAGTTCATTACTCACAAACCCAAAAGAACAAAAGAAATGCTCTGTCTCAGTAAAGAGGAACTGAGGATACTCCAGGGCCTCCTCACGGGTCACTTCAGACTCAACTCTCCTCTAAACAAGATGGTTGTACCTGACGACTCTACCAACTGTCTCTGCAAAGAGGCACCGAATACAGCAGAACATATAATCTGCGAATTCGTATCTACCTCTCAGACTGAAACACTTCTCAAGGATGATTATAACACCTGGGGAAGTGAAGGCAATCAGTTCTAGGGGGATCAAGCTTCATCAAGGGATTGTATCTCTTCTAGACAATTGTCAAAACAACTCTTATAAGTGACAGTGACAAAAGGCTTATATAGCCTCTAGCCCTAATAATAGCCAGATGTATGAGAATACAGCTCTAAAGAAGCGCTCACTTGGAAAACAGAGACCCTCGAAATCAATACCCGGCAGAGGCAGGATTTTTTCCTTATTAATTTGAGTATATGACCATATAAAAATAAAGCTCTAAGAGTTAGTTTGTAGAAAATGTCACAGGAATTAACATCACCTAGTGATTACCTTCCATTTAAGAGTATATTGTTTTTAAAGAAGTTGTTGTTTGCTGCTAAAGTTTTTAATTGTCAACATACATCAGACTCTTGGACGCTAATAATTGGCATGGACCATTTAAACCACAACAATGTAATTAGCTCAGGAACATAATAATATTCCAGAGTTTCTTTCTGTGTTAGCTTACACCATCACAGCTGAGGTGGGATCGACCCGTGAGGTTTTACTCAAGTACTATCTCACAATCTCATGATCTATATTCATCACTCAACTAGACGTAACTGGATTGTAAGAAATATTTAGATTTATGAAGATTTTTTTTCCTTATTAGTTTTAATTTTCGTTAATTGACTTTTTCATTTTAAAGAAATGAAATGAACTGACTTTTTCACTTTTAAAATATTAAATTAATTGACTTTTTCACTTTAGAGAAATGAAATTACTTGACTTTTTCACTTTAAAATAATGAAATTAATTGACTTAATATTAAATTAATTGACTTTTTCACTTTAAAGTAATGAAATGAATTGACTTTTTCCGTTTAAATTAATGAAATGAATTGACTTTTCTTAAAGTAATGCAATGAATTGACTTTTTCACTTTAAAGTAATGAAATGAATTGACTTTTTCACTTTAAATTAATGAAATAAATTGACTTTTTCACTTTAAAGTAATGAATTGAATTGACTTTTTCACTTTAAAGTAATGAAATGAATTGACTTTTTCACTTTAAAGAAATGAAATTAATTGACTTTTTCACTTTAAATTAATGAAATAAATTGAATTTTTCACTTTAAAGAAATGAAATGAATTGACTTTTTCACTTTAAAGTAATGAAATGAATTGACATTTTCACTTTAAAGTAATGAAATGAATTGAATTTTTCACTTTAAAATAATGAAATGAATTGACTTTTTTACTTTAAAGTAATGAAATAAATTGACTTTTTCACTTTAAAGTAATGAAATTAATTGACTTTTTCCCTTTAAAGTAATGAAACGAATTGACTTTTTCACTTTAAAGTAATGAAATGAATTGACTTTCTCACTTTAAAGTAATGAAATTAATTGACTTTTTCACCTTAAAGTAATGAAATGAATTGACTTTTTCACTTTAAACAAATGAAATGAATTGACTTTTTCACTTTAAAGTAATGAAATGAATTGACTTTTTCACTTTAAAGAAATGAAATGAATTGACTTTTTCACTTTAAAGATATAAAATAAATTGTGTAGTCTCTTTCCTTAATTAATATTAAACCTCAAAAGACAAGTCTATATTAAAAATAAATGGTTCGAAACAAATAATGCCTTCCTTACGTCGCGCCGCAGATTTAGTCAATATTTGGGTACTAATATATCCGTACGCGTATGATCACAACCTATATTAAAGCTATATTAATTCTTTACATTTTCTCCTTTATTTTTCAGAATACATCCAATTCCTTTGGGAAAAGATTATATTTGATAACCCAGGAACATTTGGGACTGAGCGATAGAGCAATGAAAGGCAAATTGGATGATATCTCTAAAGCAGCAACAAGTGATGATTTCCGTCACGTGTTGCATACTCTGAGGTACAATATAGAACAACAACGACAGCGCTTAAAGAACGCTTCACGATAGAAGAAAAATATCAAAACTGTAAGGGCAGTAGCGGCCTGAGAATATTTGGCCTAGCAGATAAAAAAAAATGGCATGCCTGTGCATACAAAAAATGCAATAGAATATTTTTAGCTTAACTTAAAAGTTTTTTATTTAAAATTTGTACATATAAAAGAAAACACATATAGTGTATCTAAAATAGCCCGACAAAAAATTATGGGTGGTAGAACACACCATTTGCAGTCGAAAAGACCAATATACCCTACGGCGGAAATGTACCGTTTTCAAAATGGCGGTTTTTTGGTGTTATTTTCAAAATACATGACCTTGCGGTACTTCTTGAGGAATAACTTTTTTTTGCACATTATATCAAAAAAAAATCTTTTGCCACGTGAGGTATACCTAAATTTGCCATAGAAATAATATGTTACATGGGGCTAAACAAAAAGATATAACTAATTTTTTTCCAATTCTAAACAAACAAAATTCTAAAATTTTGGAGGGCTCGCCAAATACTTTGTGAAAAAGTCCCGAAAAAAGTTCTACAAACCCAACGGCACTCTTTAAGAATAACATGGCCCTTTTTGGATTTCCAAAAATATGAAAATTATTTAAATAACATTAATATTGGGAGAGTTATGAATTGATTACTTGAGAAAGTCGTGGAGTGCTTTGAACTGAGTACGTATAGTAAAAATTAAATAAATGAGTCGTAATCAATGCCAGCCTTTTTCCTGAGGATTTTTTTACGAAAATATCTTATTTAAGGGTCTACAGAGATGGTTATTTTATTATTCAATAATTTTATTATTGAATAATAATTTTTTTCATTTTCCTATGAAGTAAAATTTAATAAACACAATTTTAATAAATAGAATTTATTAATAATTTTTAAGGTACATAAAATCTCTGGTATCTCTACAGCGACACAATAAAGAATGATGTTCATAGAAAGGGGGGCATCAATTTGGCGGAGATAGAACAAAATGAGAAATACAATGATCGGCGATGGTGGCGAGGTTTCATTTATCGACACATCCAATGATGGAACGATTATGGTTATGTATGTATGTAAATACTCTGGTTCAGTAAACTTCTGCAGACGCAGCTGGCAGAGGAAATTGTTGCTATAGGATCGTTCTGACATTTGTCGACCTGATACAAGGAAGGTGAGAGGTGTTCCGAACATCATCAAAAGATGTAATCTGTGCATCGAGAACGGGCGTCAAATAAATAAGTTCTGCATGGATGGTAATAAATAGGTAAACACAAGCTAAAAAAAAGTGCAGCAACGTAAATTTCAATTTATCAATAAAATAAGAACTAAGAAGTCTTTTAATAAGAAATAAATTTAGATTTATTTCTTATTAAAGTCTTTAAAATAATGTGGTAACCATAACCATCATTGTATGGGTCGATGAATGAAACCTCGCCACCATAGTCGATCATTGTATTTATCATGTTGTTCTATCTCCGCCAAATTGATGCCCCCCTTTCTATGGACATAATTGTTTATTGTGTCGCTGTAGAGATACCAGAGATTTTATGTTCCTTAATAATATTTTATGTGCCTTAATAAATAGAAATAATAAATTCTATTTATTAAAATTGTTTTTATTAAATTTTACTTCATAGGAAAATAAAATTAATATCACATAGAAATCTCTATTCAATAATAAATTTTTAAAATTCAATAATAAAATTATTGAATAATAAAATAACCATCTCTGTAGACTCAAACCAACAATACTATACTTTAAAGAATTTAAAGACAATACTATATATACTACTCATTTATTTAATTTTTACTATACGTACTCAGTTCAAAGCAAACCACGACTTTCTCAAGTAATCAATTCATAACTCTCCCAATATGCATGTTATTTAAATAATTTTAATATTTTATATTTTTGGATATCCAAAAAAAGGGGCATGTTATTCTTAAAGAGTGCGGTCGGGTTTGCAGAATTTTTTTCGGGACTTTTTCACAAAGTATTTGGCGAGCCCGCTATTTTTTTTTTTTTTTTTTTTTTTTTTTTTTTTTTTTTTTTTTTTTTTNTTATTTTTATTTTTACAATTATAAATTTAAAGGTAGGGGAAGGTGGGGCAAAGTGGGATAACTAACACTAAAATTTGTATAACTAATTTGTTTTCAACTCTAATTGAATAAATGTTTTAAAACATGTTAATAAATATTCATGGTATGCTTTTGCCACATAAGATATAAATCTACATTATGCCACTTTTATGCCATATTTTTTTTTGCAAAGGTATGTCAATTTCCCACTTTGCCCCATGTCTGGGGTAAAGTGGGAAATTGACGGGGGCAATGTGGGACATTAATTGAATGAATTTTTGAGCATTGATGAAAAGTATAATAGAACATTTTTCAGACACCCTTTGAATCTTATGGTTAAACATATTTTTCATGGTCCTTAAGATATTGATTATGGTTTCGATTCGCACCTCAAATACAGAATAAAATACGTATTTAGGAAAAAATACGATATTAAATGAATAACAAATATGTTTTTATTAAGGTTAAGAAAAAAGTTAACATGAAACAAAGTTAATTTGATAGCTACTCAGTTCCTCGCGAGCCTGAGTGCACCCTTCTTAGAAACAAAATAAAAGGCCTAGGAAAATTTAATTTGACCTCGACGAAGTTTGGAAAAACCTTGTAATTTTCCAACGATTTCTTACTTTTGGATAAGACTAATGTCATCTACATCGAGAAAAACAAAAATATTTTTATGATTCCTGTAATTCCTCATAAATTTCACTTCCACCATGCCATTAATTTCATTTATTCTCATAATTTGCCCAACGTATTGTTTCGTGTTAATGGAATTATCTACTTTTAATTCTACCAAAACGAAATCCTCCGCCTCGGCCATTTTTGGGTCAGTTGTGATCAATGGTTTCTCTCTGTTTTCTTCCATTCCAGAGTCCGAATCGTCGTTTGAAAAATCTGACGAAAACTCTTCTACATCATCACAATAGTTATTTTTCTTCGAAGGCACTGTTTTGAATATATTTACAAGTTGCCTCTTTGCTACTTTTAATTTAGGTTCTGGAATACTTCTCTTTTGGGCTCTTAATTCTTCAATGCTGGGTGTCGATGTCAATATCATAGTTTTTCCTCTTCTTGCTGTTTTACGTCTTGGTCCCTGATCCTGTGAAACTTTTGGTAACGGTCTTATTTCTTCTGGAGATACAAGTGGAAGTGGAACTGTATTGCTTGTAGTGGATTCTGTAATGTTAGGGCTGTCACGTGACGTAGAAGGATTGATAAGTTCTGCCATCGGACAAAGAGCACTGCCACCATTTTCTATCAAAGACGGAGAATTAGTCACATCAATAGACATAGATACACTGTTGCCTTTCTCCGGATCAGTGGCTGGAGTGGAATTGGTTTCGGCTGGAGTAAATAAATGCTCTGGAAATATATCCGGATTTAATGGACATATTCCTGTTGACTGGAATGCATTCAGTGCTGTTGCATGGGTAGCCGATCTAGTATAAGCCTGGCCGAACAAAGGTCCAACATCATGCACTGTTACCACTTTTCCTGGATTATTTCTCAGCCACTTTCTCACTTCCTGTTCATAATATGAGCTTAGGGGTGCCATAAAACCCACATCCAAAGGTTGAAGACGATGCGAGGTATGAAGTGTAATCACCAATATGTGGACATTGTTTTCTCGAGCCATTTCCACCAATTTTATATTTTTAACGTGTGTAGAATGGCCGTCTAGAACCAATAGAACTGGATCTGTAGCAGACGGTCTAGAATGCTTTATAAATTTCAGCGGTAATGAGAGTCCCACGCTCAGCAGAAGACAATACCCCTACTTGTTTCTTTCCTTTGAGAGAAAGAATCTTAGATCTTTTGTTTGGAACCGTGCTGATCCCCGTTTCGTCACAATTAAATATGCGACTCGGAGGAAATTTGTGTTTGTCCATGAGTTCGCCCAACAAATCAAAGAATTTTGAAACGTTAACCTTGTTAAAATCCGCTGCCCTTGCTGCTGATGTATTCTCCGGTGTCCTGAGGGAAATATCTGGGTGCCTTTTTAAGAAATTATGAACCCAGTCAGTGCCTGCCAATTCTTCTCCTGCTGGGAAAGGGTTGCTTATTTCATTTTTTTTGGCAAATTGATAAGCCAGTGATCTTAAATCCTGAATTGTTAGTCCAAACAACCTGGATTCCATTGAAAGAATATAATCTTTCAACATAATTTCTTCCCTTTCAGAAAATACAGTTTTAAATCTGCCCAATGTTTTCTTTGCAGCAATATTAACATCGGAGGCAGATTTCACTCTTCTCTCTAGAGTAGTTTTAGGGACATTATAGGCCTCTGCTGCTCTCCTATAACCCATCTGGTTAGTTCTCACTGCCCTGATGGCTAACCTCATAGACTCTTCAGTCCAAGAATGTTGAGAACTTTTCCTTTTATAGTTTCTGACCATTCCGAATTCTGAAACTAAATAATACAAGGAAAATATTAGTGATGTGTTTCTCACATCAGTCTCATTCCAGGGTATGCCGTGTCTTTAGCAGTTAATTATAGTAAAATATCAGATGCTTGATTATTAAACACAAGAGAAAAATAAAATTTTAGACTGGGGCAAAGTGGGATGCGACCCACTTTGCCCCTCCCGCTTTGCCCCAGACAAACATTTTCTCAAAAATAATAATAAAAATAGCTAATCTTGAATTAAATTAAAGCAAACGACATTCAAAAGAATTAATTACATAGAACGGTACAAATATATATATATCTCCCAAAAAAACACTTCGTGTAAAAAAATACGTCAAGAGTAGCAATATTCAACTTCTCGCAATAATTTAAAAACAACTGATATAAAAAAAGAACGTCAATAATCTGTGTACCATCACACTCGTTTCTTAGTTTCCTTTC
>CM022876.1:21703552-21729656 GCA_012654025.1 Pachypsylla venusta | reverse complement strand
TCTCTCTCTCTCTTTCAAATCAATCCCTGGAGCTCTATTAACATCCATTCAATTTTTACAATCAACTGAAGACACTGACTCTCTCTCAAATCAAACCCTGGAGCTCTATTAACATCCATTCAATTTAAAGTCAGAGCGGGAACTCAGTAACTTCCAGAGCGATATACAGAGCGATAGAGCGGAAGATTTTAAAGTCAGAGCGGGAACTCAGTAATTCCCAGAGCGAAATACAGAGCGACAGAGCAGAAGATTTTAAAGTCAGAGCGGGAACTCAGTAACTTCCAGAGCGATATACAGAGCGATAGAGCGGAAGATTTTAAAGTCAGAGCGGGAACTCAGTAACTCCCAGAGCGAAATACAGAGCGATAGAGCGGACGATTTTAAAGTTAGAGCGAGAACTCAGTAACTCCCAGAGCGAAACACAGAACAATAGAGCGGAAGATTTTAAAGTCAGAGCGAGAACTCAGTAACTCTCAGAGCGAAATACAGAGCGATAGAGCGGAAGATTTTAAAATCAGAGCGGGAACTCAGTATCTCTCAGAGCGAAATACAGAACATTACAGTAGAGCAAAATACAGAGCGATAGAGCGAAAGATTTTAAAATCAGAGCTGGAACTCAGTAACTCTCAGAGCGAAATACAGAACAATAGAGCGGAAGATTTTAAAGTCAGAGCAAGAACTCAGTAACTCACAGAGCAAAATACAGAGCGATAGAGCGGGAGATTTTAAAATCAGAGCCGGAACTCAGTAACTCTCAGAGCGAAATACAGAACAATAGAGCGGAAGATTTTAAAGTCCGAGCAAGAACTCAGTAACTCTCAGAGAACATATCTACTTATGTGAAATACAGAGCGTTAGAGCGGAAGATTTTAAAGTCTGAGCAAGAACTCAGTAACTCTCAGAGAACATATCTACTTGTGTGAAATATGGTTGCGTCTGATGAACGAATAATGCGTAAAATAGACTATCCGATATAAACAAAGTCATCCGGTATTGTAGGAATCTGCTGGTTATGAACAAGATTGCTAATCAGATGCCATTATGATTCATATACAAAACCCATCTAATCTGCATTCAAACCAGAACTTTAAACAACCGCGAGGTTATTATCTCGTGTGGTATAGTGACATGGGTGCGTTGTCTGGATTGCAATTCTGACCCAAGAGGATAGCATCTCTGATAAGATACGTTATAATTATGAAAGAATGGTCTCCTTCTTCTTCTTGTTAGCCTTTTCCCTTATGTCTTAATGAGCGTTACGGATGGGATTTTCGACTAGTCGACTACTCTAGTCGAGTCGACTCATTAATATGAGTCCAGTCGCGCCGAAAGACAATTTTAAAAACAACTTATTTGATCAGGAAGACAATATAACAGTGATGTGCCGTAGGGGACTAAAATAATAATGAAAAAAAAAAAAAAAAAAAAAAAAAAAAAAAAAAAAAAAAANAAAAAAAAAAAAAAATAGGTGCTGTCATAAGACCGTGTAAATGAAGTATGTTTGGTGTAAGATCATCCAAGGAAAATCATCAGTAAAATAAGTTATCAGAAAAGCTAGGACGCATGCCCCTTAACCCTAGGAATTAGGATCGACGCACAAGTTTACTGCTCATTTCGTTCAAGAAAAAACATTTCGTTCAAGACTGTACCGAACATCTAAGCCCTCCCCTATCTATCCGGTCATAATAGTCGTTTTGCAAAACAGCAAAAAACTAATCCTCCACAAATTACCTTTTCTAAATATAATCAAACGCATGTGGCTGAAACTGAACATTACCAAATTGGTTTACTCTCTCACTTTCAAATCAATCCCTGGAGCTCTATTAACATCCATTCAATTTTTACAATCAAATGAAGACACTGACTCTCTCTCTCTCTTTCAAATCAATCCCTGGAGCTCTATTAACATCCATTCAATTTTTACAATCAAATGAAGACACTGACTCTCTCTCTCTCTCTTTCAAATCAATCCCTGGAGCTCTATTAACATCCATTCAATTTTTACAGTCAACTGAAGATGTAGAATTTGAACTGCTTTCTTCTTCATTCATTGTTGACGAGGTTTATGATAAAGCCCGGAAGCCACAGAATAGCTTTATACTACTTCACTGATGTATAGCGTGCATTAACAGATAGTTGAAGGATTTTGCAAATAGACGGGAAATGCGAGGCAGTGGGAGGGGGGAATCCATACCTGACTAATTAAACCATCAAAATTTCAAAGGAGAAAAGGTCACAAAGCAAAAGTCATTCGATTTGAAGAATCGGATAGGATTGAATTTCTAGTTTAATTACCGGATATTAATCCACAAGCAGCGTATTACGAGAATTTGCATTTTGTGGCTGTTTTTATAAAATCTGTCAATTCTTGTCAATTCGTACATAATCAGTTCTCGTGGCTCACCTGCACTAGTTGTGCACTCGGGAGACTCGGGTTCGATCGCCGGCAGGGGCAATAATTTTTCAAATGTGGTTTGAATGTTTCGGAGCTCACTCAGCCTTTTAAGGAGATTGAGTGGCTATGAAATGCTCATAACGACTTGGTGTCAGCCTTAAAGCTAAAAGTTGAATATTCAAAGTAAATATTGGACAATGATTGATATTAGAAAAATCCAGCAATGTTGTGATGAGCACCAAAGTTGTGACATAATAACACAAAGAAAGATAACTAAAACAGACAATACGTGGGACAGAATTATGCTGTCAAACTTATTTGATTTTCCATTTATAACGTTTATAGAAAAAATAGAATGAAATCAATATTCCACTATAAAAACTCGTCAATTGAACTTCTCACCTAAATTGTATGACCTATACATTACGCAGAATAACTAGAAAACTTAGGTAATTACACTTCAGTAAGGGAAATTGAGCATAGTATATATTGAGCAGCATTTGAACCTGTCGGGTGTGTTTTTAAAAAAAAATTTTTGCTTAACGTCTCTTTGACATCTATTGGTCATTCGAGACGGGGGTTTTACCCTCCATTCGCTGGAAACTTGCAAACCAGCTACCCACATTGACTCACCCAGCCTGGGTTGGGGCGGAAAAATAGCCAGCATTAGGAGGGCGCGAACACACGTGGACATCCACATGGCACAACCTCACTGGACGTTGCTTAACTTCAGTGATCTATCGGGAACTGGTGTATTCAACGTGCCATAGACGCTGGCTAGGGTGTTAATTGAACTTGTATCTACTAAAATTATGCATAACGTTTGTATACATAAATTTTTCAAGATATAATCAGAATTCCTTCGACCTTGAGTGATGATGATGATGAATTCATATAATCAGAATTCCTTCAAACTCTTTAAAATGCTTCTACGACTTCAAGAACAGAATAAAAATGATAAATCTGTGTGCTCAGGAAGTTTTTTTGGATATTTTAAATAATAAATGACCGACCCCCTTCCCTTAAATAGTTCACAGAATGTATGGAATTTTTTTTTAAACATATTCTTGTAGGTACCTATATAGGTAAAAAAAGAGACAGATAAAAAAAAACTGATCTAACACGTGCAAAAATGATATTATTATAGAACAAAGAGGGATTGATATAAAACAGAAAGTTGAGAGACGGTTTCAATTCTACAAGTAATTTGATAAAAATGGAGAGAATATAAAATTAGATTACTTTTCAGCATCAGGGCTTCATAAAATAATAATAGTAGCGCATCGAATAGGAGACAGAGTGGGATAAGATAAAAATGAATTTGAACAAATAAACATACAATTTGAAAACGAGTAATGGTTTGTGGAAAAAGGAAGCCAAAACGACACATTTTTTATTTTCATCAGTGTCGCAAAAGGACAAAGTCAAATCTAATTTTTATGCTGATGGAATTTAAAAATAGGCCGTTTAGATTAGTATGAATTAAGTTGGTTATTTAGGACAGTGATAAGTAACTTAAATAAGGAAACCTTTTAGCGAAAAAAGAAAAACATTCATTCTCAATCCTTTCACAAGGACGACAGAGGAATTAAAAATTTCAATGCAATTACACACATAGGAAGTAACACTAGTTTTAGTTGCTTTTCCGTTATTTCTTATGTAATTGTATTGAAATTTTCTCATTCCTCTGGCCTTGCCGTGAAAGAAATGAGAACGTTGATATTTGAACCATGTATATATATTTTTAACATTTACCTTAATTTGTCAACTCAGATAGAACAATGTATAAATACCTAGCCACAAAGCAGCCTAAGACACGTGTTTCGTTCTTGTTACAACTCATCCGTTAAGCATAGCTAGGAATTGAACCCGGGACCCTTGGATTTGAGAGGCATAGACTTAACCATCAAGCCACCATTGCTTGGTGAAGAGGTACGGATACATTGTAACTGTTAAATAATCCCTACCCAATGGGCGGTTATTTCACCGAACTCAGTGAGTATTTGAAATGTCCACAAGATCGCAGCATATTATCGTCTACGTATCTATTTTTATGAATCCAGCTTATATATCGTCTAGTTTTTCATATTAGGACATTCGGGATTTGTACCAAATTGCCTGGAAGCATTACTAAACAACCAATTTAAGTGGAACCATTTAGTGACAATTAATATAAACCATGAATATATATTTTCAACATTTACCTTAATTTGTCAACTCAGATAGAACAATGTATAAATACCTATCCACAAAGCAGCCTAAGCCACGTGTTTCGTTCTTTATACATTGTTCTATCTGAGTTGACAAATTAAGGTAAATGTTTAAGGAGCGCGGTAGCGCTCCGCCCCGCCAAGTCAAAAAAATGCAGGGAATTTTTATAGCACGCAGTGGTATTTTTGGGGGTAAAAATATATACTCATGGTTTAGATTAATTGTCACTAAATGGTTCCACTTAAATTCGTTGTTGATATTTGCTTTCTTTTTTTATGTTAAACTTTTTCCTTATTTACTTATCACTGTTTGTCCTAAATAACCACCTGACTTCAGACTTTCTACCCGAAAGTGGTCTTTTTCAAAACGGCCCATTTTCAACTTCCAGAAGGTGTTGATAATAAACAGCGTTATACAGGGTGAAACAAAATTAAACTTTAGACCCTTCTGGGTCCAAGCCGTTCATAATTTAAGGGGGGGTGACCGGTTATTCCGGGGCACGCTGCATAGCCCCCCCCCAAAATAAGACGAAAACCAGTAAATATTCCTGTGAAATCTAAAAAGAAGAAACATTTTGACATTATATGATAGAACGATGTCCCAGCGGAAAAAGAAGGCGGAAACAAGTAAATATGTATTACTATTTATTATTTAATACCTGCATGGTCGCAAGGCTTCTAATTTGAAGCCATTACAATTATCACCGTGACATTTAGAGATGTATTGGGACCTTCTTATGGAAAAATAAGAAAAAAATGTTGTAGGACGACCCACCGCGGGCAAAGGAACAGGTGTGACTTCGGTTGATGTATTATCAGAACATCTTGGAAGCCTAGGATGTTCAAAATTTTCTTTTCTCAATGTAGGTGATTTAACATTTAGGTCTTTGGCATTACTATTGGAAGGGATAATTTTGTGTAATACAAGATTTTTCTCTTCATCCCTTCTTAAAGGGATGGAGAAAAAATCTTAGATATTCGGGGGTATTTTGGGGTGACCTCCTCACGGCCCAAGTCCATCTGAACTGATGGAGTTAAAATATAATGTAAACTTCGCTTCGTTTATTTCTATATTACAGGTATTCACATTAGAGAAAATAGCAAACCATTCTATAAATGTTAGACCTTAGGGGTCTACCTGAAATGGAGATCTACTGCAAACCAGAAGCTTAACTGTTACCTTAATGATGATGATGAGTGTATTTTGGAAACGTCTGACATTTAAAAAGAAAAAAATATCATCAGATACAGACTGCTTTAGTAATAAAGGAAGAAGATACTCGTATATATGCTGACTTTGCAAAGGCAAATACTATCAAACGGCAATATCTTCTTTACAAAACAGTAAGACGAAAATAAAGAACATTGTCTGAGATGTAAAGGTGCAAGGGGAAATTTATTTGGGGGAACAAGTGGTCGATAACAACATAGGGCAGATGTTGAGGGGAAGAGATGCAAGATACATAAGGGTCCTGAGGCTTTGGAGATAAGACTAAGGCTATGTTTGTTTTGAAAAAGGATAAACATTTACAGTTTAAGATGTGCCCGTTGTCAGCACTTATCATGCGGCCGATAACAACATAGGGCAGATGTTGAGGGGAAGGGATGCACGATACATAAGGGTCCTGAGGCTTTGGAGATAAGACTAATACTATGATTGTTTTGAATAAGGATAAACTAGCACTTGTCATGCGGCCGACAACAACATAGGGCAGATGTTGAGGGGAAGGGATGCACGATACATAAGGGTCCTGAGGCTTTGGAGATAAGACTAATACTATGATTGTTTTGAATAAGGATAAACTAGCATTTGTCATGCGGCAGATAACAACATAGGGCAGATGTTGAGGGGAAAGGATGCAAGATACATAAGGGTCCTGAGGCTGTGGAGATAAGACTGATACTATGTTTGTTTTGAATAAGGATAAACTAGCACTTGTCATGCGGCCGATAACAACATAGGGCAGATGTTGAGGGGAAGGGATTCAAGATACATAAGGGTCTTGAGGCTTTGGGGATAAGACTAATACTATGTTTGTTTTGAATAAGGATAAACTAGCACTTGTCATGCGGCTGATAACAACATAGGGCAGATGTTGAGGGGAAGGGATGCAAGATACATAAGGGTCCTGAGGCTTTGGAGATAAGACTAAGGCTATGTTTTTTTTTAATAAGGATTTACAGTTTAAGATGTGTCCGTTTTCAGCACTTATGATGCGGCCGATAACAACGTAGGGCAGATGTTGAGGGTTTAGCCTGTGGACGGTGAGTCGTCACGTTGAATATTGACGGAGTGTCATGTCTAAGGAAATCGTTACGGGTAAAAAATCGTGACGGACGGTCACGATGTCATGCGGCATGGCTCTTATTTAAATAAGAGTGTTTCCATTTCGACCATTAGTCTGAGGACGGTAAATGAGCCGTCACGTTGAATATTGACAGAGCGTCATGCCTGAGGAAAACGTTACTGCTAAAAAAATCTTGACGCACGGTTGTGTTCCTACTTGAAAAATACATTCATTTTTCATTAGTCTGTAGACGGTAAATGAGTCGTCACGTTGAATATTGACAGAGCGTCATGTCTGAGGAAATCGTTACTGCTAAAAAATTGGTGACGCACGGTTGTGTCCCTACTTGAAAAATACATTCATTTTTCGTTAGTCTGTGGACGGTAAATGAGTCGTCACGTTGAATACTGACAGAGCGTCACGTCTTAAGAAATCGTTAGGGCTAAAAAAATCATGACGCACGGTTGTGTTCCTACTTGAAAAATACATTCATTTTTCATTAGTCTGTGGACGGTAAATGAGTCGTCACGTTGAATATTGACAGAGTGTCATGTCTAAGGAAAACGTTACTGCTAAAAAAATCGTGACGCACGGTTGTGTTCCTACTTGAAAAATACATTCATTTTTCATTAGTCTGAGGACGGGAAATGAGTCGTCATGTTGAACATTGATCGAGCGTCATGTCTGAGCAAAACGTTACTGCTAAAATAAATGGTACGGAAAACCGTACTAGACTTTCTCTTCCTTAATAGTAAATGAGCCGTCACGTTGAATATTGACAGAGCGTCATGTCTGAGCAAAACTTTACTGCTAAAAAATCGTGACGCGCGGTTGTGTTCCTACTTGAAAAATATATTCATTTTTCATTAGTCTGTGGACGGGAAATGAGTCGTCACGTTGAATATTGACAGAGCGTCATGTCTGAGCAAAACGTTACTGCTAAAAAAATCGTGACGCAGGGTTGTGTTCCTGCTTGAAAAATACATTCATTTTTCATTAGTCTGTGGACGGTAAATGAGTCGTCACGTTGAATATTGACAGAGCGTCATGTCTGAGGAAATCGTTACGGCTAAAAAATCGTGACCACGCTTTAAAAAGGAATAAAAAAGAAACTGCTCTAAACAGCCACGACTTTCTGACTGGGTGCGGCATTGAGCCTATCAACCTACCATACTGACGGCACTGTCTTTTTGGATGGCCAGTAACAAAAAATGCTGTTTAATGTTGCTTTGCGTTTGTGTTTCCAGTAAGATTGATTCAATTTCATTCAAAAATGAAACCGTTCTAAACTCCTTGGTATCTGGCTTTCAAATGCAAAAAGAGGTTTTTTTTTTCATAGCACACTTTCCCTTTGAAACTTCCTCGGCAGCTGCTCTCAAAACTTAATTCAATTTCTTAAAATCACCAACCATAAATTTTATCTCCACATTCAGGTTCCTTCAATTATGTCCACTGATGCGGGCATTTTTTGTACCTACTTACATTTTTTTCCCCAAACTCAACAAAACACAAACCATAAAATATATTTTAATGTCGTAATTTCCCATTTTCAGTATCTTTTGAAGGTGCTTGGGGAAAATAGAGTTGTTTCTGTTTTGTAAAGGTAGAAATTAGTAGCGGAGCGTCACAGTTCATATTGGGCAAAATATTTTAATGAATGGAGATCGGACTTTCTTTAAATTCTGAAGTACAAGGTGCGGCAATTAGTATTCCCACTTTTGAAAGGGCTAGCAATTAAAAATGAAATGAGATATTTGAAAAAAAAAATATAGTTTTTTCCCATCTATGTTTTGTAAATAATGTCGTCCAAATGACGGCCTTGGCGAGCGATGCAATTTTGGAGTCTTTCACAGAAGTTTTTCATGACTTTCATCAGCATATCCGCATCAATTTGGATGATTTCTTCCAGAATAGCCCCCTTTATCTCTTCAAGGGTCCCAGGGCGATGTTTGAAGGCCTCAGCCTTGAGGTAACCACACAGGAAAAAGTCACAGGGACTCAAATCCGGCGACCGGGGAACATGTACTGCGGAATCTCACGAGAACGATGGCCTGCATGGGTAGCCCCATACGGCCTAATGCTGATGATGTGGTTCTAGCTATTACCGTATTGAGGGAACCGTAAAAAGCGGCATAAACCGCCAAAGGTATATACTATTTGCACAAAGAGCTTATTTTGCCGTTCATGACATAAAACTAATATACATACTAAATTTCATGTCTCTAGCACTTGCCGATCTTGAGATATCATGTTCGCAGACAGACAGACACACACACGGACCAATGGCTAAAACTCGAGATTTGGGCTCTGGGGACCCCAAAAAGTGTTTTGGCATTGAAAAATCGACATCGAAAATTTCAGACCAATTACAATACTTTCCTTTTAATAGCAAAAATAGACATTTGAGACCTTTTGGAAGGCCGACACTGAAAGAAAAACCTAGGAGGTAGAGGGGACTATTTTCGTATTTATTCATTTATAGCTTTTAGTAATACTAGTACCTAATGTTAGCCCTTCAAGGGTTCTTTTCTTCTTTTTCTTAAATTTAATTATTTCGTTGGAATTCCCAAGAGATTGATTTTATCTTCCGCTTCATTGCTTTCCGAATTTCATTTTCTGTTTTCTATCTCAGAATGTTGAGATAAACGGAGGAAGGTATAAATAGCATCTTCCCCCACTAGTTTCAGAAGGAAATAAATATGACGTAATTTTAATACTATAAACTCTACTACATGTACTAGTAGAGTTTCGTTATACAAATGGCACTTTTCGTTATGTAGTAGATAGTAGAGTTCGCCTGTTTCGTTATACAAATGACACCTGTTTCGTTATACAAATGACACTTTCTGAGTTGGTATTAGTCCCATCATATTTTCAGGAAAGATACTAATGCAAGGAGAAGAAATAACAACCTGTGAACGATTTAAATATCTAGGATCAGTAATCAGTAAGGATGGTACTTGTTCAGCAGACGTCAGTAATAGAGTGCAGACGGGATGGCTTAAATTCAGATCTATGACAGGAGTTTTGTGCGATAGAAAGATGCCCATTAAGTTAAAAGGAAAAATATATAAAACCGTGGTGAGATCTGCTCTGATGTATGGAACTGACGAAGAAAATGCAAACAACAGAAATGAGAATGCTTAGAATGTCAGCAGGTGTCACTCTTAGACATCGGATATGTAATAAATATGTGCGAGGAAGCTTTGGAATAACAAATATTAGTAGAAATATCGAAGAAAAACAATTAAGATGGTATGGCCATGTGAAGAGAAGAAAGTATGATCACATGGTAGTGCAGACCATGAACTTGACCCATCCTGAGCAAGAAAAACAGAAAGAAAGACCAAAACATACATGGATAAAGAATTGAACCATCAGTTACACTGAAGCGTGTCGATTTTACAGTGGTGTTGCCTTGTATCCTTGCGGACCGTACCTGGCCCCATATTTCGGGGGCCTTAAGCCTGCAACACCTAATCTTCATCATTTGGTCCACTGGGGGCGCCTGATGCCCCCCGAAACCCCTCGTGCGGGTTGACACAGTGTGTCCCTATCCATCCCAACGGGACGGAAACTTGCTCAGCAGGCGGATTCGGCCAGTTTGCACTGGCCTAGCTCCACCACTTTGCTATTCTCTTACGGTTTATTCTTTCATACTTCTACACTCCCCAGGACANTTTTAAGATCAGAACAACTGAGAGTGTTCAAGAACCTGATTTAGCGATCCGCGATCATTGGTTGAATTTTCAACTAAGGAAAGGAATCCAAGAAAGGAGTGTGATGGTACACAGATTATTGACGTTCTTTTTTATATCAGTTGTTTTTAAATTATTGCGAGAAGTATATTTTGGGCGGGGTAAATATTGCTACTCTTGACGTCCTTTTTTTTACACGAAGTGTTTTTTTGTGGGATAATAGGTACTGGAACCATCTTTTTCCAATAAAATTTTCATTCACGACGTGACAAACACGAAACAGCGATTTGTTGCCTGGTGCAACTTATTACCCAAATACTTTAAAACCAAGTAATCTATAATATCTAAAATCTCACAAAATTTATACGCGAAACTCATGTGATGTGTATTTTTTTTTTTTTTTTTTTTTAATTTCAATAATGAACCTTTGGAATCGTCAGGAATAAAAAAGGGAAAGTAAAAAAATACCCCCTCAAAATTTGATATTTTACATTTCAAGGTAGAATCCAAAAAATTAAAAAAAAAAAAAATCGGTGATNAAAAATTAAAAAAAAAAAAAAAAAAAAATCGGTGATGGGCACTTTTAAAAAATATCGGTGATGGGCACTTTTGCCAGTTAGCGTTAACCGATTTGAATGAAATTAGGTATGTAGGTTCCGTTTAGGGATTAATTGTGCTCCGAGACTTTTGAGTGCAATCAAATATACCGTTGTCAATTTTTTTTTTTTTACGCTTTTTAGCGGATTTCACATATCCTCTGTAAAAGGAGAATTGTAAAAGCTAAGAAACTATGGGGTGAAATCAAATTTATCACTGGCGGTTTTTAGCGGTTTATTAATCCTGCCTAAAAAGAAAATGGTAAGAGTCAGAGACTTGAAATTTGGTATGTATGTAAAATTTAAGACCCAGAACTTTGGAAGGCGGTATTTTTTAGCCAGTAAAATAATCAACCCATGGGTCACATTGGCAGAGTTTTTATATCAACAATGGCATATTATCTTCCATTTTCGCAAATATGAACAACAAAAACTATTTTCCAAAGAAGTTAAAAATAGAGAAAATAATAAACTTTATAATTGAAACTGTTTACATCCAATAATCTGACAAAAGTTAGCGAAACAAACACATTTTGTTACCCCATTCCCCCTTGCTCAAACATAAACTGATTTAGCTATCAAAAACATGCACAGAATTCATAGACATTATAAAAGTTAANAGAGAAAATAATAAACTTTATAATTGAAACTGTTTACATCCAATAATCTGACAAAAGTTAGCGAAACAAACACATTTTGTTACCCCATTCCCCCTTGCTCAAACATAAACTGATTTAGCTATCAAAAACATGCACAGAATTCATAGACATAAAAGTTAAGGAAATTTATAAGGACAAACTTCTAGCTAAACACCCCATAAAACTTTTTTCTGTCATACTTGATTTTTCGACAGTAACTTTTCCTAGGGAATTAGAACAAAGTAAATATTCCAGGAATGTGTTATTGATATCAATGACACATTCCTGGAATAACACATCAAATGACCATTTACATTTTGGGACTTACTTAGATTAATCAGAATTAATGCATTTATGTTGTCAGAAATAAGACAAAAATAAGACAAAAATGTATGGAAATAATTTTGTAGGAAATTTAATTGCAATTCATTTTCGTCTAAAAACGGTCGATAAAAAATTAAAATTGAGCTTCTATTTCAAAGTGGCGGGAATTTTACTGAGGACTTTTTATAATATTGATGATGAGGGTCTAAGCTAACATTTGCAGAAAAATTTAGTTCTAGGTATATCATTTAATGTTTTTAACTCATTTTTTCATCTATAACTCCTGGGGTAGTAGGATTTACCACATTTAGGAGCCAAGTTCAGGAAGCTCCTTACACAGACCCTTCAGAGCCCATGATGTTGTTGAATTATATTCAACTATAGAATATGTATTTATATATTGAACTACAAGGAAAACATTAAGATTTAACTTACTAACTGTTCAACTTACAACGTGACCTATCCAACCTAAAAACAAAAGTCTTTCTAATATATATCTTTGTTGATAAAGTCATTATTGTGTATTGTATAATGTGTAACACAAAATGGTTGGTTCTTCGCACCGGGGCTACCCATACAATCGGGCACGGCCAAAGACCATGAACAAAGTTCCGACGACAGCTCACTGTGTTTTTCTTCCGTTGGAGCTGTTCATCCCAGCCGTGCTGCTCCAAATACTTCTTCAATATAAATAAATTCTTGCTGAACCCCGAAGTATCTAATCGCTGTCCTCTATATATGCTGACTGCTCATGATGTAAATCATTTATTGAACTGTCCATCAAACCCACAACTAATTACCCTCTGAAGAATACAGCGAATTACTCTCTGAAGAATTGAACCTTGGATATACAGAGTGCTTGGCTATAAATGGACCTCTGAATATGGTGGGTAGCTGAGATCAAATGGAACATTTTTTACGAAATTCTTTAGTGAGACAGACTAAGCATAGCCGAGTTACAGGGTGGAGATTGTGGAGAAGGTGTTGTTTAGACAAATTTCAAGGTTGTTTGGTGGGTTCTGTGTGACGAACAAATAGTAAATCCTATTTTTCGATGGTGGTGATTTTAAATATGTCAGCAAAATTTTAAAAAATAAAAGCAAAATGGGTGATCCAAATTTTTTGTCTGTTCTCAAATGTGAATTACATTTTGTCAAAAGAGAACCGTCTCGAATGACCCATAGATGTTAAAAAAACATTGTTAAGCCAAAATAAAAAAATGGGCTGATTTCTATAAAATTTTGGAAATTATCTTCAACTGAAGTCCTGAACAACTGTAAAATTAGAATGTCGAAAAAGGAGCATGAACCGAAATGGCAGCCCTCCAAATTTTATATAATGTTCGTTTAAATAATTATATACATTTCTCTTTCTTTTTTCCTCTTGAAAGCACCATTAAATTGTATTTTAACAGTACCTGAGCATTGCAAATGTAATTTGAACGCAGATTTTAAAAAACAGCGTCCTCCAAATTAGCACAATATCATGTAAACTTTCCTCAGATAATATTCTAGGAAATATGAAAATTCACAAATAGTTTTTTTTTTTTTTTTTTTTTTTTTTTTTTTTTTNAGCTGTCACCTATCCATTTCCATATTAGAAATTGGTGACCTGTCCACGGTTAGGGAAGTGCATAAAGTTCCCGAAACAGCTGAAACACATGAAAAATGTGTTTCAACACTAACGCAGCCTTAGGCAGGAAACCCGGGCCACACACTCTAACCACTATTTTCACTTGGAAAAATTATTTAGGAGGGGGCGAATACTGTGCGATATTTGACCGAACAAAGTAAATACTACTTGCGTTGTCTGCTGGATACGATTGTCTGCTGGATATGGTTGTCTGCTGGATACGGTTGTAGGAAGTTTGATGTAACAACTCGATCGGATCTTATAAATTCTGGCGAAACAGGCGCTGTTATTAATCGTTCAGAGCTTATGCACTTCCTTTCTACAAAACTGAATTGGCCCTCAAGATGGTTGGACGTACCGGGGCTACCCGTGCCCTCGGGCACGGCCAAAGACCACCAACACCGTTCCGACGACAACTCACTGTGTTTTTCCTCCGTTGGACCCAGCCGTGCTGCTCCAGATACTTCCTCAAAGAGTTGGTATATAAATCCTTGCTAAAACCTGAAGTATCTGATCGTTGTCGTCTATGTATGCTGGCTGCTCATGATGTAAATCATAAACAGCCAGCAACTATCCATCAAACCCAACTAATCTAGAGCCGTCAGCATTATGGACAGATCCTGTTGGAGAGGCCACCCTTCTTGGCCTGGAGACACAGTGAGAGTCGTTAAGAACGTTAACAACAACAACAACAAAACTGAATTAATCTCATTTTAGGAAATCTCCTAGGACTCTATATTGCTGTCGACCCTCATCTCTGGCAGTATCATTTCATTGGTTTATATTCCTTGCCATGTTCGAGATGACGTCGTACAGTACTTTCCTAGCTGAGCCCCTCTTAGGAAATCTCCTAGGACTCTATATTGCGCTCGACCTTCATCTCTGACAGTATCATTTCATTGGTTTATATTCCTTGCCATGTTCGAGATGACGTCATACAGTACTTTCCTATTTTAGTTCGCTCTGCTTTACTGATACTTGGGATCAAGTTTCACTAAGGTTTAGCAGAGGGAGTCAAGCTTCCCTCTAACAATATTGATAATAATCTCGCTCTGCTTTACTGATACTTGGGATCAAGTTTTGCTAAGGTTTGACAGAGGGAGTCAAGCTTTCCTCTAATAATATTGATAATAATCCCTTACCTCCATTATAGACCTTTACGTAGCTATATCTTGCTTCTTTCTTTGGATTAATGGTTTCATACACTTCAAGATAATGTTCCAACTTATGCTGGAAATCTTCAAGAGCTTTATCCGCACTCATGTTCTTGTAGTCTTTGTTGAACTGGATCATTTCCTGCAAACAAATCAAATCAAACAAATCCATGTTAGATAATCAAGAGCTTTATCCGCGCTCATATTCTTGTAGTCTTTGTTGAACTGGATCATTTCCTGCAAACAAATCAAATCAAACAAAGCCATGTTAGATAATCAAGAGCTTTATCCGCACTCATGTTCTTGTAGTCTTTGTTGAACTGAATCATTTCCTGCAAACAAATCAAATCAAACAAAGCCATGTTAGATAATCAAGAGCTTTTATCCACACTCATGTTCTTGTAGTCTTTGTTGAACTGGATCATTTCCTGCAAAAGTCATGTTAGATGATCAAGAGCTTTATGCACACTCATGTTCTTGATAATCTGAAATATTTCGAGCAAACATGAGGCCAATATGGACTCAAGTGGCCAGTAAATAGATAAAAGAATAATACAAGAATTTCCAGCCAAAACTATTTAGTTAAATAATTATCGACTGACTGAACTGCACTTGGGTCTAGAACCGGGAAGGAGTATATGGAGCTTTTTTTTTCAAAAAAAAATTAAAATTCGCTTTTTCATTGGCCGTCATGGGTCCATGTTGGGCGGTTGTACATACGCAATAGAGGCATGGCCGTAAAAACGTTTCCTAACCTCTCTAATTGGGTTAAAATTTGTTCAAAAAAATATACTATACTACCATATACCCTCCCCGCAGTGGTGGCCCGTGAATATTTAGCCTGGGGAGCTACATGCCCCCAGGCATTGCTAAAAATGCAAAAGAAGTTGATTTTTTGGCTTACCTGACTAATATATCAAAATTTGAGTCATATTTAGATTTGGTTTCCATTTAATTCCTCTTCCAATGATAGACTTTNTCATTTATTGTTCAAAAAGTTGATAGGAGGAGTGCACTCTGCAAAAAAAAGGTTCAGAAATACAGCCGCTTTGGATGGGTCGGATATCCATTTTTCTCGTAAAAAATATCATTGATTGCCGTAACCTATTAAGATTTTTTTTTTTTTCTTAACATCTATTAGTCATTCGAGACAGGAGGTTTTCCTTCCATTCGCAAGCGGCCCACATTGACCTCGCTCACACTTGGTTGGACCGGAAAATCCAGCATCACGCCTACGTGGTAACCCACTAATTGAAACCTCGCTGGACGTTGCTTAACATAAGGGAAAGAGTGTATTCAACGAGCCATAGATGCTGTCTTGTTTAGCGCATTTATAAATGAAAATTGGTGGGCTTGTACAAAAAGTTGATGTTCTTCGTTTTCAACCCGATGTCATAAATAGTCTGTCACACGATAATCTCTCGATCGTCTTGTAAAATTTTATAAAACATGTTGCAACCATTGATACGTTCATAGAATTCTACACAGAATTCTTGATACTAGATTATATACCGTGATCCTTCTATTTCTTCCGTGCGTGAATTAGATATCAAGTGAAATTATTGTAATGGTAAAATTATTAACATTACAAGAAGTTGTAAAATAAAAAATAAAAATATTATGCACAATTCGAAGAAAGAAAAAAAAAGCTAATAGAGTGGAACATGCAACTGTGAACATAAAGGTAGCTATTATTTCTGAAGTTTAAAACCGGGGGAAACAGCTGGAGAATTTCTACGAATGTTAAATGACATTTACATAAACAAAGAAAAAATGCTTTTCCTTAGGGGCTCCAATCAGTGCAATGAAAAGGTCAAGAGATTCTGCGATTGTTAAATAACATTTATTGAATGTTGAAATGCAGATAGTAAAAATTGTTTTCCCTTAGGTATTTCAATCAGTGCATTAGAAAAGGTATTTCACACATGCATCACATTTTATTAATGAATTCAAGAGATTTTAATTCTCGCCATTGGCTGATAAATCAGGAAAACTGGAAAGAGAGAAGAAAGGGTCCTTTTTTAGTCGCCTTTTACGACTGGCATGGACTTGTGTCCTTGGAAGTATTCCTCTTAAGTCTCCCTATCAAAAGAGGACATAATACAGTATCTTCTCCTTAATTTCTGCAGTGGTAATGGAAAGGAAATCGTTTCTGACCCTGCCCTTAATCGGTTTTTACGACTGGCATGGGATTGGGTCCTTGGAAGTATTCTTTGAAAGTCTCCCTATCAACAGAGGACATAATGCAATATCTTCTCCTTAATTTCTGCAGTGGTAATGGAAAGGAAATCGTTTCTGACCCTGCCCTTAATTGGTTTTTACGACTGGCATAGACGTGGGTGCCTTGGAAGTATTCTCTCAGTCTCCCTATCCACAGAGGACATAATGCAGTATCTTCTCCTTACTTTTTGCAGTGGTATATTCGCATATCCGTGAGCTAAGTTCCTCTTTAGGGCTATGTAAGCCCCTGCACCTAAGCCTCTTATGGGCTTTTTGTGCTTGGAAAGTAGCCTGTCCTAGCTAAGGCCTAAGATCTGCGTAAGCTTGATCAGCCTTTTGGCTAGTTGTTTTGCGTGAATGTCAAGCCTGGGATGTAGCTGTCCCATACTTAGTCTTCACGTAATGAGGGAGTCGCAATCAAAGATAACGTGAAAAGCAGTTTCCTCATCCTCCCCACAAAGTCTGCACATAACCTGGTCTTGATGGAAGTGCCCGGTGATCAGGCCCGTGGCTAGTCTGACGTTTTTGCGACTGAGAGCAAGGATCTCTATAGTAAGGTCCCTGTAGCACAGCCTTGCTGTGTCTCAGGCCTGAGACGTCCTTCCACCGCCTCAGATGGTTTCCGAAGACCCACCGGTCAATGAAATTCTTGATCTCAGTCGTGCTTAGACCAATTACGGGCTCCGGCCCAATGAATGGTGTCGCTGACCCCATTCTTGCCAAGTGATCGGCTTGTTAATTGCCAGCAATACCATTGTGACCTGGCACCCAACCAAGGTTAACCCGGTTGTTCTGTGCCAGTTCCTTTAGTGCCAGCTGGCATTCCCAAGTTATCTTGGAGTTCGTGCTATAACGGACTATAGCCTTCAGCGCTGCCTGGCTATCAGAGAAAATGTGAATCTCCTTTTTAGAGAGTCACATTTTTATAATCTCCTCTGCGCAGGTGCGTATTGCCTGAGATCTCTGCCTGATACACCCCAACGTACGTCCCTAAGGGCATAGATATGTCTACCCTGGGTCGCACGCAGTGGATACCGGCCCCAGATCGCACTCCTGTCTTAGAGCCATCAGTGTGCCACACCATGGCTCCCTTGGACAGAAGCCTAGTTTTTTTTAACTTCCAATCCTCAGTCGTCACAATGACGACCTTGACAGGGCTGTCGAAGATTTCCTCTGCAGCCATTCTGTCGGTGTCCATTTCGAAGACGAGACCTTTGATGGCACCAGAGATTTTGGAGTGCCCATATTGCTGGACGGTCCAGGTATTGTTTAACCTTAGCCTGAAGGTCATCATCCTGGCGACCCCCCTGATATGAATATCAAGGGGTGCAAGTCCGAGGATTGTCTCCATAGCTAAGGTCGGTGTGCTATTCATAGCACTGGTGATGCAAAGACAGCCCAGTCTCGGGATCTTGTCCAGTAGCACTTTGGCCTGTCTTTAGTCAGTTTTTGGCCACCACACAACGCAGCTGTAGCTTACCATGGGTCGGATAACCGCGCGGTACAGGTAGTACATGACCTGCGGCTTCAGTCCCCAACTTTTTCCAAATGTTCTTCTGGTCATCATTAGTGCCCTAGTACATTTGTCCTTTAGTCTTTCCAGATGAGGGTTCCATGTTAACTTGGTGTTTAGAATGACTCCCAGGTACTTTACTTCTCTCACAAGCGATAAGCGTTCACCAAAGAGGTATGGTGGAACTAGTCCCTCCAGTTTCCTCTTCCTGGTGAATGGAATGAGTGAGATTTTGTCGGATTCACCCTGAGGTTGACCGCGCCACACCAGTTTTCAACCTCCTTTAATGCATTCTGCATCAGATCGGAGATTGTATTCAGGATCACTATGATAATGTCATCAGCGTAACCCTGCGCGAAATACCCCTTATTGTTTAGGTCTTCAAGGAGGCCATCAACTACTAGGTTCCACAGAAGGGGAGACAGAACCTGTGGACACCCCTTTCTGACCTTGGCACTCACCGTTTCCCCAAACATATCAATGCTCACAGTTCTGTTCTGCAGCATGGCTCCGATCCACCCACAGAGATTGGATTCGACTCTCCGACTGCGAGTCATGGCCTCGAAGGGCGTATGGTCAAACGCCCCCTCGATGTCAAGGAACGCCTCAAGAGCGGCTTCCTTAATATCGTGTTTTCAATCTTAGACACCAGTTGATGTAAGGCCGATTCACAAGATTTCCCCGCCTGATACGCAAGTTGGTGTCTATGGAGTGGTTTTTCTCTCAGCGAGGTTCCCCTCACATATTTATCAACAAGTTTTTCAAGCGTTTTCAGAGCAAAAGACGAGAGATTGATTGGCTTTTGCCTCTGAGTATGTCTTCTTCCCAGGTTTTGGGATGAATACTACCTTTCCATTTCTCCAGGACATATGTACATAGCCTGATGCTATGCTTGCCCTGAATACTCTGCAAAGTATGGGAACAATCATCTAAATGTGCTAATAGCCCAGTCAACCCTGTTGTAAGTGATAACTCTTTTTGCAACAGCCCAGTACTTTATTGATTGACTGCAGGTTAGTCGTTTCGGAATCTGGGAAGTGAGTCCGGGGAAGGAGCTCCATAGTCTCTTTCCCAGTTTCCGTGTATCTTCATCTGGTCTCTTTAGAGTCCCCAGTGTGACAGGCTCCTTAGATATGATCTTCTGAAGTCTTGATGCCTCGGAGGTTTTTTCAACCTCGTGGCATAGGTTTCTCCATCCGACCCTCTTGGCCGTGCGACTAGCTTTGTTGTATTCTTTTAATGAGTGGTAATGTGCTTCCCAGTCATTGTTTATCTTGGCTCTGTTAAACAGCCACCGAGTCGACCTCCTGAGCCGAGTCAGCTGGTCAGTCCACCAGCTGGTTTTCTTGTTAGTGACCCTGACAACAGGGCAGTTTTCCTCATAGGGTTTGGTTATGGCAGTAACCAGGTTGGACGACACTACGTCTATATCCAGATTACTTCTTATGTACGTCTTCATGTTACTGAATTCTGACGTAAGTGATATCCTGTATCTATCCCAGTTTGTTTTGCGGGGATTACGGTATGTAACTTCAGGCTTGTCAGCACCCGAGACCTCGTAGTATATATACCTTTGGTCCGAGTGCGACGGTTCGTCTAATACATGCCATCCCGCAATCTGGGAGGAGGAGGCGATAGTTATGTCTAATACCTCTTCTGCAGTGGTAATATGTCTAATACCTCTTCTGCAGTGGTAATGGAACGGATATCATTTCTGACCCTACCCTTAGTCGATTTTTACATCTGGCATGGATTTGAGTGCCTTTGAAATTTTCATTTAAAATCTCCCTATCCACAAAGAACATAGTGCGGTAGCTTCTCCTTAATTTCTGCAAGGGTAATGGAATGGATATCGTTTCTGACCCTGCCCTTAGTCGGCTTTTACGACTGGCATGGACCTGGTCCTTGCAAGTATTATTTTTAAGTCCCACATCCACAGGTCATTCTTTGTTTAATATTATCTACATTCATTTGTCCCTCTTTCATCATCTCCTTTTTCTATCTCTTATTTCTGTATCCACAGGTTCATCCTTTGTTTTATCCATATTATCTACATTGATTTGTCCCTTTCTCAACATCTCCCTTTTCTATCTCTTATTTCTGTATCCACAGGTTCATCCTTTATTTTATCCATATTATCTACATTGATTTGTCCCTCTCTCAACATCTCCCTTTTCTATCTCTTATTTCTGTATCCACAGGTTCATTCTTTGTTTTATCCATATTATCTACATTGATTTGTCCCTCTCTCATCATCACCCTTTACTATCTCTTATTTCTGTATCCATCACAGGTTCATCCTTTGTTTTATTCATATTATCTACATGCATTTGTCCCTCCCACTTCATTTTCCTTTTCTATATCTTGTTTCTGTATCCACAGGTTCATCCTTTGTTTTATCCATATTATCTACATGCATTTGTCCCTCTCTCATCATCTCTTTTTTCTAACTCTTATTTCTGTATCCACAGCTTCATCCTTTCTTTTATCCATGTTATCTACATGCATTTGTCCCTCCCTCTTCATCCCCCTTTTCTATCTCTTGTTTCTGTTCATCTTTTACTCCACTTTTTCTTTTGATATATTCTCCTAAATCTTTTATCTTGGGATTTGGATCTGTGATTGACATGTTCATTATTAATGGAGACATCACGTCTCATATATCTTGTGTGAGTGTGTCTTGAGAAAAATAACAAACTTGTACAGAAAACGTTGTGTTTTAGGTGGGTGTCGGTCTGTGGGTAGTGATGGGAAGGAGGGGAGAGCCTAGGATTTGAAGGACCATACAGGAGGTATGGTGGAAGATTGTGTAATAAGAGAGTTATTTGTAGATGTTTTTGAACTTATTAATTATAAACGGGACAATACTTAATAGGAATGGGTTTTTTTGGGCTTTTTAATATATTTTTATTTTATTTTCTTGAAAAATAGAAAATGTTTTGAATAGGCTAAAGGATAAACCAAGGTTTGGGCATAGGGGAGGTCGTACTTTGAAAATGACTACAAGTACTACAAACGACAAACAATTATACTCTCTATAAAAAATCTTGTAGCATGTAGTTCGCTCATATTAGCGTGAACTTGTAACCAAAGTGAGCTTTTACATTTGAGTAAACGTTTTAGTTGTTCTGTAAACTGTGTAGAAATCACTCAAATAATAGGCCCCCCCAAATTGCTCCGCCTGTGACCCAATAAGGCTTAAATACTAATCAGTTAATTCTAAGACTGTCCATATTTAGTTTCATCAAAATCGGTATTTTTATTAACAATATGACGTAAAGTCAAAATCAAGATTTCTCAGTTCCATGTACTTGGCAAGCCAAATTAATATAATTTCTCAGAAACATCTAACACCGATGTCGCTAATTATAATCCTTTTAGTAGCATAAGCAGGTCCCTGCAGAAAAACCACCTCACTTCAGATTTGAACGAAGGAATGTGTTTGGTTAAAATATTTGAATTTTGAATGCTATTGGTTATCGGATGTTGCTGATCCAAAATCAATTTGAATAATGAAAAACCATCTCACGTGAGATTTGAACAAAGAAATGAGTTTGGTTGAAATATTTAAATTTTAGATGCTATTGGTTATCGGATTTTGCTGATCCAAAATCAATTTGAATAATGAAAAACCATCTCACGTGAAATTTGAAAAAAAAAAAAAAAGAAATGAGTTTGGTTGAAATATTTAAATTTTAGATGCTATTGGTCATCGGATTTTGCTGATCCAAAATCAGTTTAAATAATGAAAAACCGACTTACGTGAGGTTTGAACAAAGAAATGAGTTTGGTTGAAATATTTAAATTTTAGATGCTATTGGTTATCGGATTTTGCTGATCCAAAATCAGTTTAAATAATGAAAAACCGACTTACGTGAGGTTTGAACAAAGAAATGAGTTTGGTTGAAATATTTAAATTTTAGATGCTATTGGGTATCGGATTTTGCTGATCCAAAATCAATTTAAATAATGAAAAGCCATCTCACGTGAGATTTGAACAAAGAAACATTTCTTTGTGTTTGATTGAAACTTGAAATATTTAAATTTTAAATGCTATTGGTTATCGGATTTTGCTGATCCAAAATCAATTTGAATAATGAAAAACCATCTCACGTGAGATTTGAACAAAGAAACATTTCTTTGTGTTTGGTTGAAATTTGAAATATTTAAATTTTAAATGCTATTGGTTATCGGATTTTGCTGATCCAAAATCAATTTGAATAATGAAAAACCATCTCGCGTGAGATTTGAACAAAGCAATGTGTTCGGTTGAAATATTTAAATCTTAAATGCTATTGGTTATCGGATTTTGCTGATCCAAAATCAATTTGAATATTGAAAAACCATCTCACGTGAGATTTTGACAAAAGGATTAGGATTGGTCGAAATGTATTGGTTGAATTGTATTCATCAAGAGATTTTGCTCATCCACAACAATTATTGTTTAGAATTTAACCGTTACGATTACAATAACATTGAACTCAATGTGATGGAAATGCCGATTTTAAATTTGAAAACCAGAGGCGAATTCTCAAATCGTAACAACGCCACTACTAGGCAGCAAAAGTAGGTACTTGGAAGTAATATTATTACTATAAAGTAGTAAAATATTAAATTAATAAAACAAAAGACTTTTCTATTTATCTAATAAAAGATAAGAGGCCTTTTCATAAATTTGAAAAGACTCGGAAGTGACATGACAGGAGGATCACCTTTTTATTATATAAAAAATCTTCCCCCGCTTTTCCCTTTTAAGGTAATCTTTTATATCTCCGAGCTGTTTTTTTGTTCTTTCTGTTGGACGTTATCCTTTAAATGTTTTCAAGTTTCATGTTCATGATGATATTGTCATTGTTGTGTTCTGAGAAGGAAGATTAATGAAATTAATTAACACTATGATTTGCAGGGGCGTAACAAGACTTGTTCACTATCCCATCACTACCCACAGAACTATCTTTCTTCTTCTTTAACTTCAAGTTTGATGTTCATGATGATATTGTCATTGTTGTGTTCTGAGAAGGAGAATTAATTAAATTAATTAACACTATGATTTGCAGGGGCGTGACAGGACGTGTTCACTATCCCATCACTACCCACAGAACTATCTTTCTTCTTCTTTAACTTCAAGTTTGATGTTCATGATGATATTCGATATTGGCATTGTTGTGTTCTGAGAAGGAGGATTTATGAAATGAATTAACACTATGATTTGCAGGTCGGGACAAGACGTGTTCACTATCCCATCAATACCCACAGAACCATCTTTCTTCTTCTTTATAACTTCACGTTTTCTCAATTCCATTTGTCGCCGTTGCTTTTCTTAACATGCCACAAGCCACAACACCTTGTTCAGTGCTTCTCTCTTTTGCTGCACTCCTTCCTGGCATGTGAACCCTCTCTAGGTTAAAGTTCAAGTGGGAGCAAGTTACCACCAAAAATGACGCTATTTAGCGGGTCTTTTGGCAATTTTTTTCTGGTCAAACTAAAAGAGATAACAAAAAATGACCGAAAATAGACCCCCCAAAAATAGTATATAAGGACCCCATAAAAAATATAAAATTTGAAGATTTCCGGTTTCCATCCGCTTTATGGACGGGTTTCAGCACCAAAAAATCGGAATTGAGAAGTACCACTTCGGGATGAGCGAGAAAGCTGAAATTTGATACGAAGGTGGTCCGAAGTACAAAAAGTCATAGCCTTGAATAAGATATTGAATTTTCTAACTAAGAGCTGAGCTCACTCTGGTGGTCGGTTCCAACAAAAACCCATAGTTAAGAAGTATCACTTCGGAATAAGCGAGAAAGCTGAAATTTTATACGAAGGTGTTCCGCAGTACAAAAAGTAATATCTTTGAGTAAAATATTGAATTTTCTAAATAGGAGCCGTGTTAACTCTGGAGGTCGGTTCCACCAAAAATCTAAAATTGTGAAGATCTAATTTCGCGATCTCGAAATTGTTATTGAATTTTGTAAGCGTAGCGAAGCACGGTAAAACAGCTAGTAATAATAAAACTCAATGTAACAATTGTTTAGCCAAAACGGTAAGAGATATCGAAAAATTGATGTGAGAATGGACCCCCCGAAACCATAGGCTAAAACCCCAGAAAAAATATCATAATTCAAAAATGTCGAACCGTTTTCGAGTTACGGCCGATTTTTCGATTTTTGACCGAATTTAGCTGGTCAAGTTGCGATATCTTAAATTTTGTCTCGACAACATATCAACTCAAAGCGAGAAAGTTTTAGGTGGCCTTTTTAACCTTAATTTGGAACATAGTTTGCAAAAAACTGTCTAACCGTTTTCGATTTATGGTCGTTTTTCCGATTTTTGTAAGGGGAATGATAGAATACTATTAGCACGGGAACGGCCATACCTCTAAGGCGCCAAGCTATAGACCATAGCAATGCACGGTCGAAACAGCTAGTATTGGTATATTTCGTAGAAATTAACATCTGATAATCGAATTATTTGTAGCCAAGAGGAAGTGTAATGTGCGTACACGCCTTTTCATATCAACTAAGTGAATTGCCCACTTTTACTTTTATTCCTGCCCATACAATGATTTTAGATGAAAGAATAATAGAGGGGCCCGTAAATTTTTGCCCCGGCACGGATTTTCTACTTGCTCCCCCCTGTGGCTACATTCTACCCACAGAAATAAAGACCCATCTAAAACTAGTTTTGTTATTGTTAGGGTTAATGTTGTTCTTTTTATTGTTGTTGTTTAATAAGTTATTAATTTTCCAGTAAACTAAATACAAAAGTATTAATCTTACAGTAAAGAGAATATGAAAGTACAATTAATCCGCTTACCTGACGTGCAAAGCTTCTTCTAAACTTTGTTCAATCTCACTAATCTTCTTTATATTTAGAGTTTGGATGAAAGACCTGGAACACAGAATGATTAGGTTTCTTAATACCAAACTTCATCTCGAGAATAAAAATCAAATTTGGACCAGAAGCGGATCCACGGAGGGAAACTGTGGGATAGTCCCCCAACCTCCAATCCTTTAGGCATGGGCGTACACAAGGGGGGGGCTGGCCGGATGTAGCCCCCCCCCCGATTTTTTTTTTGGGATAAGTATGTAATCTAACCCTATGCTTTTTACTTTCTCTTCCTAGAAGATAAAGTATTGTATTCGTGCAGAAATTTTAGACATATTTTGGCTCAAAAAATTGTTTGACGGGAAGCCAAAGGCCAAAAAAAAGATCAAATATATTCGGCCATATTGCTTTTGGGCCATATTTTTAAAATTTCGGGTCATTTTTGAATTTTGAAAAAATTTGGAGNGACGTTCGACGTTCCACGTTCGACGTTCCACTTACCACGTTCCACGTACGTACGAAATCGTGTGCAGAGCTCTGGAAGCAAAACCACCGGTCCGATTTTGATGAAATTTGGCACAAGTCATCTTTGGGCAAAAAGCCCGACCCAT